>CAESWR010000171.1:349009-362441 GCA_903171835.1 Mullus surmuletus | reverse complement strand
TTTTTTAGAAATAATATTTCAGTGTCCTTATACTAACATCGCAGATGCTGTTTGAGTTGTTTCTGCCCTGCTGGGAATTTGAGGATTTAGAGTGAATATGAACAGAAATTAGGCTCGCATAAAAATGAACAAAAACGTATGTGTGATGACTGCGACAGCTATTCTGCTCCTAGTTGGAGTCCTGAGGTGGACGAGGGCCCCCTCCCCACCATCTTTGTCACTCCCTTGCACATTGTCTAGTGAGCACGAACACCTATAAAAATAAGCCTTTAACCCAGCAAAGATCAAATGAATTGCAAATGCGCCGCTCTCAGCTCACACAGAGTCAGCACCACACAGCTATCTTTGATCTCAGCCAAACAGATGTATGAATTATTAGCCGAAAACATGCTCGGTGTATCGGGGGGCAGCTTAACAAGCCCAGAGCTTCCTCCGGCTGCACTGCAGAGGGGATGGAGCCAGTGGGTACATGTTGGGTGTGCCAGCACAGGAAGCAGCACTCATCCTGTGCCACCTTCTGCTCTTGTTACAGGCAGGAAATACCGCCACGACCCGACACTGATAAGGACCAGAAATTGAACTATGGCCATGCGGTGTAACGCAGGACAATAGACAAACCATATACTCTGCATTTATGTGCAATAGAAAGGAAGATTGATGGAGATGGTGAAATACCGGCCATGTTAAGTGCTCAGAGCGTGAACGCCATGTGGAATGCCCACCCCCCCCAACCATTTCGCAAAAGAAGAATATTTAACCATGCCAAGTTTGGATATTATGATGCATTCATGAGCAACCAGAAGGTGTGAATCTTTGGAGAATTCTGAGAAATTGGTTTGATATTAATCCTGCGTTAAAACTTGACATTTATTTGCATTACACACGTGATTCATTTTGCACAGGTAGATTTAACGTCAAGCTTATCCACACGAGTTTGTCATTCCAGTTTCTTTTTGTATAACGATTTTAATGCACTATTTTGTGCCTTGATGTGACCGAACTGTCGATGAAATAATTGAGCGGATTAATTTGAATCTCGCAGCCTGTTTGATGTGTCCTGAATTTTCAGTGAAAGTGGGATAACTTCACAGTGACAAGAAAGCTTCACTTTTTTTTTTTACAGTGTTAATGCAGCAGATACAAGGCACTTGTGATGCTCTGCGATGCGTCTAATATGATTATTAAACAAAGCGGGTAGCCAACATGTTATCTTGTCCCACTGAGAAATGTGCCAGACAATTTAAGAAACAGTCGAAATGCATCGCTGTGACGTCAGACCCAATCCGATCCAAATGGATTTAATTTAACGGCTCATTCCGTGAGTGTTTCCGCGGCCCGAAACAGTCACTTTCCCTCGCCAGTTTGTAAATTTACCGTGACTGTGAACATGCATTTATTCCCAGCCACTCAATGGAAATTCAGCTCCTGCCGATGACTTTGATCATGGAAACCTGCTCGCTACTGCTTCCTTTTGAACAAACTGTGCATGACGCAGGGTGAGATTGAACCTCCGCATGCCCCGTCGTAGCTTGTGCATCAACACAGCATGCAAATTGACAAGAGAATTACAGCCGCCCTCTAACAGAGCCATTGAGGGCTTTATTTAGTACACCCACTGTATTGCGGTTGCATACAGCGCAGCTAATGAGGCTGAGAACAGGCTGATGATGGAATAGCACATGATGAACACAGATTTACTGATGTCAGAGCTGAATACTGATGCCTTTGCCCGTTCAGCTTGCTCCTTCCAGGATGTGATTGCAGCCCCTCCCTCATTTTTTTTCATTTGGACAAAGGCTTCAATTTCACATTTGCTCATCAGATCTAATGAAGTTCACCCCGGAGCGACCACATATTTGCCTTTGCCAGATCTGGGCGTGCTTATCCAAACAGAGTAGCTGCCAGCTTTCTGGCTGTGAGCAACATCCTCGCTGAGCGCTCCCACCACCTCTGCTGACACCCGGATGATTTAGATATTTGGGAAAATCAGACTTTAATTACGTACTTTTCCCTGGGATTTCATCATGGAGTCAAATCTGAAATCCGCCTCTCAGATGAGTGGCGCTCGCTCCGAATCTCAACCACCCACAACAAGATTAAGCCGTTCTATCCTGGTGTCAAGTGTTTATATTCGCAGCCGAGTTCAAGAATCACAACAGAGATAGAGGATTAAGTAGTAGGTATCTTAGAAGACAAAACAGAAACAAACTCACCTGGACCACACGATTTGTTGAGCTCCGACATCTGTTTAGTTTCACATCCGGCTCTTCGAGTGACTGCAGACACAGAGGAAAGAAGAAGTGTTTACCACCATGTAAGAGGAAAAAAAAAATCATCTGCTGAATGCACAATGATGTCAGTGATGTGTTGGTCTTTGTTAACGCAGATAACGGAGCTCAGTCTTGTCGGGCTCTCCGCCGCTCGCTACGAAGATCACAACTGGACGTGCTTCAAACGCCTCGGATTGATATTGAAATTGTTGAAAAGAGATGTTTTTTGAAAAAAAATGCAAGCTAAAGAACTCATCTCAAGTTCGATGGAGAGCCTAATATACGGTTTGCTGATTCCGCAACATTTTACACATCTCTCTCAGGCAGCGGAGCCCGACCGGCCTTAAGCCATGATAGATTAGCTGAAGAAACTTTCCTTAAATGTGCTTTCAATGAGCTAAGATTAAATTCTGAGTGGGTGCAGGAGGAGGAGGAGGAAGTCCACAGCTATCCATTCACAACTATATCCTGGCATAATGTCTTCCTCGAAAAGCAGCCCCCCATTTTCATGCAAGCCGGGCCTTGTGCTGAAAATCTGCAGAGGAAATGAACCGGGCTACGTCTATTTCCAGAGTTCTGTGGTCCGGCCTCATTAAAATGCATTGCCATTACGGCTCAACTTATACCACAAGTTGCTGCCTAAGCTCTTTGTTTTAAGTGCAGCTGCTGCTAGGTGAGGTGAATTTTTTTCCCTTCAACAGAAACCTCAGCGACCGAGAGACATTGTTAACTGCGCACGAGGTGAGAGGGTTTCCAAATCTGATAAGAGTGACAGAAAAAGAGCGCGCTGGCCCATCTGGTTTTATCGTGCTGCAATTTTCCGACTAAGCCGACTCGGCCTGCATTATCTGACCGTTGGCCAGAGGGCAAGAACAATGATAGTAGCAGCTGGGTGTTGCAGGATTGTATTGTAGTCACAGGAAAACCTCTGTTGCTACTGCTGCCTGTGGCCGTCCCACAGTTTGGTCACCTGAAGTCAGACTGAAAATTGCGGGGTTGGATTTTTTCAAGTGGGGCCCATTGTGACTGAGACAATTTGTGGCGCGCTGGAAGTGGAAAGCGGAGCGACAAAGTATGCGAAACACTCCGAAAAGAATAGTTTACATGTCTATAAATTATAATATCCTAATTTGGAGCCAGTCTGGAAGGATATGGATATTTTTCATGGTATACTGTACGATGGCATGTCATTACACTAAGAATACACACTCGCCCAATAAAGTAAACACAACTGTATTTGTATTGTTGTGCTTTTTTCAGAGACAACAATCTGATCTTTTTTTTTTTTTTGAATATAGTTTATTTATGCTCCCACTTATTGCCACAGTGGGCTTCTTCAGTCATTCAGGGCGGGGTTTAACCATGATTGATTTAAAGCTACATACCCCCCTCCCCCCAATTATTCTGAATTATAATCCGCTCCCTAAAGACTAACCTGCTCACCACAGACTCTCTTAGCAGCATCGCCAGCACACACAAAACCTCCCGAGAGTCTGTATTTACTTTTATCGGGACACTCAAAGTCATCCAGAACCCCCCGTCTTTCACCCAACGAGGCCCCTACATCCAGATGTTTTGACTGCAGCAGCTGCCAGCTGTATCAGACATACTTTATATCACCAGCGCTGCCTCCGAGCCTCTCCCGTCTCCCTCCTCCGAGCTGTCTCTCCCAATTCCTCCTGAAGTCCTCTGTAGTTTCATGGAAAAGCGTTGAGGAATGTCCTGGCACTCCTCTACAGCATCATAAGCTGAGGTCTTTGCCTCGCCGGTTGCCAACTCCGGCTCGCACGTCTTATTTAATCTTCACCAGTGTGTACACTTGTTGTCCGGCCGGTGCCATGGCAACGGGGCTGCATTCTGCTACACCTTTACACACAGGCTCGGGCCGACAGTCAGGCCGACAGGAGGAAAAGCAATAAAGAGAGTATTAAAATGCCAGGCCGGCTCCTGAAGTGGAGCAGTGGAACTCTGACAGAGGAAAGGTGAGTCGCGGCTCTGTTGCTGTTGGCCGCCGCTCTTCCGTCTGCGATGGTCGGCCCCCGCAGCTCTCAGCGTTAGCTATTTACCAGCTCAACCGCTTCATGTCAGAGAACAGACCGAGAACGACGCGAGTAATGAAATATATTAGTCACCACTGCACCATTAAAGGCAAACCTAACTGGTTACGGCATCGGGGGCTGGAAAGATGTCCTAATGACTGCGGTACACACTCTTCTCACACACGCCCATTACAGATTATCAAATTTTTTGGGGGCGGCTTTGTTTTGTTTTACACATGCTTCCTATGGTGAGGGTGTGGGCACTGAGTGATAAATGAGGTTTACACGGCTTGACTTTCGCATCCATGCAGCTCATTTATTATTGAGGTGGGCTTGATGCACGGCATACATGTTGAAAACACACCACTGCCGGAGAAAGCGCTTGGCACAGCTTGCTGTATTATTGAAGAGGAGTTTCAGTGTGAAGACGTGTTCAAAACACGCACCACGCAACATTCTTTGACTTTTTCAGGGGGAAAAAAAGTGGTGTAGTGTATTTTCATAGACCTTATATAAAGGTATTTTTGACAAAACATATCCAATACAGATGATAATGTGAGTGGATCCAGAGAAACACAGATATTCGTAGTTTTGTGATTTGAGCCATAATCTAATCAGAACTTAATGTTTAAACGTTGCCAGTCAAACCTCAAATCTCCATAAATGAGTAATTTCAGATGCTTTCATTTGACGATGCACACTTTAAAAACCACTATTAGGCACTTGGCTCGTCTTTTGCGAAGATCGAGCGTGATACCGTTGCCCGGAGCTGCAATTAAATCTGTTATTTTACGACATCTTCAGTTAAAAGTCGACGGCGCAGGTGATGGAGAGCAGCCAGGATCGGTGATCAACAAAGAAACAAAGATCCGTCAGGAGGAAGTCACAGAGAAGCCGCATCTTCTCCTCAAACATGAATGAGAGGCTGGTAAAATAATAAAAAAAATATCTACATTTCTGAAAAGCAAGTCATTTCCTGTTCCACATTCAGTGTTTAGATACATGCAAAGATATCACGAGTGGCATAAAAGGGATGCAAAACAGTAAAACATCTGGCAAGAAAACCAAAACAAGAGCTCAGCGGATTCGATTCACTCGATTCACAGATTTGGCTCCGAAAAGTTTTTTTTTCTTTTCCCCCTTTCTGAGGGAAACTAGACCAGACGGTTCCGAGGCCAAGATGTGGAGACAGCTAATCTCCCCTGATGGCTGTTCTGCTCTGTTTTGTCCCCAGACAGCATTATCTGCACCTAGCATGAAGATACAGCAAAGCGTCGGAGTGAAGCCGTGCGTGTGTGAATTTCTGCAAAATACCTGAGAAGAAGTTTTTTATTTTATTTTTTCAAATCAAGAAACGTACATATGGATGGAGAAAGCAAAGCTGGCACACATGTGGGAGTACTTAAGAGACTTCGGGCCCCTCCTGACTCCGCTCTCACCTATGTCGAGGTTCTTTGTAGTTCAGCGGAGGGTTAGTCTGCCGCAGACATAACATGTGTAATGTACCATAACTGCAGAGATTAGAAAACATTCTGCCGGACCCCGGAGACGCCGAGCCGGGTTTGGTGAGCCGGGCGTATTGACTGTGCGAGGTGTATAGGTCTGTGTGCATAGTGTAAGACTATCTAGGTGTGTAATTGTGCGTGTGTGCACGACCCCGAGGATCATTCCACTCCTCCCTTTTACAGCCTCAAGCCGCCTCGCTCGGTCAACGCCGGCCTCTCGCAGACTCAGACGTGGCACCTCAAGACGTATTTATAGCGCGGTGTTTCCCCCGCTGGTCGCCCTTCACCAAATCCAACTTCCATTGTTGAGAGGGGGCACGACATTTGTGGTATAGGCACCATTCTTTTGGCTGCGCTACTTATAACACGAGGTGGGCCAAGGGTTATCCAGCTGACAGATTAACTGAACAGGATTTGGGGGATGGTGGGGGGGCGGGGGGTGGGCACATGATGAGGGAAGCAGAATGGCGGTAAACAAGATGACAGTATTAGAAGATCATTCACCTGGCGCATTTTCGAAACAAGAAGCACAGCAAAAAAGATTACATTTATTTGAATACATGTTTAATCTTATTTTCTGACACAAATAATCCTGAATCTTGAATCTTGATACCCCCCCCCACACACACACACACACACACACACACACTGTGTATTCAGTCTGCTTCTGCTACTGAGGAGGAACTATTTTCTGGTGCTTTGAAGTCTGCAGACACAAAATTGCACCGCTCGTTGAGACATCCAACACCTTCTACCTTGTAAGGAAATATCTCAGTTCGATAGCATGAAAAGTCAATCTATGTGTTAGTTCCGGTCAACAAACAGGACTCATCTACATCTAATACCCCCAATCTGTACTCCCCATAGACATCAACGGAGTGCTCAACCATATCTGAGGAGGGTATTCAGCAGCGGAACTTATCCTTTCTTTGTGCCGCGGCATGTGACCGCATCTCCAAAGTGGAGTGTTTTGCTTGATTAACCCTGTTGGGTGGGTGGGCGGGTGGGAGGGCAGACGGCTCAGCTAACACCATGTCATGAAAATATGTCAGCCACTTCCTGCTCTTCGTTGCGCCGGGCGTTTTTCGGCAGCTGGAAGACCTCCCGGCTTACAAACAGCGAGTCTGCGTGGAGGATGCCCCGCCCCCAAACACTCCCACGCCGCGTGATAACAGCTTCCGAGCGAATTAAGCTGGTGCATATTATAGTTTGGGTTTCTGTGTATGTCTGGGACAATAGGCGTAGAATAATCTCTCTGGTTTCCTGAAGGCAGAGGGGCTGCTTTTACACACATTCTTGGATGTGCTTTGTTGTTTTCTGGATGCACTATGACAAGAAGAGGCTCCACGAAGCTGTGGAGGACCTAATACGGTGCCCTGAGGAACTTTTCATGAAGAGGTTCTCAACAAAAACCTGCTCTTAGGGTCACTTGATAATGACATTAACTCGTCCTCTTCCAATACTGATCCTCAAATCACATGTCTACATCAGATAATGCTTTTTTTTATAACCTCTTCATCTTCCTCATTTTTAGTCATATGATCACATGACACCCGAGCGAGACGTCATGTGCGCGGCGAGGATCACTGTGCCATTTATTTTCGTTTCTGTCTCGCTCCGCGTTTAGCTCCGTGACTCATATATTTGTATCGTTAAAGTAACTCGTCTTTTCCTTCCACCGACCTCACACATCAAGGTCACGCTCGGATGAGTGTGTGTTCCTGGAGGCCGGAGCTGCGTTTTATGGGCCCACCTGTCAGTAGCGTACACATATTCCCATTACTATTTGTAAGTGTGTATACGTGTGTGTGTGTGGTCCTCTTCTTGCTTTTGAGGGGCGGGTTTATCCACCTGTGTGCGGCCGCTGTAGATCACTCGGGCCTGGAGGTGGTACCGGGCTATTAAGACCTCATCCAGCGACCCTCAAGGTCTTTTGGGCTGTTGGGTGAAAAGCAGATAAATGATGAATCCCCCTTTTTTCCTCCTTTATTTTTCTTGCTATACATCCCATCTCTCCATTTATCCCCCCCCCCCCCCGACTTTCCTCCACTTTACTGCTTTTTCCGTCCCTCAGTGGGCCCGTCCCTTCCTCCCACTGCTCCCATTTCTCTCCTCACCTCAGCCTAATCCCCCCCCCCGCCCCACCACCACCGCCCTCTTCGTATCACATTCTCTTTCTCATTTCCTGCCACCACCTCTCCCTCTTTTTTTATCCTCCTTGGACCTCCCAGTTCTCCCCCTTTCGATCATCCTCCTTACCTTTGCTCTTGCAGCTTGCTACTACCACAATGACCAATGACATGTGGTTGTACACACACACACACACACACACACTTGCAGGTATAATTAGCCAGGGAGAAACCATACAAACTAAGAGGTGGAGCTTGCAATGAAAGTACACAGGTTTGTTTCTTTTTCAGAAACAGTGGCAGAGGTTAATTGCAGAATTATATTAAATGATGTTAGGCAGTACTCAAGTAAAATTATTTTGCTGTTTGACGGCAGATAATTCCGCTTCTCGTCTGTGTTTATTTTCTGTATTTCTGGCCCACCGTGTGTTTCGCTCACACAAAAAGGAAGACATACTGACATATCTTCCCATACATGAGCACAAACATTCTAACCGACCCCCGATAAACAGATACATTGTGTTCATAGCAAATCATCCCACCGCCATTTTTTTTCTGGAGCAGGTAAATAATCTGCTGGAGGATCCCGCAGCACATGTAAAGTCAGATGTTTCATCTCCCCACGGCCTGCGCCGGGAGTGTGTGTTTATATTTCAGGCGCATCCGGTAGATATCGTGTTATTCTTAGCCGCAAAAGCAGTTACAGTAAAAGAGGTTTGCTGCGTGTTACAGATTAGCGCCTCTCCTCCGTCTCGCAAACTGACACACAGAGTTACCACTATTGTTGCCATTTCCTTCAGCTTCCTTCCTTCCAGCTTCGGTGGGAAGGGGAGCAAAGGTCGGACGCTTGTGTCCCGTCCGCGGGGAAGCTGCCACCCCCGCCGTACTCTCGCACAAACATGCTCAGGAGCGGGTGGACGGCATCTTGGGACCAGCTATTCTTACCATAATTGGGAGTAGATTCGAAGTTCCGGGCGCCGGGGCCCTCGTGTCCGACCTGCTGGCTAAACACTGGGCTCCCCCCCGGCACAGAGGTGGGTCACGGTGCCAGGTCGGGCTGCTGGCCGGCCTCATCTCCCCCCACTGGCAGAGAGCCGGTCACGGGGATGAAGCCTGCAGCGCAACCAAACCTGGACATCCATATCGGTCAGGGGAATCTAACTCTTCCACCCTCTGAGTCACCTTAAAGGGACAGCTCAGGCAAAAAATGAAAACACAAACAGCTAAAGCCAAAATAGGGGAGTTGATTGTCAGAGGTGTCAAGAAGTATAGATACTAGGGTTTAAAGAAGACTTCTGTAGAAGTTGAAGTATCAACTCAAGCTTTTCACTCAAGTAAAATTGTAAAAGTACTGGTTTGAAAACTGCTTAAAGTATAAAAGTAAAAGTAATGTAAGGGGATAAGAATGCGGTTAAGGTCAAAAGCCTATAGTTCACTACGCCACCTCCCCAAAAACATGTTTTTCTAAAGGCCATAATGACTATAATGTTATATTAAAATAGACACCTGCGTACTAGGCTACATACATCTGCTGTTTACTTGCCCGAGTGTGATGTTTTGTTGTGTTTATACTTCTCATCCAACCATGGAAAGGTTTCTGTTTTTGTTGTGTGTTTTTTTTGAATGATGACAAGCTGGAATGAAAACAAGCCAAAATGAAAAGAGGAGCAACAAGGCTATTTTTAAAATGTAAGAAGTAGAAAGTACATATAATTGTGTGAAAATGTAAGGAGTGAAGTAAAAAGTTGGCAAAAAAATAAGTAGTAAAGTAGTAAAGTATAGATACCCAAAATCACTACTTAAGTGAGGTAATAAGGTATTTGTACTTTGTTACTTGACACCTCCGTTGATTATACTGGAATCATTGTTTATCCCTGTAGATTTCCGTGGACTTCAGACCCCTTTATCTGCCAGGAAAACCCAAAGCCAAGAAAGCAGTGCAACCCTCTGCGTGTCCGGCAAAAGGATTTTGAATCGTATCGATGGTTTAACACTGGGGTTAGCCACAGGAAGCGTGGCGTTAATTTCACAGTGGGGAGTTGCAGGTTTCCCTCACATCCTCAATTAACACCTATTGTGGTCGCCGCATTGAGACCAGAGCGGGGGGCCGTTGGCACGGACCCGCCGCTCTGCCACCTGGGGAACAATACCTTCTGTGCAGCCCCCAGGATCTCATGGGATACAATTGTTCCACTAATGTCATTGTAAACTTCAATAGGCTTTGGCGGAGCTCCCGATTCCTGCAACACAATGATAGTAATTCATCATGGGAATATTGGAAATGGAGATGGTGTCGGGCCGAGCGTGTCGCCACAGGGACCCTTTTGTGGATGCGGGGCGAGACATCTGTGTTTTTCATTTGTCCCCCCGTCAGCTCGAGGAGCCGCACATCTGGCCAAGACGTCCGCACCTTATTCGTCAGTTTCGGCTAAGGGGCTAATTCTCTCCGCATCTGGGAAAGTCGCAGTAATCGGCGTCCCCCTGGGGCGCGCGCTCGCATGTGACATAATGTGGCATTGTTGAGTTAATGTGGCTATTGTATCGGCAGACAATCGCGTATCGACCATAAACATATATAGAGAACAGACGGCGAGGGCCCATCGAAACCCAAGCCAAAAGATCGCAGTTGCCCTCTAGTGGCTTCAGTGTAGTGCAGGCCCCGCCCCCTTCATATGAGCACTAGGATCTGGTTTCGTTTTTCCACATGCTGATATTTGAGTGACATTATGACTGACGGATATTATAAAGCGAAACAATCATGCTGAGCTGCTGTTTTGGAAATATCACTGTTACTTTCCACAGCCGTGATTGTTTTCGGCCATGATCGAGTTAGACGGAGCCCTGGCGCTCTGGCTCAGTGCCTCAACTACAACTGTGCAAACTCAAAGTAATGACTTCCACAAACATAGGATGCATCGCTTGTGCTGTGTGAGGAAGTGGAAATATACATATGGTATTTACATTTGCATCCTATTGATGTTAGTCTCTTAGAGCACCTCAAATATGTATTTTATCAGAGAACGCCGCACGATATTGGTGGGGATGTGAAATGTGATACATGATGCTGAAAAACAATGTGAAGAAGAGCTTTTTTTCCCTGTTTTGGTCATATTTGAATATTAAGAATTCTCAAGTGTATGTGTACAGATCTGACAAAAGCACTTCAAATTTGATCCCTAAAGCCATTTTGTGTACAATTACAGTTTTATTAATGTCTCCTGAGTCGATTAAGCTGACATGAATGACTGTTTGCTTGCAATTCTTTACCCTGCAATCCCTGGTTAATAGAACAGGTGAGAACAATATTAATATGACTGATGGATGACAACGAGATCCCAAATGTAATAAAGTGGAATCGCAGATTTGTGCCAAGATCACAGACATGATTCTTGAGCATAATAATATAATAGACTCAGATGATGTAAAACGAGTCACGCATTTCCCCGCTAATTAAATATCCACATTCAGCCTGCTGTAATGAGGTTTACCAGCCTAATGTTGCATTCACATATTCCCAGATTAGGCGAATAATGAAGTCCCCCTCAAAACACACTAACGCCTCATGGGCATTATTTAGATTTTAGCTCAGCAGTGCAGATCTTCCCTTTTGGTTAATTACGTCTCTCTTAGCAGAAAATAAGCTAATAAGGGAGCACCAGGTGTGTGTTTGGTTGCTGACGATCACAGATTCTTGATTGAGGGCAAAAGCGCTTGGACTGCACTGGAAGCTCAGGGTCACCAAGGTCACCGGCCCAGTGCAATCATTTCCACCGAACCCTCCGCTCGCACTGAATAAAATCTATTGTTCGCCAGGCTGGATATGAATAGCTCGTCAAATCTTTACAAACCATTTGTCAGACGGATAACCTGCAGAACCCGAATAATGGTTCCAGCTAATTGCCGGTGCTTGTTTTCATGCCGCTTGGGTCATGTTTATTACATTGGGATGATTTAGAGAGTGCTGTGTTTGCAATTACAACACCCTGATGAAGATGTGCAGTCAAACATGCTGATGAGCAAATAAATGTCTGCTTCTTTTTTTTTTTCCCCCTCCAGGTCGTTTCTCCTCTTTGCAAAATCTCATACTTTTACACTCCGGCTTTTAGTAGAGAGTAGGTAGGGAATTTCACAGATTTATTGAGGTTAAAATAAATCTTTCATTCTGTCATGATTCTGTCATGTGAAGCTTCCGCCAGGATTTATGATTTCGCACACTATCGACACTGAACATTGCATAAAAAGAGTGTGTTCATCTTATATAAATACAAATCAGACGAGGCAATTTGCACTGGAAGTAGGACAGATGTATTTTAATGCATGTCCTGGCTTTTCCTCCCTAATCTGAGTATCAATCCGGCAGATGGCAAATGCTTGGTAGGGAATACTGGTTGTGTGTTTCCCCCAGTAGAGATGTCCTTGATCTGTATCCAGTGGTGGATGGTGTGTGGATGTGTGTGTGTGTGTGTGTGTGTGGATGCATGAGGTGGGCTCTCACTCCTCTGTGAAATACACACACCAGATAACATCTGTGTTGGTATGCTGCACCCTTGTGGCGCTCAGCTGCTACATCTCTATAACTCCAGATAAGGGCGGCGCTCGGCTCTGAGGGAGTGAGATTGAATCTGTGGCATTTCAGCTCGATAAAGGATCCCCACTGCATTTCCACGGATTTAACAGCCCTATAGCGCGCGTTGCGGGGGAAAAGCCGTGGCGCCCCAGAGAGGCTTCTCAGAATGGTAAAATGTTTCAAAATTGCCGTAAATCTTCCAGACCGACCGTTATCTCCGCAGAGCGCAGAGATGCCGCATGCAAAGGGAAGTAATAGCCGAGAGCAAAATGCACTCGGTCCGGCCCGAGCAGTCAATTGTTCTCCATTAAGACGTCCTCTGTCTTGGAGGGTCGGCCTTGTTGCCTTGATGTCGTAGACGTCCCGGCCGGTGGAAACTGGGCTGGCGGGCGGGCGGCGGGTTATCGACACCCCAGGCGTCCCTCGGAGGTGACAAGGACGGCAATTGATTGGGACTAAATGAGAGCGAAGAGGAAGATTGATTGCCATCGATCCACTCCTTCCTCCAGCAGGCTCCTCCATCTTTGATTATGACCACTTTACGCCCAATCAAGTGTGCGCGAGCCGCGATGGGAGGAGGGGTGATCCCATCGAGAGGTATTAGCTCGTTTTGCGAAGGCTGTAATTATGAGAGGATGTGAAGGCCCAAGGTCAATGCGCAGCAGGTGTCATCAGGCGGGATGATAATAATAGGGCTTCCTCCTGCTTCCCACTGCAATTTAGTCATATAGATAATAGGCTGTGGAGGAGATGGTGTGTGTTGTGTGTGTGTATGCTCCTTGGAGGACACTCTGTGCATTATAAATGCTCCCATAATAACGGCTTGAGGACGGGAAAAACAGCTCACTGCGACGCGTTTGTGATGCAGATTGAGAGATAACAGAGCCACAGCTATTTTTTTCCACGTTTTTTTTTTTTTTTA
>CAESWR010000171.1:314333-326485 GCA_903171835.1 Mullus surmuletus | reverse complement strand
AAAAAAAAAAACCTCAGTCTTTTGAGTGTTTTATATCTGTTTTGTAAAGCAGGCAGTTGAGGGAGTGCGACTCGTCATTCTGTTCATGGATTGGGGAGACGCTGGGATTTTTTAAAAAAGGAAGCAGAAAATTGATTGAGTTTGGAGGGGGTGGTGGAGGAGTATTATTACATCTAATGAATCTTCAAAATGAAACATCACTCGACGTTTTCAGGCAAGAATTAAAGACAGCATAAAAAACCCCCCCAAAAAAATCCACTGGCTATCATCGGTGCCTGATGCTGATGACTTTACAAATGTGATCAGAATTGGGGGGAAAAAACCTGAAAAAAACATAGCAGAGAGCCCCAACAGTGAAGCATTTTGATCATCTCTATCGCTGCTGCAGGTTATAATATCCAACATTATTGCCTATCTGCGCTCTTGCTTCAAAATTGTTGTTGATATATTACTTGCTTCCGGCGGTGCCAGTGCCCTCGCTCTGAGTGAAAACAGCCCGAGGCCACGATGAGAAGCTTGCGTGCCGATCCTCACCTCACCTCACAGGCGCTGATCATCCACCGCTTGCAGAAAGATATTTTGGGTATGGAAACAAGTATTGTTTGAAAAAAAAATGTATGAAAAGAGAAAGCCTGAAGTGGAAGAAGCAGGATAGCGACGAGACTGATAAAAGCTTTCACGGTGCAGGTGAACGTCGGCGGGAGGCGAGGAATCCGCAGACAACGGGCACATTAAAAGCCTCAAGAAAGCCAAACAATGGCCGCGGCTGTCTCCCAGAGTCTTCAAGTCAAACAAAGCATTGCTTGTGCTGTCCACATGAAAGAGCGCGCCTTGCTTTCCTCAACACATTCCTCGCTGTGTTTGACAGTTGCTCTCTCAATGTGGTTTGGATGCTTATGCTGGTGTGCGCGCGTGTTTTGTGTCTGTCTAAATGTGGCACCCACGCTCTGCTGGATGCTCCGGCCCTCCGCACCGAGGGGCCGAGCCCGCTTTGCTGAAGCCTTGCTCCGTCTCCGCTGACTTGCACACACACACACACAGGCTGAGCTTGTTTAGTCAGTCGTTATAGGATCTGAAAAGCCTGGTGTTAGACTGGAACATCTGTTGATGATTGACTGGTAACTATATACATCTACAGGATGCCAATACTATGAGCTTTCCCACCTGAAGGGTCTACTCTTGGTAATGAAACGCACTCGCACTCACACACACCACAAAATAACCCAATTTATTGATCTGGAATGTTGCTGTATTGCTTGATTTGAATGTGCGTACCGGCTTGTTACCTTATTTTGTGTTTGCGTTTTGCTCAGGCTACACAAAAACACTCACAACTTTGCCTAGCTGGACCATAGACGGCATTTCCAGACGCCCTCAAGCACCTTTGTGTCCATGTAAGCCCAGTAAAGGGAGCGAGCATCCGGTGGCTTTTCACTCTAATCCTCAGCATGAATCCATGCTTGGGGCAAACTAAGACTACCAGGTCCGCCCTACTATTACTACGACTACTACTACTACCACCATGACGCCAGGAACTGCTTGTTTCACGCAACACTGAGGAGGGGAGGGGATAGAGAAACGGTGGCGCGCACTGTTGAATAGCAATGAAAGAAGCCCACTGCCTCACGGGTTGACATTGACGCAGACAGCGGCTTATCGTGCCCTCTGCCACCCCGCTGAAATGTGAAAATCTCATTTTTTAAGGATTTAAGCCTGAGGATTTAGGCAAACACAAGGAGAACCTAAAGGGAAAAGAGGATCATTACAGCGAAAATGAAGCAGCTAAGGGGCCACAACAAAGTATGCTAACAGATTAGCATGTGGAGCACAAAGGATTTCCCACCTCTGACAAAGATTGTATCTGCTGTGTATCTATTTGTCCTCCGCAATTGGAATTGGAATGAGGGAGATGGAAGATCAGACTGCTTACATTTATTGATTCACTCGTTCGTCTGTCATGTGCGATATCGCCCGTGATGCAGGTTGAGTCGCAATAAAACGTTTGACCTCTGACATTCGGCATATTTCAATTTACACGCTTGTCTAATACATCGTCTCGCGTCTGTGAGAAAGGGAGAAATCCAAACGATTAATTCGATCCAAGATCTCCATTGTAAAGATTTCAAAGAAACCCCTGGCATGTCCTCATTCAGGAGAACATGATATTCAGATGGATTCACGGCGTGTGTGAACGCGGCCGTGCGCTCGCATATATGTGTGTTTGACAGCGGATAAGGGTGCGAGATGAAGCATGTAACAGTATTTGCCATGTCCTCACAGGAGGTCCATTCCTCTCCACGCTCGGACTGCGCTGGTTTATCATTTGTTCTCCGGCTGCCTTTTATAGTCAAATGGGTTTATTTCACACACACAACCTTACCAGAATATTTAAAAAAAAAAAAAAAAGAGAGATTAGAAATCCAATTAGACTACACAGCAAGCTAATAAAGCTTGTCCACCAAAGCATGTCAGCTTTTGTCTGAATTTTTCGGTACTTTTTACAGATTTTATTGGAGGCAACATCCAAGCCATCGCAGAGAAAATTCAGCTGCTCAATCTCTCCGTCAATCGCCCCGTGGCACTGCAACAACATCTCTCTTATATGAATGAAACTTTAACCCTGAGCTTTTTTTTTTTGCAGGCACCAGCAGCAGTTTGTACTTTGGAGTGAGACAACAAGAGGCTGCAATACGAAGGGGAGGGGGCAGTATAGGAAGAGAGGGATGAAAAGACAGAAAGAGCGAGCGAAAGCAACTCAAGGGCGACCGTAGCCCCGTCTCAAATTCTGCCTCGCCAGTCAAATCCGTGAGACCAACATAATGTTCCCCTTCGGAATCCGCAGAGCGTTTTTAATGTCAAGCAGGGAGATGGGTATCACACAGTGCACCGATTCACCCCCATCCGATGAGGGCAGATAGTTATGGTTCAATTCTAAGAGGCCCGGCAAGCATCTATTCAAAGCGGGAGCCGGGGAGAACTGGCCAGGGCGCAACCGAGAGGAATTCAATAATTCACCTACAGTATGTAAGGGCTGGTGCGCTCCAGCAAATACACATTTGAAGCACATAGAGTGAGGGAAAGGGGGGTGGGGGGTGGGGGGGGGTCTGGATAAGTCATGGGGAAAGACAGCAATGCTGCGCTTGGCTGGCACTGCAGCTACTTGCCGTTGTTTGGCAGCGTGAAGTGAATTCGAGTCTGCGTGTGATTGATGATCTGTGCGTAAGTGAGATTTAGCCGAAGAATGTGTTTCTGCACTTAAACAATATGAGTGTTTATGCGCGTGTATATTTGTTTTTGTTTTGGGGCCGGGCGGGGGGATTCTTCACTTTTCTCCTCTCCGTCTCCTTCTTATACGAGCTGGCTTGAGTGTGAAGCGGAGAACGGTGCGGCCGAGGCGGGCGGTCATGCTCCCCTGACATCGCACGTATAACTGCCAAACAGAGGAGAGCATTAAAAGTTCCGGGAGGCTGTGAGAGAAGAAGAGCGAGAGCTAGACGAATTATAAACAGAGAGAAGGAGAACAACGAGCGGAAGGACAAGCTGCAACCTCATTTAGAACTCCACTTTCCCAAAACACTGTCACTTTTTATTAAGTTCCACGCCAAGTGCATCTCGTCTATTAATTGGAGATAAACAAATTTTGGAAACTGCTCTTCCCTCACTCTCCCACTCTTATTGCTAATAAAGTGACGGCTCCTCTGCAGGAGTCCAGTTTCGAATGGATGGACTTGTCAAACTTAATCTAGTCAGATAAAAACAAACACCTCTGCCGAAGCAGCGCGTACTGCGGCGCCGCTGCTGGTTGACAGTGCAGAACGCAAACTCCGCCTCAAGTTCTCGAGTCTGCTGTACAGTAGTTTCACTGTCCTCACAAACTCCTCACAGAGTACACAAACACAAGACCTGATTTACAAACAGAATTACGGCTAATTAGCGCTAGCTGATGGAACCCGTGACTGAGGGGCTCAGTGCCTGTTAGGGGGATGCTCAGGTCTGTCATTGATGTAAAAAAAAAACACCCAAAACATCCACTTATGTATGCTAGGGATCGGGTCTGATACCTAATGGTTGCATCTGCCACAGTCGAGCAGCATATTATTTACATTGTACAGTAGGGCTAGGTATCTGTACACGATACCTTTTAGGTATCGACCGAAACCACCCAGCACCAAGTAGTATCGAAATTGTGCCTGTCAAACGATACCCGTTGTTTTTGTAACCAGATCTAGACAAAAAAAAACAGTTTCTATGGTTTTACTTGCAGCCAATCACCGCAAGCGTAATTTGAGCACTTTCAAGAGGCATTTGTGTCAAATGAAGTTCTCAACTGGTATCGGTACGGTTTAAGGGTACTGGTATCGGTATTGGTATAGAAAATTGTTAAATGATGCCCAGCCATATTTTGTAGTGACTTACTGGAATATAATGAGATTTGTAGGAGAGTAAGGGGCAACCTGGGGGTTAGAAAGCCTACACTGCTGCACACTCAAGCATACCAATGGCACTCAGTGTATCCTATGCTGTCTGGGAAGCTAAGACGCCCTTATCCCTCCATGCTCAGCAGCCTCCATATTGCGCGGACACCAGGGGCGCCATCGTGCAACGCTCCATCGGTTTAACACGCGACACGTGGCCGGACTCGCCAAATTGCAGCACAATCAATGGCTTTTTAATGTGCTTACTACCCCCCCGAGCGCTCCAGGCCAACGCGCTTGGCTAATTTGCCATGATTCACCGAGCCGGTAGCAGGCTGATGTGTGTGCGAGGGCCGATCTGCTGCGCGTACGTTGCTGGTGGCGGGTACCAACGCTGGTCATAAAGGGAGACAGATTGGTAGCTACCGCGCACTGATGGCCGTGACAGCTGGGGTTAGCGCCTACCAACCATTTGGTGACAAAGAGAGCCACTTGGAACACAATGGGGTTGAGACCACCGGGACAGATATGGCCACATGGCTACTGCTGGCACGAGGAGCTGATGAGATGTATGCAGCCATACGATGTGGCTACTGGCTACTGCCAATGGCGCCAAGAGGTCTCGGGACATAAGGCTGGAAGACGGACGGCCATCAGGCGGCCACACAGGCTGGATGGGAATAGCCAGTATGGACCACACATATGGCAAACATGTAGCCCACAAACATGAGCCGTTATACAAATATATACGACAAGCTTGCGTGTTATCCTCTCTGTGTGCTGACAGACAAACCATAACAACATGTGACGAGGCAGTCTGAGATGATGCCAAACAGTGAGGGAAAGGGTATGCACATTGAAATAAACACATGCGCCCGAATAGTTTGGATGCACATACACGCAGACCTCCATGTACGAGCAAACGCATACATGTAAAAGTACACAAAAACACAGCTGCATACAAGCAGCTTGTTTAACAATTCAGAAATCTGTCACTCATTGAGTTGTGGGATCTTCCCTCCCAATGGGGACATTCAACAACGGCAGTAAGAACACTTGTGCGAGCTCGGTTCCTGGTAAGTGCCACGAAGTGTTCCTGAACTATGACGGTAGCAAAACTACAGCAGGGAAGCGGCGACCGACGGAGTTAAGATGCTCGTGGAAGAGGCAAGAGGATGTGAAAAAGCCCAACAGAGTGGAGCGGAGGACAGCTGCAGCTGGGTGTGGTGTGTGTGTGTGTGCGTGCGTGTGTGCCTGGTTGGTGACCTGCTGTGACCAGATTACATGTTCACTGTCCCACAGCAGGCGTGGAAGTGAGATGTGTAAGACTGAGTGGTAAATGTTCCCAGCAGGGAGGCGCGCGGCTGGTTGGGCACTTCTCCGATGAGTCAGTGCTGGACCATCGGCTCGAACAGCGTTTCCCAATTTGTGCAGTCACAGCGACTGGCACGCGGTTGTCTCTCTAACTCGGACTAACAACACTATCGACACAATCATGGATTGCTTGAGGGAAACGTTTGTTTTTGTACGATGTAGAAGTGGCACATTGCGGACGATTATTCATTATTAGGGGTGTTCCAATTCAATATTGATATTGGATATCAGCAAAATCGAGCATCGGATTACATCGGTTTGCATCTAAAATCGCCAATATAAACACTCCGATACAAGCAGTCCATTCCAGACTCCGCTCCAGCACTTTTATGGAGAATATTCTTATGTTTAAGATTCAAATGTATGTAACCCATTGGTTCATAATCAATGGCTCAGTTTTTCTCATAGCTACTGTTGCTGACTATTGTTCTCTGTTTGAGTAATATCACTTGATCAAGCCTTTTCCAACATTTTATACTACAAAATAAGTCATAAAAGTATGTCTGATTCGTGCTGATATTGTATCAGATCAATATTGGTATCGGCCCATACTAAAGGCTGCAATATCGGTATCGTATTGGCAGTGAAAAAGTTGTATCAGGACACTTAGGAGAATACTGAACAAAGTTTTAGTCAGTACACAAAATCAGACTAACTGCTAAGGTAATTAATTGATTAATGTAAGAACATGAACATTAATGTTTAATTTTGCAGGGATATGTATATCTAAAAAAACAAAGACAAATTAACACTAAACTAATGGTGTAATTTTGTTGCATATCGTTGCACAATGAAAAGTAATAAAAGTTCATCTCACGCACCAGAGGAACACTGCATACTTAAGCACACACTGCGCTTTGCGGTGTTTCTTAAACATCTCGGGACATAAACCATTATTGCTACCTATTTTCACCTGCATGCATATTCATTTGCTTATTAGCACTGAACAGAGAACGCTGATACTAAAGCATGATTAAAATTATCCGCTTATCAGCTTGAGTTATTCATTAGAAGAATTTCTTTTGCATGGAGAAAAGAGCATACTGTGTCCATACATTTAAAACCAACCGTACTATACTTAATTTTTATGTAGCATACTGTGATACACTCCGTAGTAGTTTAGCGGAGTGGTTCAATAAGCCACTGTATGAGGCTTTGTGTTAAAGGGGACCTGTTCTGCTCATTTCCAGCACTATATTTCATTCCAGGATTCTTGGCTTTGCATGGCTTTCAGATTTATCTCATTCTGGCCTTTTAAACAGGCCCTCAATTCATCTTACGAGGGAAACGACTGGCCAACGTGCGGAAGTCTGACAAGGGCGACCACCCCTCGCATGCGAGCACACTGCAAATGAACTCTTTGTGAGACGCACAAGGATGACTTTCACATATATTTGCTTTAATTGAAAATCCGGCCACATTTGAAATGAACCTGTGATGCCAGAGGTTCATATCTGGTTGAAAATAAGGAACGGCACAATGTCTCCTTTTAAAAGCGGACATCTCTTTTTTTTTTTTGCCATATCGTGATACAATTTTAAGGATTTGCGCTCCCTTGACTGGCTCCCAGTGAATGAACTCAATGCAATGGAAAACAAAGTGTACTGACTGTGCTTTAGGGGGCAAAAGAAAAGGCCCCGAGCAAACTTTAAAGCCTCTGGCATAATGATTTAAAACCTCTGAGTGGCAAAATGAAAACACTTATGGAGCTTGGATCAATTAAAAAGCTCAGCCTTACAAGAATTTACTAAACTACTAATGACTTGCTCTAACATTAGAGAGGCAACTCTGGGATATATTCCAAACACAACTGTTGTCACGAGAACAAAGTGCAGCTATTTAAGGATCTTAAAACATCACATTACTGAAACAATTTGTTTAACAGCACATGATTTCTCTCACTTAGCCAAAAACACAAAACAAACTCAATCATTCATCAATGGGAGGAAAATTTGGGAGAATGTCACCCATGTAGAAAGTCTTAAATCTCTTATTAGTGTGGCTAATCCTCGCAGGCCGACCTTACAAAAACAAAACTTTGGACTCCGACCACACAAATGTTCTGCGCTCACATTCAACTAAAGTGACTGACAAAGTATTGGATGGAATGTGAAGGCAGTTGCTCTCGCCAGTCTAACTAATATTATTTTTGCCCTGCCTGCTTATTTAGAGCAACTCTCAAAAGGCATAAAATTAAATGTCTCTTTAAAGATGTAGACGTGGTAATCAGAATGGGAAAATATGTCTTCACAGCGCTTTGTAACTGCAGCACAAAAATGGTGCAATCAGGCGGCCGGCGCGCGTGTCAATGTACGTAATTTGGTTAGTTTAACATCTGACCTGCAATAGAGGGAAAATATGCCTTAAATGATTTTTCCAGAGAAAATGTATTCTCCAGACCCTTCGTACAGCCTCCAAATATAAAGATTTCTCACTGCTGTAAACTATTTTCAACATAAAATAAGAGTATTCTAACGATTTCCCACTAAAACCTTTCAACACTTCAGCTTTACACTGTGCAGAAAGCTGAAAGGGGAGGAAATCCATATATTTTGGAATAAGGGGGGGGGGCCCAACTGGGAGTCAAGGGTAGCTACTGCAGGTGAATGGTAGAGTACTTACTGTAGGTTGCATAACATATTGTTGATGAGGCATCCATGACGTACTCTGGACCTGCAGGGACAGACAGAAAGTGTAAAAAAAATGTGTGACAATATAAATTTCCCTCATTCCTACCCTGATAGGGCATTAGTATGCAGCACAAAGCAATAAATGCTGTTCAAATATTCCCAATATGCTCAAATACTCTCGAGTCTGGAGGTTTAAGGATGATTGCTTTGGTTTAATGCACCAAAATGGCTGAACTTCACAAAGCTTAAGTTGTGCCAAAGAATGACAAAAAGCATGTTAAGTCTGCAGGCGCTAAATCTCCCCCATGCCTGCTCATTATTGCGAGCAGGCTGACTTGTACATAGGCCCCCACAAACGAGGCTCTTTCTCTGTTATGATAATAAAATTAATTCCGCAACCGGTCCCGCTGCGAGATGGGCGGAAGGTTGTGAGAATTCAATGATCAGGCCGCAAAGACCCACAAAATTCAAGTCGGATTAGTCTATCAAAAACTTCAGAGTGGAAAAACTGAACTTTTTATCTTCTTCTACGAGCCAGAATTCAACAAGACTCCTCATCAACATGGGTGATGAGGAAATGGTGAAACAGTGGCATGCGCAGTGACCAAGAGACTGATGGAACGGAGGAACAAACAGAGCTTTTAGATGTGCTGGAGAGAGGAATTAGACAGCTTGTAGCAGACAAACACACAGGCTGGCCACTGATCCTGGTAAAATGATTAGATTAAACAAAGACAAACATGGAATAATCTGCTCTAAGAGCAATCAATCCTCTGAGCCAACCCAAACCCGTGATTTGGATCCACACCTAAACAAGCTTGATATTCTATAACATTAATCCAAGTCTGTTTGTTTATACATGGCGGTGTTTGTTCTCTCCAGCTGAAGCAGAGAGGAGATAGAGGGAGGAAGAGCTCATCCTTAATCGCACAGCTTCAGCGTGTTTCTTACCACAATGCTGCATGACCATCATGTGATTTCCTAACAGAGAGCCGAGCTGTAGTTTCAGACTAAAGACCCATTTTCACTTTGCGACTCTGGGATTTCCCTGATGAAAACAGCCAGGGAAACATTTCTGCATTTCTGGCCTTTAACCAAATGCTAATGCGAATCCTGCAATTCAATGTGACAATGTCAAACGTTTAGTGTCAGCGTGAACACAAGCCGGTGCTTTCCTGAATCGATGTCTGCGCGACAGCGAGACCGCAGACTTTGTTAGACCAATGCTTGACCTTGCAAAATTGATGCTATCACGCAGGCGACGTGAGCCTTTACATTACAATAATAATTCTCAAGGCTTGAATTACACGAGACAAGAAACAATCGAATAAAAGTTTTTATCGAGTAAAATTCCAAAGCAATAAAATAATAAATGAGGCAGTCAAAGCTAAATATACAAAAACGTTGTGAAGATTGCTGAAAGTGTTGCGATCCAGCGCTCGCTATCAGCAGTCTGCCACGAAGCAGTGTTGCCGTATAATTACATTAGTCACATTTGTCTAAATCCAGTAATTGCATTGCTGGCATTAATGAAAAAATCGTGTTGTTACCTGCATTGCATAAGTTCCTCAATTATATGCATAATGGCTGGATAGACTAAAAAAAGGCCCGGCCTCATTGTTCATCTGCGACAAGTGAAGATCTTCAGATTGGTGGAGAGGAAAAGGACCGTGAGAACTGTAATGTACGTGACTGTGAAGGCAGCATGCAAACACCCGGCTTTTGTGTTTTTTTTTTTTTTTCTTCCAGGTTGGTATTTGACAGCTACAATTGGTTAAATGCGAGCGAGTTTAACAGCCCTGACCTTCCAGACTCGCTACCTCTGGCTGAACTTCACAGCGTGTGCTACCGTTTAAAACTGCCTGTTACCTAATCAGCCAAAAAGAGGGTCAGTAAGTGAGCTGGCCACTCGCTCAGTTGGCAGCCCGTCCAACCAGTCACACGGAGAGCCAAACAACCGGCCAGTTAGCCAGTCAGGGGGACGGGCCAGCCGCGCGTCCAACAACCGGCGAGCTGCGCGCCTCCTCGGGCCAGTCGGCAGAGCCAGCATCCGGTGATGCAAACCAGGCCGGAGCCGGCTGGCGGCGCGGGCTGAGATTTTGGTAGTGATCCGGCCTGGACTGGCTCCTGTCATGTGGATCATCAAAGCGTTTTTTTTTTTTTTTTTTTTACGGGAGATGAAGCCAATCATCATGCGAGCTCGACGGAGCCAGGCCTCGGAGAGCACTGCTGGCATGAGCGGCAGATTTGATAAATCAATGCCATCAGAATAACAGCTCAAGGAATATCCACTCAACATCAACATAAAAGGAGGAATGGCGCACGCAGTCATCTCCGTGTGCCTTGAGACTTTCCATTATAAAAGGAAGTGATTTGCTTTTGTCTGGTGTGTATGGCTGGCTAGTTTGTCTTCGCCTCCCCTTTTTTCCTCCGTCTCCTTTGTACTTGAACAGAAGATGAAGGACTCACCTTCCTGCCGTGACTGGCTGAAGGGCAATATTACAGGAAGCGGTGGCAGAGCTGCCCGATATTGAAACTGTGAGGATTAATATTCCTCAAAAGCCCGGCCATTGTTTTTGATAAATCAATTTGGGAAGCCTTCCGAGAGCGGATTAGAGACGCGCCCTGGCCCACTTTTCTCCCTCCCTCCCTCCCTCGCTCCCTCCCTCCCTCCATCCTCCTCTCCCCTGCCCCTCCACCGCAGGTACTGGACCGGTTTTAATCAAGTGTTCCGCAAAGACGGGCGCAGCAACCTTCAGCGCCGCCGCCGCCTCCTCCAACGCCATCCCAACTATCCTTCCTCCATCTGTCTCTCCTATTGTTCCACCTATCCCTCACCCCCCTCCACCCCCTCGCTCGCCGTCCTCGGCCCGAGCTGATGTTAAGCGATAGTGTCTGGGCGAGGGGGCACGGTGGCAGCGCCTCTTGATGTTTGGATTCGGCGGGAGGGCGCCGCGTGAAATGCGCGGTGACGGAAAACTGTTAACACCCCTGACATCTCACACAGGCAATTTTCGCGTTCCTGTTCTGTTCTGTTTCATTACTCCTCTGATCACAGCTGTGAGGAATGTGGAAATTCACTTTGGGGAGAGGCGGCGATCGCTTTGAAGTTGGCAAAAAATAAAATTCAAGCAAAAATATTCATGCATTCCGTGATGTTAGAGGTCAGGAAACTTTGTTTTCCAGAGCCACTTTCATTCTTAATGGGTGATTTTCTTTCTTCCCCCTCTCCTGTCAGGCTTTTTAATCGCCTTTTGTTGCTCGTCTTTTGGTGCATGTTGTGTTTTCCGCCTACGAACAGATGTCATCGAGCACAGCGAGAGCAGTGAAGAAATGATTAGAGGAGAGGAGAGAACCTCACACTGTTTTGCAGCCCGTCCCCTCTATTCTGTCTTCCCAAACAAATCAACCGCGCCCCCCCCCCACAACCACCACCACCACCACTCTCACTGTTCCACACGCATTTACACAACGTAGACCGGGCACCCATAATGCACTGCGTCACAGCCCACCTGATATGTGGAGACGGGGGAAGCAGCGATGAAGGGCGTGATGGAGGTCTGTGCGATCATGCGGTTGGTGGCAATGCTGTAAGGCGAGGAGTAGAACCTGAGAGGGGGACGAAGGAGGAGGAAAGGAGGAGAGGAAGGAGGGAGGGAAGAGTGGAAGGAGGAGAGAAATGAGATTAGACAGTTGGTCATTGCATGTAAAAAATGAATTCTATTACTATAAC
>CAESWR010000171.1:270315-286029 GCA_903171835.1 Mullus surmuletus | reverse complement strand
GAAAAAAAAAAAAAAGGAGCAGGAAAGCTTGTACATATTGCATGTTTCCGTTTGGTTCCATCTCCTAGGGCCACTGTGGCTGCTTCCTGATGTGGTTTTCATTATTTATCCGGCATCTATTGGACAATATTGGAGTCGGCTCTCGGCTCTGCTGCCATATTGGCAGCGGGACAACAGTGAAGCATCAACAACGGAAGTGAAAGGGAAGACGCTGAAATGTTACACAGAGCTCCATGTTCGGTCTGCTCCGAGTCTCTGTTTGCACATTCAGGAGAACGGTGCATTCGTCGAGGCGCATCAGCCGTATTTAGTCCTTCTGAAAATGCACCACCCTGTTTGCTTAGCTCTTGTTTGACTGCTAACAATGGATTTAAGTTAAATATCGCAGTAGACGGTGCAGCGCACACAGTGTCTCCAGTGTTGCTGGTTTCCTTTCTGTCACTGCCAACACGCAATTCAGGATGTACATGAGATTACTCACCTGCCAAAACCAAACAATGGCTAATGTATCTCCGGTTTGAATTACATTTACCATAGGGTGTCATCTCTAAGCTGTTTAATGCATTGTGGGACGAAGGGCTTTAATCAGCGAGGCTCAGTGGAGCCAGCGGATTAAATCACTTTTTATCTGCGCTTCCTTTGACTTTCCCAGTGCTCAGGGTTGCAGTGTAAATCATAATGCGTCCCTGTTGGGCTCACTTCAGTATGGTTTATTGCTGTAGTCACATTTCATAAATTCCATTTATTTCGTGTATTGAGTAAATCCACAACCACTGAAAAACAAGGATAACTCTTTATTCTCACCTAAACTGTAAAATTGATCATTTTCTGAAAGGTCACTCTGTCTACATGAGTGTGTACGCTCATTTCTACACATGTCTACCACGTGTGCGCGCGTCGGTGTGACAATGTCTGCACATCCCATTATGTAAAAAAAGCCAACAAAGACCACACGCATCGATGCATGTATTTAGCCTACGAATGTTCATGCATAGAGTACACGCTAAAAGCTTATATCTCTGCGCGAGTGTATGCACGCTCACGGTCCGACAACGGCGACAGGGAGAGCGGCTGCCGCATTGCACAGAATTGCTAAACAGCTGTAGTGCTCCATCAGGGCTATCGATCATGTCCCTCTCTCTGAATCACAATCAGACGTGGGCAGAGCAGAGCGGCTGGAGCAGGCCTCGGTGACTGGCTTGTTGGACGAGAGCTACGCAGCACTCATATCAACCAGGCCTCACCAAACAAACCTGACCTGGATGGTTGATTAGATGCTTCTATATGTGAGTGCTGTCGTGTTTGTTTCTCCAGAACTCGCCGGGAATACACATATTCAATTCTGGCGAGCCTCTTTTTGTAGTTGCTGTATTTGTAATGTTTACCGCACATATCAAAGACACTGATATTTCTGCATTCTACACATACTAACTCGAGTGAAGAGCCGTAAATCAGATATTTTGTGGGGCTGCACGATAATGGCCAAAATAATAATCTTTTTTTTTTTTCATAAATATTGATAGGATTATTGATCATGATTATTCATTATTCATTTGTGAAAAGAGATATGCACTTTAATTATGCCAAAGCAAGTTCCTTAGTTAAGTTATGATGCAGCAGAATTTGTGATTAAAGAATACCTGAGTACGTGAGCTCATGAACAGTATCTTTTATTTCCCTTGCACATTTTTCAAAAGTAAATATGCCATCACATCACAGAGCCATGGGTAGAGCACGCATTTCAAATGTCAATATCGTGGACAATTATGCGCATGCAATCATGACAGCAAAGTATTGTGATTTTGATATAAATTTGCTTAATTGTGCAGCCCTAATATTTTTTCTAAGAAAAATCACCTAGAAAATTACACATTTTTATTTAAAAACTTAACAGTAATAATAGGAAAGCTGTTTAAGTCTCATTAGCTGCCATCTGCCACCGTTTTTCCCGCACTGTACGTCAACTCAACATCTCATGTAATGACAAGGAAGTTATCTGTTATTAGATTAAAATTTAAACAGGAAGTGTATGGAAGCAGTCTACGGTGCCATTAGCCGCCATCTGTTAGCATCCTCACCTCTTTTTTGGTCTTCCTTTCAGCCGCCGCCACCCCCCCACCCCGGTGTCCTTGCTTTATCTACAGCTCCACATTAACTTCCTGGCAATATGGCGTCTTCCTGTCTGTTTATTTCCCCTCCTGCCAGTTGAATTTAACAGACGACCTGGCATCTGACATTTAGATGTTTACCTGTCGGGTTCCAACAGCAAGGTTACAACTCAATTTCCTTTTGTATTACCAATGGATGCACCTGAAGCTTTAATAGGACTCAACCTCGTCTGTTTCTCTCGAACACAAACACACCTCTAACCACCACCTGCTAACACTCAGTTGTGCCATAAAATGTATTTATAAACACTACGAGTACTTAGCTTTTGTCCCTAAAGGGAGATGCAGTCCCCAAAATGTAATTGTGTCAACAGAAGTGTCCCCACAACGTGAGGAATGCCGTGTACATACACACACAGGCACCCACACACACACACACACACACTCTTGACACAGTGTGATTGAGTGGCTAAGCCAGAAATGCAGATGCTTGTCAGATATGGGCTGGGGAGGATTGGTGTGCAAGCTTAGTACATTGAGAAGATTGTGCACGCCAGTTAAGAGTTTCGCCGTGTGTGTGTGTGCATGCGCTGCTGTGTGTGTCTGCGGACTGTTGTTTCAAACGCTAAATGGGTGGAGAGGAAAAATAAAAAGGGATCTCATTAGCATTATATGGATGTTGACATTCCATTCAGGTCAAAGTTAGTGTTGCATGACTGTATTTGTGCTTATGTGGTTTGTGTGCGTGTATGTGTCAAGGCTCACACAGTGAAGTAGTCATGGCTGTCACACAAGTATATCAATGCACGCGCACACACACGCACATGCGCACGCTCCTGCTGTGCTGTGTGTGGCGGGGCCCCCCCAGGGGTTGCCGCTGAGCTGTCAAAAGAGGATGGATAAAGAAGCTGCCCTGCATAGCAAGGGGCTCTGGGGAAATACCACCAACATGACACGCACTCGCGCTGACACAGACACTGTCAGCACACAAATACGGTGTGTGTGTGTGTGTGCGCGCACCGGTGTTTTGAGATGCATAAATTTAAAGACGGACACACCAATCAGGACATGCAGGAACAGCAAATGCGGCGAGAAGCGGCGCCATAATGCTCGTAAACACGCGGAAAACACACGTATCTATAAAGGGCTGCTGGCTGCCTTTGTGAGAAGCGGAGAAAAGCCCCAGGGTCCTGTGCAAGGGGAACATCTGACTTTGATAACGGAGGAATGTCCAGAGATCTCTATTTAGCAGACAGCAAGCCAACATGCGCAGTGTCAGAGAGGGGAGAGAACACACTTCCTGAAACCGTGACCTCCTCTGAATTCAGGGAAAAAAAAGTGGCAAAGGAATAACTGCATGAGATTGAGTTCATCAGTATTCATGAGTACAACTAACATCAGAGGGAAAACATTTTACATCTAGAAGCATGCCAATCCTTGTAGACTCAAAGCTGTTTTTTTTTCCCCCCTTTAAAACCAGCATTTGCGTCTGTTTTATCATGTAGGAAATACAGACAAGATGCTCTTTGGGCGAGTGGGGAAATGCGTGAACCCCACTAAAAGGAGTCAATAGCAGTTAAGTGGGAAAAAAAGCCATGATTTGTACTGACGATTCTGATACACTTTCAATCACAGAGATTGGCTGTTGGATTGTTTAATAACCTGATTGCTTCTTGACCAGTGAATTAAGTCTTGACCCGGTGACGGAAAAACAGCAACTGACTGAATAAAAACGTTCTCCCAAGGCTTCTTCTTCTGCAGACTTTTGACGTGTGGAAAAGGCATACCGTAATTTACGATAACTGGTACTAAAAGATTAAAAACAGTGTGTGTAGTTATATGGTTACTGTTTTCATATTGTTTTCATACCACCACCAGGTATTTTGATTGTAATTAATCTGCCAAAAGAGCAAAAAAAAATAGTTAAAGATGAATTTCATTGATTGTACCATTATTAATACAGTTTTTGTCAATATTGTGATGATATCGTTATTTGACTTTTTTCGCCCATGATAATCGTGAAGTGAAATCTGATGTTGTGACAGACTTAGTGGGGATTGTTTGTTGTACGTTTCAAAGGTGCTCGGCTTTCCTAACGTCTGTCGTAAAAAAAAACATCTACTTTACGGTCAAATTAAGTCCGCTGTTTTGTCGACCAGAGTAGGCATATTAAAGCTGTAAACATCCAAATGACAATATTAAACGCCTAGTTGGAGGGGTTTTTTTACGGGTAAATTATGTTGCTGCAAAAGGTCCGTTTCGTGAAGAACTTGCGGAGGTGGAGAGTCAGTTAATAAGCGTTGACTTGTTGTTGGAGGGTTTTTACAGTTCCACTTTCAGCTAATCGGTTTGGGAGCTGGTTTGACAGCCAGGCAGACCTGAGCTGCTGGTGAAGCGCCCGGTTCTGGACCTGAGTTTGTACATTAAGGCAACACATAGCGATGGAAAGGCCAGATTTCATGGACCCATTCGGCCGGGGAACATAGTATAACCGGACCGGAGCAGAACCTTGTAAACTCAACCATTCTTAATTCCACAGAAGGATTCCCTACATCGCGACAGTAAATCTCCATGCTTGGCACAAGCCTGAACAATCCATTAACAATAATAAAGCCTGAGCGGCCGGGAGATAGACCCTTAAAGGGGAAGGTCAGCCCGATATTACAGCTTTAAAGGTTTCCTATTACGGCTCAACTTCAATATAACTACTCACCTTGCCTTTAATGGCCGCCGGCTATGCAGTAGCTCAGCATATATGGAGATTCTAAATCCAGTCTGTGAGATATTACGGGATGGTGGAGAGCGATTTATGAGTCTGTTTCTGTGCCGCTGGTTGAGGTGTGAGTATTGTTAATGAAAGTGCCACAGGGGTGAAGGAGATCTCCTCGGCATCGCCCCCCCCGTCTGGCCCGCGTGTCCCGCTGGGAGGGTCGGAAGGCGGTGAGCGCTGCAGCACCTGGCACCAAAACTGTTTAGGCAGCACTCCCCCCCCCCCCGCCACACACACACCTGCCCCCCTTCTTTACTCCGGCCTGGCCTTCCCCTCTGACTCTTTGCTTCCATACCTTTACACCTCGCTTTTCTTCTCCTCTTGTGCCCATTTCTCCCTCGGAGACTTGCAAGCGTCTCCAACCTTTTCGGGGCGCTTTGTGATTTTCTGTTTTTAAACTCGTGGAGCAGAGCTGGCGACTTTGAACAGACTGTCAGTCGCAATTCTGTATCTGTGGCCATTTATTTTAAGAATCTTTCCTGCCAGTCCCCACCAGCAATCATCCCCCTTCTCAAGTGCCCCCCCCCTTTCCATCCCTTATGTCATTTTATCAATGAATGTGGTATTACTGCTATTTCAACATTAATTTTGTGCATATTGAGTAACCTTTACAGAATGTATAGTACAGACTGGATAGTATTACCATTCATTTAATAGTATCTGACAACATCCATAACACGCAAGTTGTTTTTGGAGTATTATCATTATCTTTGCTAACAAAAATCAAAAAGGTCCCACACTCTGCGCCGTTATCAGCACAAATTATGTCCCTATATGATAAAATCCAACAACCCCTCTGATGTCTTTGTACAACCCGAGTACTGCCCACCCCTACCCCCACCCCCACCTTGGCCCGGCTCGTCCCGCACCGTCTAAGAGGCGACTGCAGCAAAGAGGAAGGCGGAGGACGAGGCAACGGAGAGCAAGAGCAAGGGAGGAAAGAGGGGAGAGTGCAAGCTCTTAAGTAGATTGCAAAGAACAGCGCAGAGGCATGAGTGTGAATATTAAGAAGGTCTCCTCGTGCCCGCGAAGTTCCAGTCTGCGGCACCACCAGGGGGAGGCGGCGAGGTGGTGACAGCGAAGGGGAGAAGATGAGAGGAAGAGACCTGTGGAACCATCAGCCATAACCGCAGCGGCTAACTTTGGATGTCAGAAACGACGGTGTACACAATCTATCAAGCTGTCCGGCAAATCCGGGATGAGAAATTACCATAATTGAATTAGAAAGCTTGTTTCTCGTTGCAAGGTGAGAGTTTTCCAAGAGAGACAGGAAGGGCTGATGGGAAAGTAATGGAAAGCAAAGGAGGAGAAGGAAGAGGAGGACGGAGGGAGGGTACTCACCTGGAATTCCCGGTGGGGTTTTCAGGTATTTCCCGTTGAAATGCTGTATCACGACTTCACATTTCTCTGTGGACTCCATCCTGCAATTGGCACAAAAGACACAAAATGGTTAAACTGGGAGACTATGATTCCATAGTGGAGAAGTAAACACACCACCAAGAGAGCCCATGCGAGGTTCTTCAGTGTCTGTTCTGTTTGCAGAGTAAAAATAATATAATAAATAAATCAAAGAGCGAGTGGGAAAAACGAAGGCAGAAAAAAAATCAGTCCATAGGCTGAGAAGTTGACCAGCAGGAGGCCTCTGATCGTTCACATCAAAAGCGCATTAATGCCCGTTACATTAACGTTAATAAATCAAAACACAGGCCAAACCACGGGGAAATTCTTCAGCTAAAACATTTTCAAGACTTTTAAAAAGAAAAAACTTTTAAAAAGTAATTAAAAGTGCCTAAATGAAAGAAACTCAAAATCACAGCCCATCACTCTTTACCATGTTTTTTTTTTCTCAGGAGTCCCACAATGTTGAGTTATAATAACATCTCGTAACCTTTACATTAATTTGCACAGATGGTGGCGTGAAAAAAAAAGTCTTATTAAACTAAAAGATTTGAAATGTGAGACTAGGTGATACATTCATGGTAATACGTTCTTGCAGAATTCATAGCTTTCCAGATTTTCATGCTTTATTCGCCCCTTACCTCCAAGAATACTCATATCGTTCTGTCAGCCTCACACTTCTGTCCTCTTTCTCTCATCCTTCCCGTATCTCTACCTTCATCCTTCTTTTTTTTTTCTTTTCCATAGCTTCTTTATCGCTCTCTCTGTCCCATCCATCTTACTCCCCAGCCCGTCTGCACCTCTTCTTTTTGACGTCTCTCTCATTCCTCCCCGTCTTTCAACCTTGGTTATTTCCCCCATCTTTCACCGTTACCCTCACTCTCTCCCGCCCCATCTCTCACACTTTCCTTGCCCTCCTTTCCTCCCCCCCTTCAGTTCATCCTTTTGTTTCTCCCCTCCGCCCTTATTCGCATCAACATCTCTCTTGCCCTCCCTCTTTCTGCTTTTCTCTTTTTCTACTTTTAGAATATAATCTTTCACACTTCCCGGCGCCATCCATCTCCAGCTGACCCTGTATCCACTCTTTTTCCCCTTTTCCCCAGTTCTAACCTGCCTGTGTGACTCAACTGATCACTAATCATGACAACTGGCCTCGAACACACCACAAGCACCGATCAATGAAACACAGTGATTTCAGCGGGCAGAAATTCTAACGCGATACACTCGCAAGTTTATCTCAAAATGTCAAAAAATGATGTTGTCTTTGGAGCAATACACATGCATCACATGAAATTGACTAAGAACACAGAGATACGGGTGCTTCATTGAATGCAATAGCCAGAAATAATGACTGGCTGACAAAAGAAGAAATAAGTCGGAGTTCAAGGCACAATTTGATGCTATTTAAATGTTTCCAAACCTATGCGGTGAGGGCACATTTAATAAAAAAAACCCAAAACATTTAATATTCAGATCTACAATGTATGAAAAACTATTTCTGTGGGCAATGTCAAAGACGCGGAGACTCAATTTTCTTTAAGGTTGCCTCAAATATGGAGTGAATAAATAAGATCTCCTTCCGAAGAGAACCGCTTACTCGATGCATTCATTTAGCAATGTTGAATAATATCCAGAATTATTTCCTGTCATAGAGAATAATGTGCCTCTTGTTCCAGGCGCTCTGAATTCTTAAGTCTTTTTTTATTCCATGTACTGTTTGTTTTCGATGGAGTGCAACTTTTCACAGATTTTGCTGCTCTCTGGCAACATTTTTGATGGTTTTATTATGTCGGAAAGGCTTAACTGAATCAAAGTGAATATACATAAGCATTCACATAAGCATTAAACGTTCCTAATCCCTGTTCACACGCAGAGAATGTGCTTCCATACAGTCACAGAAACACGCGGTAACACCTCTCTTAGCGATACAGGGCAGAGATCTGCATAATGCAAGAAGAGCTTAACTCTCACTTTCTATCTTTGGTGCTTTTTTCATTCTTGCCTCAACAACTCGACACACGCTCGACGAGCAGCTTGTGAAGCTACAAGGGCACTCGGGGGGGGGGGAGGCACGAACCTCCACCGACGCCGGTGGAGAAACGACAAAGCGCCGTCTTTTGATGTGCTAAACAGATCGTCCCCACCAAAAATTAATAGGTCCTTTCTTGTTAAAGCCCCCCGCCGGGTCTGAAAATCAGTCCGGTGGTTTTTGCCCGACAAACAGACAGATAGGCGTGGGAGAAAACATAACCTCCTTGTGTGGTTGAGCATGACACTGTCAAAACAAAAGCTTTTTTAAAAAAAATATTATTTGTTGAATGTGTTGTCCGCCCACCTTCAAGGGGGCCCAGAGTCAGACGGAATCCATCACCCTTCTCAAGGGTTTTAAGCGATTCGCAGACAGTGAGCGCTGATGCTTAGTCTCTCTTCCTATTCCCTCGCGCTCTTTATCCATCCTCCTCACACCCCCTCTGGCTATTCATTGTTCGCCGCCGCCGCCTCCTCCTCCTCATCGCTGTCTCTCCCTCTCTTTGTCCACCGGCAGAGCCGGTAGGTAGACAGAAAACAGGTGGGTAGACAAGGAGTAAATAAGGCAGACAGGCTGTTAGGCGGTCATCAGGAAACACACCAGTCAGCCAGACTGTCTGACGGTCAGCCGGGTTGCCGGCATAGCCCGCCCCGTCAGCCAGCGAGCCAGGTAGGCAGCGCGGCATCCTGGCTTTTCTCTGTGTAGCTGCTGGTTAATGGCATCAGGTGCTGCTGTCTGCAATGATTAGTGCCGGGGCCGGAGTAATGGGCTCTGATAACAGTAATGGATCGGCCCACAAACACTTAGCTCAGTTTACTCTCTAATGCCCCTCATGGCCCAACCCTCAGCAGCTGTCTGTCTGTTTGTCTGTCCGTGTGTTGACACAGGTAACAGGAGCTCCACAATTCATAACAGGCTTTGCTCTTTGATTTCTTTTTTGCCTCAGCCCACCTTCCGGGCTTCTGCCTCTCATACGCGGTAATCGGTTACCACCACGCTCTTGTATTTCTTCATGTGAACAAACATTCCAATCATTTTTTTTTTTGCACCTCTACTCGTTTTCCTCTTGCACTTTCTCCAACATGCTTGCTACGCCTTCAATTCCTCAGTCTTTCTCTCTCTCATACCTCCGTCTGGTTTTCCCATTGTCTTCTCTTTCTAATAACCTCTATGATTAGTTCTTTTTACCCGTCTATTGTTTCACACTCCTGTCCCTCTCTCACGCTCCCTTTCAATCATGCCCCCCCCCTTTTCCCTCCTCCCGCCACCAAGTCCTTCTTGAACAGGTGGCCTGTGGAAGGTTGTTGCTGTGCTCTGCTTGCTGGACTGCAGGAGGCTGCCTACCTGTCTGTGTGTGCACGAGTTTTCTGTGGAGTGTGTGTAGTGCATGAGTGCGCCCGGTCTATGCATATGCTCATATTTGTGCATAAGTGCCTGTTTGTGGGTGTGTTTGTGCCTGCCCGTCCTGCTGTAACCCTTGGTAATAGAGCAGGGAATAGGAGACGAATTCAGCCAGAGCAGGTGATTAAGAAAAATCCCTGCAAGATGGCGGCTCTGTGGCCGTCACTGGCCTCCTCTGGGTAAACAAGGGAGGAATGTGTCGTAAGGAATGAGAGCCTGGTGGGTGCTGCCGAGGACAAGGACAGAGTGGTTTATGACTTTGGGGGATTAACAAGCTGAAGTGGAAACTTTTCTGAGTAGAAAAAGAAATAAACTGTTTAGTGTCGAGCTTGGTGCTAGAAATACTGCAGCCCTGGTTTTGCTGTAAGGACAAGGGTGTAATTTCTGCTGTCGGTGAGTGTGTGCAAGCACACAGCCACAAGCGTTCAAAAACAGGCACGCTGATGCGCAGGCATGAACAAAGTCATCCAGCAGCGGACAATGTCAAGGAGCGCCTGGCAATGAAACAAATCAGCTTTTAAAGTTTCCAATGTTTGGAGGAAGGAGGAACATTTTTTTTATGCGGGCTATAACATCTGCGAGCTAATTAAAACCACAACCAAATGGAATAAAATCAATTAAAATTTCCCTGTTAACTGTAGTTATAATAAACCAAAACAGCTGATGTGCCAGCAGTGGTGCGGCACAGCTTGTTGGTGCAGCCACACGATTCATTAATGTAGAACAGGTGGAATGCCAGTGATTTTTTATCAGTTCTGCTTGTTTTGTAGAGCCTTAAATTTGAAAAATTGTGTTTGGGTTCTTATGTATCCTTCTCCTAATTAAGAAAATAACTAACCTTTTAACAACTAAACTGGGTCAAATAAACCAGAACAAATCTGTGCAGTGAGTGGAAATTAACATGCAGACAGTCCTCAAAGCTGTACCTGGCGAACCCGACTCCTCTGCTGACCCCGTTGGCGTCCCTCAGTATCCTCGTGGAGATGACGTGACCCAGGGGCTTCAGCATGTTCTCCAGCTCCTGCTCGTCCATAGACACCGGCAGGTTGGAAATGTACAGGTTGGTCGGGTCCTGCTCCTGTTGCTGCAGAGCCACACGGTGGGAAGGAGAGAGGGAGAAGAGAAGGAAGGCGTGAGAAATAATGCATCGCCATCAAGACGCAACGTGAAATATGCATTAATTTTGTGTTCTGCTATCAACAGTGGGACCCCCCCCCTCCGACCTGTGTGGATGTGATGGCGCGCGCACACAATCATATGCTGGTACGCGTCAAAGTCCTCAACGACAGAGAGAGGGGAGCTGTGTAAGTGAAGTGTGTAGGACAGCGTTTTAATTGTAGCGCCCTGGGGTTGCTGCGAGCTGGCTGAGGCTGCACAGCTGGTTGTGCGCTGAGCCTGAGGTAGCGGAAGGGCTTGCTGAGCTCCGCAGCGGAACAGCTGGGCACAGCAGCCAGCCCGACCAGTCAATCAGTCACCTAGCCGGGCTGCCAAATGTAAGTCACCCGACAATCAGTCAGTCAGTCAGTAAGTCAGCAAGCCAGCCAACCTTTAAATCAAGCATGAAACTGCGTTATGTCATCTGTAATTATATCATTATGATGCTGCGTGCATTTTTAGCTTATTCACTTCTAGCACGAATTACATTCAACCCACCTTCCACTCATTATTCAATTCCAACTTTCCATTTATACACATTTGCTTGTATATTGAATTCTCTTTTATTATTAGATGCTCATGCAATTTCACTCAGCTTAACCTCCCAGATGAACACAGGGGGGAGGTGTATAAAGTGCTCTACTGCTTTTTCTGAGATGTTTCCATCTGGATAAATTAGTTGATGGTTTAGATTCTGTAATAAGTATCCAATGTCCCCCTGGCTGCATTTAACGGGATGTGTCATGCCTGCTCGTTAAAGATACCAGAACACTCGCAGTAATTCATACAATATATTGACTACAGACGCAAGTCGAGTCCCGTTCAATTCCTGGATGCCTCAAGTATCAGGATTACTATCTAATCCCTCAGACACTCGTCAAATGAGCCAAGATAACCTAATATATCTGTTTCACATAACTTAAGACCACATTAAGTGCATTAGATTCTCATTCTGGGAAAGTTGGAAAAAATTGCCAAAACACCAGAAGACACTTCTCGACACAAACCCCTTTTGATAACTCTTGGGAGTCCCCCACTTTAAAAGCGTCTGAAGTGTACACCAGCAAATGTTGAGCATGTGGTTTTTATATGTTTCGAGATTTTAAGGCAGCCTTCCATGACACCACTCAGCTCGCAATGTAAACCGTCTAATCAGGCAGTCGGCCAGATTTTGAACTGCTACCAGCTTTCATTCATCACATCAACACTGTGTCCAAGATCCACATGTGAAATCCCTTCATCTGACATCAAGGACCACAGTAATGCTAAAATACTGGAAGTAGAAAGCATCGGCAGTCGTACATGATGAAATTACAGTAACAGATTTACAGACGCTTCAGCTTAGATATTTGTAATGCGCCCACAAAGAGTGTATTCACCTATTTAAGCTACGTAGTTCAAGACAAGGCTAAGAGTCTGCAGACAAGTTGGCAGCCCTGCGAGGCCGTGCTGAGGCCACACTCCAAGTGGTGTTTTCAGATGTCGAATGAATGATGGCCGCAGATGAAACGGGGGGGGATGACAATTCATCCTGCGAGGGACAAATGTGTATACCAAATTTCATGGTAATCCACTCGACACTTCTCGCAATGTTTCACCCGAAACCACAAATGTCAAACTCATGGAGGCACCGGGAGAGGACGGAGAAAGTGCAAAGTCATTAGAATTCATTGTCTGGGACGCCTTGCCAATCCATCTGGTAAATGTTTAGATATTTCACAGGCTGAGTGAAAACTCTGACCCCACGGTGAGGAAAAGGCAGGGCACCGAACGCACCAAATGTCACGACGATCCATAACAGCTGTCAAAGAAACCCCAAAACGCACTCATGGAAACAGAGGTAAAGTCTGGGGATTCCCAAAGATCGCATTGTCTGATCTCTACCGACCATGAGCATCTTTAATCTATCCAATAGTTTGTGAGCTATTATATACTTAGCAGCTTTTCATATTAATTGATCTGTTGCTAAACAAGGAAATAGTGTCACCTCAACTTTATGTGTAATTTCCTTCTCCTCCCTCGCAATAATAGCAGCAACAAGGTTTCTTATCAGCCGATTGACAGTTGGCTCCATTTTTAATCCACTGTGAGTAACACAATATGCAGTGTGTGTGTGTGCGTGTTTTGTGTGTGTATTCTCTGAGAAGCCATGCTGCTGAATATACCCTACACAAGAATATTAACTATATGAAGGGATATAACACCACAGAAAAAAAGTCAGTGTCATGGGTTCAAGAACAACTTATTTGGATCTGGCAACCATTCTCGGATAAACATCAAGAACTGGCAACAGGACAAGCCAACGGATGGGAAGCAAGGACAAGTTGCAGATCATACGTTGAGTAACTTTCCCCCAAAGAATACAAAGACATAAACTTCGACTAATGTTGCGGAATAAGTTTCTCTTTCCCGTGCCGTCGAGAATGTTTGCATGCATCCCTGTCATCTGTCAGCTTTTAATTGATATGATCCAGCTGCAAATAAACCTCTCTGAAAGACTAGAGAAGTCTAACTGCTTACAATCCTGGGTAAAACTTCAGAAATCTAATCTTCACACGCGTTTGGGATACTGTAAACAGCAGCTTCGATACAGAAGTCTGTCTTCTTCTCAGTCGGGGGGTTTGTGGGGAGATGAAGCGCTCGCAGCCCGCGTGTAAACACTGTCTTTGAGAATCTTTACAGACTCGCTGCTTTGCCAAAGGCAACGCTGCCTCGCTCGGTTTTGATTTCTGTCGACGTTGAAGGCAGAGGGTTTTCGGGAGGAGGGGAAAACTCGTCTCCACTGAGCGTCCTCCCTCCATCTCTCCATCTGTCAGAGGAGAAGACTGGTCCCTCCCCTGATTAATTAGCCGTCTTATCTGACAGGACATGTTTGATCTGATTAAAGCTTTTGGGAAAACACCGATGCCCGCTGAGGAAGCAGGAATCTCAGCTCCTCGCTCCTTTAACCGGGAACTCATTTACCTAACTTCAGGTCAGAACCACGTCTCCTCCGTCGGCTGGAGCTTTTACACATTCATCTCTCTCGGCGAGCGAGAAAGAGCTGGCGAGAGTTTGTCTAACACAGGATTTGGTCGTGAATGGAGCTTAATTAAATCTGCCCGTGAAAATCTACTGTACACATGCCACTCTTCCTCTAAGTCCCTTCGGTGTGCGTAGCCCTCCGGCTGTGCTTTCCTTTCAGTTTCGCCGGCGATGTGAGGTGATGTTTTTCAGGATTATGTCAAACGGGCTTCATATTCCGTCACAGGCCTGGATCAAAGAGTTAAATAAGCGACGCGCTCACTTGGTTAAAGATAATGACGCGAGAGTTTATACGGGCGCATTTGAATGAAACCCCTCTCGTCTGTAAGCGCTTGTCGGTACGCGCGGTGAAAGAGCGCGGCGGAGCAGTGATTTCTGTGTGCCTGCGCGCTAATAGCAGGGCTCGGTTTGCCGTGTGTGTGTGTGTGAGTAGGAGGGGGGTGGGGATTATCGCGGCGGTGAGGCCTCGTCTACGCACGGCCGCCTCGCTAAGTTTCCTCTTTGATGACGTTCCGCGCTACAAAGCCCTAAATACCCAGATGAGCAGGTTACAGGGAGGAGTGGAAACGGGAGCGTCTTGACGGCGAGGTGAGACGGGCCGGCCCGTTCCGCGAGGAGATTTAATTTCCTTTAATGTCAGCCTTCGCGTACACTCCGCTGTCAGGCTTTGAATGAAACGGTAATTGAGGTGTGTGTGCATGTGTGTCCCCGCGTATATATCCTATCTCGGGGTAATTATGCCTGCGCGTCTGTTCCATCAAATATATATGAAGCCACGTCTCGTGTTTGTATCATTTCCTTCATTGCATGGGCCTGTTTAGCAATGTGTGTGTGCGTGTGTGTGTGTGCGGGCAGTTGTCTGTCCCCGTGCCATTGACCAGCGATGTAGAAGGTTAATGGAAAGGCTCCAGGCTGCACCGGGCCTTTGATGAGCATAATTCCTTCACCTTGCCACCAGGAGGACAGGAGGAATCCAACTGTGTGTGTGACAGGAGGGGGGGGCTGGGGGGGTAGGGGATTCAGGGAGGCAGCCGACATGTCATTTCCCGCTGACGAATGGCCCCCTCGCTGGAGCTGACAGCCCCGTAGCAGTTATTTCATTTCGACACCCTGCTCTGTTTACCTCACTGTAATTTCTGAGAACATTACCATGCTGTAGGGAAAAGGGAGGGGGGGAGGGGGGGGGGGGGGCTGTGATTTGCAAAAACAAAAACAAAAAGATTAGAGTCACAGAAGACGGTGCTAAAGGTGAAAGAGTGAAAAGGTGAGGCGGGCTGGACACAAAGCGCCCAACATGACATTAAGACATGCCACATTAAAGGAAGCCCTTGTTGCCTTTTTTTTCTCCTTGACGACGCTTGAGAGAAACGAGACGTCAGCCGTTAGATGCCTGACGTTGTGCCGATGGAGCTCTCAGGGCTTTTTCCATTTGAGTGATAAAAGTTAGCGGCACGTAACATCTCCAGGAATCCTTCATCTCTGCATACCAGTGACCTCTCCGTAGCCTTCTGTCTTTTTTGTCAATACTTTTCATCTCATGCTCCGCCTTAAAGGGATAGTTCAGATTTTTTGACATGAAGTCGTATGACATCCTCACCATCAGTATCGTTCATCAGCAGTGACTTTTCCCCCCACTGTTTCCGGCCTGGTGATTTTCTCCCAAAAACAACATGCGTTCAAATGAGTAATACATTTGCATCATAAAATTGTTCCCCCGCTCGTATCACCATCATCAGCTGAAGGAGGTGGAAGGAGACCATTGCGACGCGAGAGAAGAAGCATCGCAGCGGTCTCCTTCTGAGCATGTAAAAGCAGTGAAACAGCTGATG
>CAESWR010000171.1:248999-269620 GCA_903171835.1 Mullus surmuletus | reverse complement strand
GGCTGGACACTAAGCGCTCGACATGACATTAAGATATCCCACATTAAAGGAAGCCCTTGTTGCCTTTTTTTTTCTCCTTGACGACGCTTGAGAGAAACGAGACGTCCGCCGTTAGATGTCTGACGTTGCACCGATGGAGCTCTCAGGCCTTTTTCCATTTGAGTGATAAAAGTTAGCGGCACGTAACATCTCCAGGAATCCTTCATCTCTGCATACCAGTGACCTCTCCGCAGCCTTCTGTCTTTTTTGTCAATACTTTTCATCTCATGCGCCGCCTTAAAGGGATAGTTCAGATTTTTTGACATGAAGTCATATTACATCCTCACCATCAGTATTGTTCATCAGCAGTGACTTTTCCCCCCACTGTTTCCTGTTTCCGGCCCGGTGATTTTCTGCGTTCAAATGAGTAATACATTTGCATCACGAAATTGTTCCCCCGCTCGTATCACCATCATCAGCTGAAGGAGGTGGAAGGAGACCATTGCAACGCGAGAGAAGAAGCATCGCAGCGGTCTCCTTCTGAGCATGTAAAAGCAGTGAAACAGCTGATGATATAGGGGATAGGGAAAATAGTGCCAGGTGATTGCGAGGTCGGACTTTTTTGTGAAATTGTGATGCGAATGGGTTACTCTTTGGAATGCATGTTGTTCTTTGGAGCAAAACACTTTATCCGTGTAACCCAAGCAACTAGACGGAACTATTTTCTGCAACACTGAAACGACACTGATGGTGGGGATCTCTTACAACTTCTTGTCAAAAAATCTGAACTATGCCTTTAAATCTCCCCCTTATCCGAATCAATCCATCGCTTTGTGTCCTTCCTTCTTGCTCTCTGTTCCCTCATATGCCCCCCACCCCCTCCTCCATCTATTCAGCTTGCTCAAGAGATTAGAGTTTTGCGTGTAATTGGCTCTACAGGGCGGATGTGTGCACACACGCCAGTTTGGGGTACAACGCCGCATACTTCGCTCCCCTCAGGTACGCCGCTCCGGCCTGTTGTGTGAATAACCGGCATCCTGGCGGAGAGCAATTAAAAGGAAGAGACAATGGGGTTCCGTGTTGTCTGGTCGGAGGAGACGGCGAGGAAGTTGCTGCCGCTGCGAGGATGCGTTGCTGACAAGTTTTGTAGATGCCGGAGGGAACGGAGCGTTCCCCGTCTGCATAGGTTGAGGATCGGCGCTCTTGCTGTGGGAGCCTGAGTCTGCAGAAAAGCATTCGAGAAGACAAGCTGGCCGACCGAGTGGAAGGAAGCGGCGAGGAGGATGTGGGGGGGGGGGCGGGGGCGTACGAGCACATCAACCAACTTCAAAAGCTGCCGTTTAATTTGTGAGGAGCCGGAGAATTTGGAGACAAAATGGTAGCGCTACAAAGGAGCTATCATTCTGTCAGACGGCGAGTCAGCTGGTCAGACAACAGCAGGGGAAGTTGGCCAGGCGGCTTACTGGCCTTTGATGAGCGCTTCCCAACATTTTTCTGCTTCCACTGATGAGCGGATGGCGGGATCACTCCACTTTTCCCTTTGTGGAGGCTGTTGTCATACACTTCCTCCGCCGCTCCGTCTGCCATCCAGTCCCGCTATGACACCGGACTTCAAACCCCACGTCCACATCCAGCACTCGGCGTTGCGGCGAGTCGCCTGTCAGAGCCGGTCTCCATCCACTGCAGCCATTAGGAGCGGGAGCTGTTAGCAGTGCCGAGCTGCGGGAGACGTCAAACTCTGACGGTTTTTTTTCTTTTCGAGGGGGCTGCGATTCTTATCTGAGCATTTCTAGGTTACTTTTCATCAAAGGAGAGATACTTGCACTCAAACGGAGGACAAAACTGCTCCGTCCTGCCTCGGTAAAGGAGCAATAAGTTGAATTTCAAACTGATAAAGAGTATTAGAGCGTGTGATTGTCTGTCTAGATTCAAACCTTCTTCTGGAAACAAAAAGGTTATGAGAGGATAGATGCCATCACCCAGGGCAGCCATTCTTCAATCCAATTACCATATTATGTTTGAACAAATAGCCTTAAACACCTGTCATTTCACATGGCTTTAATTACTCAGCATTAAGTGGGTCATGTTGGGACAAAGCAAGCACTGACAGCTTGCTTTCATATCTTTTTCAGGCTTCTCCTAAATCCCAACGCTATCATGCTAAACTTTCCAAGATCCCTAAAATTACAAGTATTTGAGGTATTGAGATAAATCTCTGCCTTTGGCAAGACTGGACATCCACTGACCTGTGTTTTCATCTCAAGGCTGTGATTTTAAACCAAGTATAACGAAAATTTTTCATTAATAAGTGAGAAACTTTGCAAAAATAAAAAAAGTGCAAAGCGCACTGTACGAAACTAAAATTAGAGAGAATATCTTTAGCATTCTCTAATTCATTCCATACATAAGCCTCATATTTTGGGCGAATATGAAGTCTTTCTTCCAGTTATTTAGCTGAGCCAGTTTCCCACCAACAGATGGCTAATATCCTCATGTTGGCGCAGTCATACGAGTGATTCACATGTCTATGTTGCCGCTCTGTCTTTTCTTTTATGGAGTTTTGCTTTTCGATTTGAAGTCAGTGAATTATTCAAATATTTTGTTGAATAATCAACATATAAATATGGGATGCAAGAAACATTTCCTCTGGATTTTTGTTATTTCAATTTAAATTGTATTAATCCGGAGGAATGGCACTTTAAGACTGATGCATCACTAATGAGAATTTATATGTAGTGAAATTGTTTGGCCTTAATTTCTCCCAAAACATCTCTTGTACTGTGTCATCCTCCCATTCATACACAAGCAGGTTGGGAGAGAGAGAACTGAACTTGTAACCTTCTAATTACTGGTCGGCCATTGCACCTACTGAGCTGCACCGCCCCGCTGTGTGATGGATGATGCAATCAGAATACGTTTGTACCGCACACATGCCCTTGGTGAAAAGAATCTATTTTACCGATCACTTCCATGTCAAGAAATGATCACAGATGACTTTTTCTGCATATCGACACAGTATTGACTCATCAGAGGTCAGACTTCTCTTGTCATCATTGTCAAAGGAAGCCACCACACAGCTCGCACCTTTCATTTTTTAGCATGACGATGTTCGAGCGGGCTGATCCATCCTAAGTAGCTGCAACAAGGTCTCTCTCTCATCTCTTCTGAATAGCACTCACAACAGATGGTGTCTTAGAAAATGCCCATTAATTAACCTCTCAGCAACATCTTCACACCCAAAAAGTCACTGAAAGTTGGCCACAGGGCTAAAACTTTTTTTTCCTCCACCTCATCTCTTAAATAGGTTTTCTGCTAAAAGATACAACAGATAAAAACAGCTGAACATGAAGCTTATAGGAATAAGAGATTAGAGGTTCACCTTGCTCATTTAGTGTTCTATTTGGCTAGAATACAATGTTACCTGATTAAATAAAAATCTTACAAATTACCATACGTTGCTGCAGAGCACAGCTTAATACATCACATTATTCAGCCGCAGAATTCCTCCCATGAGTGCAATCCAAGCCAATGACAACTGAGTGTGTCCTACCCGCCCAGAGGCACTGAGGTGTTTAGTTTGGTTTTAAGATCTACACTCATTCATTCACGTAATTACGTGCACTGCTGCGGCACTTCATACTTCCGCGTGCACACACATGACCGTGCGCGTGAGCTTTCGCATGCTGTCAATCTCTGTCAAATTTCCGCGTACGGAAAATGACTTTCCAGCTAGTCTGTGTTACGCCGGCATGATAAATGCTGCGCAAGGAACAAAAGTGGGTGATACATTATTGAGCCTTTGAGCATGCTAACACAGCGGTGGGGCTTTGTTTTACGCTCTCAGCTGGGCGCGCTCTCTGCCGGCGTAGCTGGTGAAATATTCATTTGGCATGGCAGCACGAGCGAGCGCCGTGGCCCCAAAACTGGTTTGGGTACGGTCTTCACTCTACATTGAAAAATTCATGCATTCTTGCATTGAAAACATGGCACATGAATAAAGTGTGACATCTAAACATGACAGGTACATATTCTCTGGGTAGTCACAGTGACAAAACTTAAATTATCTTCTGGCCTAGGCTTCAGCCCAGGTACAGTCTACATTCATGTGTGTCCATATATAATATTGCATACTGAATACATACAGTATATGTGGAGAATTTTAAAGAGTAAATTATACCCTAACAGATATATATCATCATTCCTTCAGTTTATACAACACACCCGTTACTTATTTGAAATTTCATAGCTTCCATTTGAATTCTCGATTTATGATCGAGGGGTGGTGGTGATGTAGATATTTGCGCTGAATTTCGAATTCCCCTTTAATTGCGTGAGTAAAAATGGAAGAGACAGGCCACAAACTGGGAAGTTTAATGCCTCTGGCCACACTAGCTGGTGTAGAGGCACAAGAATATTAAGTGTAATTCGAAAAAGCTCCAAATAATGGTAATGTTTTTTGGTTTGTTCTTCTTCTGCATTAAAAAAATCAAACGTCTTCCAAACAAAAGTCAATAATAAAGACATTTGTTGAGGAATAGTTTAAGCCACAGATTATTAAACATTTTGCACTCAAATACGCTTTTATGACAAGGATAATGTCCGCTCACCCAGAGCAACATTGAGGCTTAATACAGATTTTTTTTTAAATTGAAGATACAAATTATGCTGCAATGATTTTCAGCAAGAATAATCCATTGCTGTTATCGGCATTTTCAAGGGACAGTTGCAAAAAGTATTCAGCATCATCTTTTTTTAACATTTCTGAGCATCCCCAAAGTGTCCACTAACCCGTCAAGTGTCGTTTCCTCTGTCTTGTAGATGTGTGAAAAAGGGCTCCCACCTTTACTTTGCAAAACAGACATAACACCACTAAATTATGTCTACCATCAATGTCATGCCTCATACATTTTGATGCCAGGTTAATGTGAATTTAAATGGGTCGATATGCGCTTCACCCGCTTAATCACGACCCCCTGATTTGATTTTGTATCTCCCTCGGTGAGCTAATATTCCAGAGATTAAAATTTCATGTGGAGCTCATATCAAAAATCCATTATTAACATGGAAGACGGGCACCCCGGCCTTACCTCTGTGCTCTGGCAAAAAGAGGCAAACTCATCCACGTGTAGTTTAAGTTGGCAGACGTACATGCTTGCAAAGATAGTGATGTTTTCTATGGATCCTTAAGGACTTCAAGCTAAATTCATTTTGTCTTTGTAGATCGGAATTTCCTTATAAGCTGTGTTCACAGTTCTGCTCCCTCAGCTGTGGAGAAGACAACACCCGCAAATGTCTTCCCAGTTTCATAATGCATTTTCATCACCGTAACCTTCGTATTTTTCCATTACGGCGTTTGCAACAACAGCTCATTGTATTGTCGCCAGGGTAAATGCATTTTTCCATCTTATGCATCATTCATGATATCATTTCTGAGATTGAATTCCTCCTGGCTGACATCATGTGGTGGCAGGGACTTCCGGCGATGGTTTGGATTTTGGAAATTGGGGGGTAGAGGCATTGTATGTTGGGTAGTTGTTTGATTTATTTATTTTTCTCTTGACCATGAGCTGATTTGAAATACCTACAGTAGCTTCAAAGCTTGAGTTTGTCAACCGATCAAGGGAGTTTCATAGTGGGATGCTTTTTAATGCTTTTGGAATGGAGGCTCTTTCACTTTCACTTTAAATAAATGCATACATGTTTTAGGAAAAAAGGCTGCTCACTATTCTTAACATTGCAATGCACTGTAATTTGTGCAAAGTTTATTCTTTTCCAACCTCTTCAGACCTAAAGTCCGCTTACTTGAGTTGCTAAAATGTCTTTTTAATTTCCTCGTTCTACATAGGAGGAAAAAAAACAAACAACATGAATCCAAACTGCTTCATTAACAGCCATTCTGTTGTGTTCACTTTACTCATTTTTCAGTTTCCTGAGGTGGGAGCAGGAACTTGAACACATGAACATAGTTCAAAAGAAAGTTCCTATCTGCCCAAACATCAGGAATACAATGTACTTTGTTACATTTCCAGGTTGGATCCTGATTCGCCCCTGCTAGCTGCTAGTTGAGGTCACTCATTCAGAGCTGTTGAGCTCAATCTTCCAGAGTACACCGCAGAAGTTAGGTCAGATTGAGGTCGGACCACATTCCCACACGAAAAACAAACTGCTCCAGAATTTTCTTGGGACCAAAGCGAGACCACTTCCTTAAAGGATCTGGCTATGGCTGTTTTGCTCTGCATATGTGTATGATTGCAGTGCTCAGATCTACACAGTTGGATTGCACTGATGGGAAGGTGAATTCTGAGTGGAGTCATTAAATTAGACTTAACAATGCGGGTTTGAAAGCCCCTTGATTTGCTTTTCAGCTTTACTTGTGTGGTCCACAGTCAACAAGAGGGACTCGAGGCCGACAGAAGCATTCCGCACTGCACGTTTGGTTCCATTGTAGCCTTGTGGGGTGAAATGCACCGGAGAGAACATTCTTCTGGGCCTCTCAAGTTGGGGCCCACTGATTGTATCGGGAGACGGTGTGCACAAGCATGACTTCCGACTGGTAACACACGTTTTTGTTACCCCTTCATACCTAGCAATGCCTCTCGCATAGTGTTAATCCTTTCCAGCGTGTTGTGTGGAAGAGCTGTGATTCTGTTGTCGATCTATAAACCCTATTTGTAGAGAGCCTAATTCAACTAGTTCAAATAATCTCAGGAGCCACGAGTGAAAACAGTTGAACAAAGAGAGCTGAGGGTTTTTTCTCTCCTCTTTTTCCCACTTTACTGGAAACTGTGACATGTGGTAGACCAAAGGGAAGTGATAGTCATGAACTACGAGGTACTTTCCCAGCATCCTATATAAAGTCAATCACTATCTGTTGTCAGGGTTTATTATGGAAAGATTATGGAGTACATCAGCCAAGTACAAATTATATCCATATATCTTTCTACAGGATGGGAAGAGCGGTGAGCAAGGTGCCATCTATTGGAAAATGGAAGAAACGAGGCTGATGTGTCTGTAATCCCAACAAGACAGAAAATACTTGTGCTCTTTGCTCACATATACTGCTTGGCGACAAAGCCCATGTGTCTCCAACATGCTACTTTCTCCCCTCCACTTCAGAGGCGCTGTCTCACTCGACACATGCTTCTCTCCGGGCTTCGCCTGACCTCGACGGGGTTCACCGCATCATAAAATCGTCATGCATGTTAACTTCACGATGCGTGGGTCAAATGAGCCATGGCGGTGGATGTTAAGTGACTTCAAAAGGCTGTGTCCATATGCCCCATGCCCTGGCTGCCCCCCACCACCCCCCACCCAGCACATGTCCGCATGAAGAACGTGCTCGGCAGACCAGTCGGGCCAAGGGATCAAAGTTTATAGATATGAGGGAAGATACGGTCACATGCAGGCACTTCAGCACGCGTTGGTAATTTTTCCTGTGCACACAAAATTAACAAATAATCTGTCACTTGCATGCAGTCGCACAGGTTTGAAGAAAACAAGGGGATGGATGTTTGTGAGGCAGATTCAGCGTTAAGTTGACAGGCGGGGATGTGCAAGCTTTTTACCGGAACGCCAAAGCATCATCAAAAACCAGGAGAGTGACAATCTCTTTGTTTCCCTCTTCACTCCATCACTTGTTCTCCAAATGGAGGCACAATGCAATTTTCACTTATGAATCTACTGCAAAGCAAATAGCATACAGTGTTTGCCTGCTCCACAAACACAGCCTGAGTAACTATCTCGGGTCACGGACTCATTTGTTATTCCTTAATGTGCCACTACTCACCAGGGAACAGTACGGCTGCCCTGTGAAAACTGTGCTGCAATGTGAGCATCATATGTCTAACTGCAGCGGAAATACCGTTCCCGAGCTCTGTCACGTCGGCACAGAGAAATGACAACATGGTGGAGGCGAGAGCTGCAGAAATATTGAAATATATATTAAAGAATTATTTCTCAATGGAAAACAGCAACAACAAAAGTAATAAAAAAGCAATAATGGAAGTGTTGTGCGGGGAAAGCCACTCAGAACAAATCAACATTTATGTGACATCAGTCAGGTTCGGTGGAGGAACTGATGCAATGATTTTCAATTACAAAACAGCGATGTGGAGTATTAGTTCCTTCTCTATCGCAACACACAGGTTCCTGCAAGCTGCAATAAACAAGGTTTTGATTTCAAACGGTGTGACAAATAAATAAGCACATGCTCTAATCTCAAAATTCATGATTATACCATTTTCTGCCCAAAACCAATGGTTTAGCATGCTATAAATAATAGTTATACTCAGAAATATGATCATATTCAAATTGTATGATATTCTCAAATTTTGCTTGACTTCTCTACATCCTGTAAAACCCACAGATGATTAATGAATGTGTCATTTATAACCTTCAAGACAATTAATGACGCTGGTCTCTGAGAGGTGTTGTGGCTGTAACTAATTGTGCAGCAAGCAAAATAAAAATACACGTGATGCATCTAAGAAAATAGCAGAGCTGAAATAAAATCATGATCTCATCAAATCAGGTTTTAATGTCAAGCAAAACGCCGTCCTCATTAATGAAAGCTCCCCCGAAAACCTGCCAGCGTTGACTGAGCACCACACAATTGCAGCGTGATCCATGTGCTCCAAGGGACCCCCTTTATTTTCCTTTTGTTGACAGCTACCTCTAGGCAGCTTGCATACATTTACATCTGGACATTTATATTTCATTTATGGGAAGGTGGGCTTGACACAAAATGGCTGAAGCAAAAATGAATATCAATGCAAGGCAATGACTACCACCGCTGGTTCAACTGTGATATATTAGGAAGAAAGGGTGAAAGCACCTCTAAATTGAATAAAAAGAAAAGGCTATGATTATTCAATAATTAGATCATCCTAGATACTGTATAAAATGTGCTAGATTGGCATGTTTTCTGGTATTGGTGCTTATCTTGTCAGCTGGGATATGTTCCAGCCTCCTCACAACTCAGAGAAAGGATAAGCCGGGATGCATAATGGAGGCATGAATGATGGATTCGCTTATCTTTCATTTTGTAATTAAATTTAATATACATGTATTCACCATTACAGTCAGTCACATTACTAGCAATGTAATGTCTGTTGTTTCAGTTTTAAGACCCCAGTTGGGGAAATGCCTCTTATCTATATAGTAGAAATATACGACTGCAACTCTGACAAAAGTAGTAAATCCCCATGAAGGCGATAAAAGCTTAATCGTGCCAAACCTGCAACCATTATACGGAAAAGGGGGAAAAAAAATCCCTGTGGTAATTTCCCTGCTGCTAAGTGATTCTGTTGACCTGTCGGAAACAGCAGAGTCTAAGTTTCTGAACCCAAACCCAATCTCCTCGGTGGGCATTTCACTGAGAGCGTCATTAGCTGTAGATGACCTATATAGCGGGGATGGCTGCTTGTTACAGTCTAATTATCATCCTAAATGGCCTGGAAGAAGGGTGGTGCAGCAGGAGATAATGTGTTTGTTATGGACACTAATGATATAGTGGAACCAAACTAACGACCCACCCAGGGTGTCCCACCAAGTTCAATGGTTTCATCATTCCCACTCCACGTAAAACTTGGGAAAACTCTCCTAAACAGCTGCCTCTTTCTGCCAAAGGACACAATATATTGATGAAAAAAACAGAGAGAAACCCAAAAGAGCGGGAAGGAGTTGCCCAGAAAGAAGTAGGTATAAGAATCAACGACAGAAAGAGCAACTGGAAATAGGTGGTGTGTGTCATAAGAAAATGTAGTAATAATAATAAAAGTACTTTTATCAAGGCCAGAGCAAAATTGGAAAACACGCTGCGGCAACATGGGGGTTTTTTAGCTTATAAAATACGGAACAAATCTACTGAATCATTGCAAATGACTACTGTTAAATCTCCCTAGCATGCCAAGGTTGCAGGCAGGAGCTGTAATGTTAGTGCCACTGGTTGGTGATCACACCCGCTGACTTTCTGCACTATGTGAGCTTTTGGTGAGCTATTGCACCGACCAGTAGGCGCTCAGACATGGACCTTTTCCATTTTGAACTACATGGATAGTCATTCACAACATTCACACTAGGGAGCCTTAATATCAGCACAACATTGGTTATCAGCATTACGGTTGATGCGCCAAGCCAATAGCTGGGCATCATTTACATTTTTTTTATACCACTACTATCTTTTTCTAGATCTGGGTACAAAAACAACCGATTGCAGGTATTGTTTGACAGGCGCAGTTTCAATACTACTTGGTCCCGGGTTGTTTTGGTCGATATCCGAAAGGTATCGAGTACTTATACCAGGCCCTTCTAGCCAATAAATATCAACATGTCAGTTATCTGCAAAAAGTCAATAATATTTTGCATCCCCATTCCACACCCATTTTCAAGGAAAATCGCCTCAGTCCAAGCAAAGAAAGGATGCGGGCAAAAGACAATGAAACGAAGTGAAGATATACATGAGCCTTCCGCGTGTGAAATGAACACACAAACACACGATCTGGCTGGGTGGGAACGTGCTCAAGTACCATCGTGATTTTTTTTATCTAACAGTGTGAGTCAACCATGATAAGTGATTCATGTGAGGGTGCTTTGGGATATCAGGAGGTGAAAGGACAGAGAGGTAGACAGAGACGGTTGCCGGGTAATCAGGAGGGGGAGTCCCTGGTTTGTAAGCCGGCAGCATAGAAGTGTCTAGACAGATGTCATGGGTCTTGGCAGAAGAGACAGGTACATCAGTGGACACATGGCAGCATAACAGAGCGAGCGAACTGTGGAGAAACACTGGGAGAGCAGGAAACGGGAGGGTGAGGATGGGTGGTGGGGACCCCGGCGAGATGAAGGAGGGTCACCTTATCCGGGGGCCATCGGGGGTCGAGCGAGAGGAACAGCCGAGAAAGAACGCGAGGTGACTTTGAATAAATATCATTCATTTGATGTCAACACCTGCTTTATGTCTCCGGATAATTAACTGTCACGCGTGTCCCCGCAGGTTTTAGCATTTCCATAATCACTCCATTTATCATTGCCTCTCGGAAGGACGATATCGCTCCAGAAACCGTGGTCATTACAGTCGTCGAGATTTCCACCGCTCGTGTCGAGTTAGGTGTGCGTTTTTTTTTTGCCCGAAAGTCAGTTAATAGATACTAAAAACACAACAACAAGCCTCTGGGAGGTAATACTAAGGCCCATTGCACAAGACTGCACAATAAACACAGCCACATAAAACAGGAAACACTAGCCTACTTTAAAAATCCTTCGACAAACCGTCTTGGCTCGGCACTGTGTTATCTGGACGGCATCTAATGAGCTCTTAATTTGAGAGTGCCTGCATCATTAACAGGGCCCGCCGTTTGATGCCACAGCTGTCAAACAAGGCTTTCATCTTAACATGACGACAGCTGATTAGCCACGCACGGGTTTGCGCACGTGATCGCATGTGCATACGGCAAACATGTGGCCGTCACTCGAGTAGAGGAACAGTGGGATAAAAATGAATGAGTGATGCTGCAGAAAGGGGGGGGGGGCTGGTTTGGTTGAAAATGAAACGTTTATGACAAGCATCCACGCTGCTCGGAAACAGAACCTCCCGAGTCGTAGACTTCTGGAAACGCCGCTGACCCCTCCGGACCGCGTTTTGGAAGCGATGACATTGGTTTCCTGATTCGGGTCTTATCAGCCGCAACATGTGCTTCCCCGGCTCGTCACGCCCCGCGCTCCTGGGCGTACGCAAACACATCCCCGTTCGTGCTCTGCACTGACACGCCTTTTACTCATGTGTCGTTTGATTGACAGAATTCTTTCCCATTTGTTGTAGAGTTTTCTGCGTTTTTTGTCCAGATGTTTTTAGAGGGTCAAAAAATTAAGGTTGACAGTCAGTCTTGATTAACAAGATATTAATATATGATATTTTTATATATATAGTATAGTATAGTTTGCTATACAACCTGTCACTGCAGAAAAAATAAGGATGACTCAAATTCAATGTTGCTGCTAATCATTGACCTATCTAAGGCTTTAATAATCCTCCTTGAATTGCATTTTATTGAAATTATTGAAATTATTAAAAAGATTGACTCATTTAAAGTGGATTTAATACTAATATGTTCTTTTTAGGGTGTTTTTAGGGAGGGGACATTTTCCGTTCGGAGGGACGATAGATAGAGTCTTTCTAAGGAACCCTCAAGGTTTAAGCAAACAACTGGCCGTCGTGTGAATGCTGAGATAATCAGCATTTTCAGAAAATTGCGCTCAACAGGATCATTTCTCATATCACTTACAGTTTTAAAATATCATTTCCAAGTGATGATTCATTTTCCAGGGAGAAAACCACCCTTTTAAAAGTAGTGCGATCATGCGTGAAAAAGTATCACGATGTCCGGCGGCGCTTGGCAGCCCGTCCGCGTACGAACCGATTCGACGGGGGCGTGCAGGTGTCAAATACAACTTCAAAAAGAGGTGGGAGGGACTTGTTATACAATGTCCTTTTACAAGACAAACCCAGGGGATTAGCGTTCATCACGTCATAGTGTGATTAACAACACCCATGTCCCTCCATTAGCCTGACCTTGTTAAGTGTGTGAGGTGATTACACGGTCTGTCACGATCAAGTGTTTCCACCATTACTGACGACGTTTGCTAAAACCTTTGCAGCTGTTCCCGTGACGCTGCAACCGCTTTCTGTTGTTGGTTACTGTTGTTGTTGTTGTTGTCGCCGCCGGTGTGACCTCAAGGCTGCCCGGCTACACTCGCACTCCGGCTCTGCTTAATGTGAAAGCACCGCGTCTTCCCCACTCCTGTGCCTCTCCCCTCTCCCCTCACTCTCATCCCGGGCTGCTATAATTAGAGTAATTGGAATCAGATGATGCTGGCTTAATTGGAAAGGAATGCAGACGGGGCTACGGGGCTTTTCCGCACGGGAAAATCAGCTGGGAGAGAGAACACGAGACAGTAGGAAAGCATGGCGGAGGACGAGGTCCATAGTCACGCATTTGGCCGCTCTGGCTTTAATAAAATTGGCAACATTCTCTCGTAAGTGCACAAACAAATTACGAGGCCTGATGAGCCTGGATGCCGTTGTCTGCTGGCAACACTCGAGCTATGATGTCAGGTAATGGGATACACGTGGACCGTGTTTGGCGCAACATATAAATTACAGGAGCGTGATTCATATACAGTAACGAGTCAAAGTTGAATTTCAATCTCCCCCATCTGATGGTGGCAAACATTGAGAGTTAGACGGGCATGGGGGAGGGGGGCGGGGGGTGGGGGGGTGATAGCAATACGGATTGTATGATGAAAGTTTGATATACACTTGCCAACAAAGGGCCAGAATATTAAAGGTTAGAATCCATCGGTAAGAGGGCAAGTTTCATTTAAACTGTGCCAGAAGCAGATTATCCTCGCGAGTTGAAAGAGACTGCGAGAGAGAGGGTGAAAGAGAATGGGAGACCGAGGGGGGGGACGGGGAGGCGAGGCTGGTTTCATTCTCCTGAAAGTCACAGTTGAAAGTCAGCCTGATTGTTTGCTGTTTGTATGCTGTAGCCACTGATGCGTGGGAAGAGTGTGAGATTCCCTGTAGGCGCTGGCAGCTTAATGAAGGAAAGAGACACACACCCGCTTCAAGAGCTGGGACTTCCTCATTTACACCGGACCCCGGGGGGATCCGACGCTGCAGATTGCCCTCCTCCACGAAAGGGGGCAGCGCTGCCCGCACGGCGCGCTTCCTGGCGAGTGTGTGGCTCTTTGTTTGTGTAGTTGAAGGGCTGGAGCGGCACGGAGTCAGCAGAGGTTGATGTAATTATCCCGGCATTCCCATTGTCTGCGCAGGGCTCATATTCCACCAAAGGCCGGCGTAATGGAGGGGCTTGTTTGTCAAATTCAACCTCTCCGTCCTCGACTGCGTCGCAACCGTCCACTCGCTCTTTTGTTTCGCCCGCCGCTCGCCGCCGGACGACTCGGAGCCTTTGTCTTGGCACGATGCTCCCCAGATCTCAGTTCGTTACAGAGCGTAATTAGCGTGGCGCGAGCAGGCTCCCCAGCCGACACACAAAACTCATTAAATTCCACTAGCCTGCTTTTTTTTTTTTTTTCGCTGGCGTGCTCTCCTTGCCCCATATTAATCTTCCTTCCAACCCAAACTTTAATTCTCAGAGAAAATGTTTATGGGAGGAATGACTGCTTCCGCCCTCTTGTGCAATAACACCTCTTGCCTGTTTATTGTTTTGCTTTTTTTCCCCCTTTAAATAATACAGTTTTATTAGATTGTGATCCAAGGTCAAGTCTAATGAGCGCCTGGATAATAAGATGCAAGGTGTCAAAGTGCCTCCCGGAGGAGTGCAGCGGGTCAGCGGTGAGACCGTCTCTCTCTCTCTCTTTGTCTCTACCTCTCCGTGCTCGCTCGCCCGCATCTCCAGACAATGACCAGACTCATTTCCAGACTCCCTCCCGCAGTCTCCCTCACGACTAGCAGGGCCACACAAACAAGGTCGTTCAGGCTGCTGTAAGAGGAAGATGTATCATTTACTGGGAGATGGATGACATGATGTCTCCGCAAAAAGCTTTTATTTTGACCAGAAGTATTACTGCAACCCTCCGCTCCGCTCCGCCCACCCGCCCCCCCCCTCCCGCCTCCTCCCCTCTAATTGAACAAGGAGGGAAAAAAGACAACTGCCACTTGAGCTGCAAAGGAAATTGCCTCTTCAGTAAATCGGACGCTACACAAATGATTGTTGAGAAATGGGTGTGTTCGCACAAAGAGGGCTACGGACATAACAGGCAAATTGGAGATGGGCGCCCAGTGATGACCCCTCTGACCGGTGGTGTTCAAGCGGCGTAAACCCCCCCTACACACGCCCCTCTATCACTTCACATAAAGTTAGCGTGTGACAGTTATGTGAGATTTCCTTTAAATGACAGCAATAAAGATCAGTTTAACAGCAGGGTGGGCTACCGGTTTCCATTTGCATCAAATCTCCCTCTGCTGAGCTGAGCCCTCCCACCGTGCCGCCTGTTTAGCAAATCCAACATCAGACTTAAACACATGATCTGCTCCAGTCAAGTACATGTTTTCTTTTTACTATGAATATCTGCTTGTTGGGTTAGTTTTAATGCAACGTTATCACAATCACTACGAAAATTGACATTCGCAATTCCCAAAGGAGGTATTTTCAAGAATGAGCGAGTCATTCACTACCACCAAGTAATTTATTTTTCGAATTAGAGTAAATAGAGGTGAACGTAACAGAATTCCATGGCATTCAATTGCATGCCATGTGTAAAACGCTCTGCATGCCACAGGAGCATAGGACCACACCACTCCCTCTCACGCATACGCATAGCAGGAAGGGCCAAGAGGAATTTTTTGCACAAAATAAAGGGGAAAAAAATATCCAGGGAGAGGCTGATTATGTATGAAAACTGCAGGGGGGCAAGTCTGTTTTGCGGTGAAAGTGCATCTGTCTCTTAAAAGCAAGTGAGCTTCAAGCAGTATTCCAAGCTCCACCGTTGCCCATTTGTACCACATTAAAAGCAACCTGTGCCCTTGTTTTCCTTTTGATTTTGATCCCTTTTACACTTCATCCACGTGCCACATGTATAGTTCTGCATAAATATATGTATTTGTGGGAGCGGTGCAGAGAGGGCTTTGACCTTGTTTGCCGCAGTTTGATGACATTTTCCTCACATTCCCTTTGACATACATATGCAAAGCTTTTTTGTCCCCCCAGTAATAATTAGATAAAGGCAAATTAGCATTAGAGTTTTCTGCGGTAACTGTAGAGCTTGAGAAACGGTCCAGCCAGGTGCAGCATTGTGTGCGGTATGACTTTCAGATCTACATGTGCGGTGCCGAGGTAGAAAGAGCAGTGATGTAGCGGCGCGGACTGACAGCTCCTGCGGCGCTCTCAGGCCAGATGAGTGCAGCCGGTGCTCCCGTGGACCCAACACCTGCCAGATACGGCTGGATGTGAGTGGGTGACAGCGGGGTATCGAAACCCCTCATACCCTTCTCAGCCATCCCAGAAAGAGAAACCTCACCAGGGTTTGGCGGAGAGACAGCTACCACTGGGACTTCCACACCGCTGCCTCACATTTAATTTAACCTACTTGATGGGTGACCGGCTGCATTAAATTGACATTTGCCTCGAAAATCATGTCAGCTGGCAGAGGATACCGGCAAATTAGAAGCACAGTCATTGTGTCGGAGAGTTACAATGAAGACTTTTTATACTCTATATGTGTGGATTTTTTCGTATCGTGTTATCTTTTCATCACAGAGATGATGAGTTTTTAATTAGCCGTGGACTTATCTGCATCAAGAGCTGTGACCTTGACAGGGCAGCGGCTGATAACGAGTTGAAAAATGAAGCAGGGGTGGGGTGGGGGGTGGGGGAGAATAGAGGAACAGAAAGTAAACAGTGCTTAACAATATAATCAGAACAGAGCCTATTAATAACCCTAACCCTGAGATGATCCGAGCCTCCGTTGAATGAGACATCAAAGCAAATATCTAAGAGGAAAAAAAAAAAATGTTCCAGACTCCAGGATGTGAACTTCCACATCTCCCAAGGCTCGTGTTCCCCGGTCAGGCCCATTCGGTCCCATTAATAACTGCAGGTTTTGCTAATGCGTAAAGCTATGGAGGCAGGTAGCGGTCCCTAGTTATGGTAATGGTTTCACCCATCTCTTTGAGGGCTCACCGGCTGTAATGGCGTCTGAAGAGAGCGATTGCGGGGTAAAACCCTCCGGGGACTCATTAGTAAGGAGAGGAGCTATTTGAAGAAGCCAGTGTATGGGAGAGTGCAGGGAGTAAGTGTGTGTGGGGGTTTTTTTTCCTGGACATTTTTACCCCTCACTACTTTTTTTCTTTTTTCTGCTGTAAAAAAAAACCACTGAGGTGTAGAGTTATACTGGGCTGACTAAGACATACTGGTGGACAATAGTAGTGGAGGGCACCATTATATGATGCAATGCTTTGACAGGATACATAGAGAACAAGAGGGAGGAGAAAAAGCGAGGAAGAGAGCGAATGCAGTTTTTAGCTCCAGCTGAGGCTCACAGCAGGATTTTGAGCAGCTTGCCATGTGCTTGGACTGCATATGGTGACAAGTACGTCTGAGGAGATTCAGACTGGGAGGAATGGTGGGGGATGTAGTGGCAGTGGCATATTGTTTAAGTTAGTAGAGAAACACTGAGGTACAATCTAAGAAACCCAGTCCAAGTAACAGTAAATTATATGTGTGTTATTAAAAAATACCATAAAAACTTAAACATAAACAGGATCTGAGAGGTATGGCTCTTTCGTGACTGGCTGCATTTCAGCAAAAGTTGAGCCAGATTCAAGTTCTGTTGGCCAGACAATCTGGCACTGTGTTGTTGGAGCCCTCTGGATTAGCACCCCACTGCATCAACCGATGGCGTCCATTCAAATGAAAGGCAGCTTTTTTCTCTTTTTCTCTCCATGATTCACCGCAGCCACAATGATGACCTTTCGCCCTGCTCAGACCTGGCATCAGTTCGGCTGATCTGAGTGGATAGCTTCAGGTTCAGGTGTGAAGGATTGGAAAACTAATAAAGGAAGATCAGATTGCTGAGACCCATTGATTCAAAAATGGGTCTGGAAGTGGAGATACAACTTGGTGAGAAGACGGTCAGATTACTAAAGTGGTCACTTGAAATACCTCCTATTGGCTTTTTTTTTCTTAATTTATCCACTTACGATCAATCGACAGACTTATTGTTTGGCTGTCGATATGCAAATCTAATAGTGATGACAGAGTAGCCTTTTTAGAGGGTTAAGTCATGTTACAATATGTAACTCTTTTTTATCGGTTTTGCTAAATTAGCTGAGGGCGGTGAATTGTGTCTTTTGAAAAACTCAAAATTCTGTTTTCCGGAGTAGTAGGGTTCTCTCTGATATACCCCAAATTGACATGCTAAAGGCAAATTCCAAATAGTTTAATATCAAAGGGTGATTGAATATCTTGACTTGCTATTACAGCTTCAAAAGTTGAATAGTTCAGTGTGCATCGGATGTCTCACAATGCATTTTTGATATTATTTTATTTCTTCCGCCATATTCTGTGTCACAATATTTCATCAACTTTAATTGACCCAAATCCATACAAATGACTGAAAACACATCCACAAATCCATTTTTCATCCCCATTTTGTCACAAGCAAAGAGAGTGAGAAAAAAAAAATCAGCGGTGCAGAAAGTGCCGGAGCGTGAGGTGTTCGTTAACTGGAAGATCTCTTCCTTTAAAAAGACCCCCAGCATTTACATTCCCCTAAACCCTTGCCTTTCATGCCAAGCCTGCTTTCAATATCAAAGCTCCTTTTGAGAGCCTCTGGTGGAATGATAACAGAGAGAAGGGGACTTTAGTGAAAATGTAAGATCTTGAAAAGAGCGAGAGACGAGGAGAGGAGAGGAAGAGAGAGAGGAGGGGAGGGTGGGAGCTGGGAAGAGAGCATATCAATCGCCCCTTTAACTGACACAAATATTCAGAAGTGCGGCGTTTTTTTTTCCTCCCCTCAAAATCTTTTTTTTTTTTTAAGTATGCGGGGAAATGTGAACATGATGCAGAGAGCGTGATAAAACATCATTAGACATCCATGAAAGAGGCTCAGAGTTTCTGGTGACAATAGGATCCTTCTGTCAGATAAATTGAGGATTACACACAGTGGTGGGGTGAAATGATTTGTTAAGGGGGGAAGGAAGCGCCTCTTTTTTTTTTGTCCACTAGGTTACATGTGCGTGCTTGTATGCCTGCGCGAAATGTGTGTATGAGCGCGGCGTGTGCGGGTATTCGCTACGTCTTCCAGGAGTGCGTGCCAGCTGAGCGCACCTGGAAGCCGTTTGAGATAAACCGAGGCAGGGGATTACTTCAGAAACATGCAACATGCATGCCAATCTGTGTACACATAGTATGCATTTTGAGCGCAAGTGTGTGTGTGTGTGTGTGACTGCGTGTGGTCTGCATTACTTCATTTATATGTGCATATGTCAGGTATTTATGCATGTGCATAAATAATATAAAACATAGCCTTCACCACCAACAAAGTAATTGCAGTCTATAAACTAGAGGGGTGCTCTGTAGAGTGCATCACTTTGCCAAGGCCAATGTAAAAACAATTCCTTTTTCTTTTTTTTTTTTTGCTGTGTTAAACACATCTGCCCCCCAGAATTTTAAGCTCTCTTCCTTGACCCTAAGAAGACCATTCTACTGTATGAGGCTGTGGAACATTTGCACATAAATCCTGCTCAGGGACTGATAAAAAACAAAACAAAACCAAAAAACTCAGCAGATGTTGGTAAAGATAACCCCCCCCCCCTTCGGCTGAGATAACACGAAGAACACTAACAAAACTCCAGTAAAGACTTGTTCGATAGGGCCAAAGCAGCCGTGGGCGGGGCCGAGGAAAGTCCGAAACATAGCGAGGATCCGTGTTTACTGCCTGCGTTGATGAAAGAGTCTGTCTTTGTATTGTGTTGCAAACGTGGCTTTATCTTTCAGGCTGCTGGCGCGCCGTTTGTCTCCGTATCCTCAGGAGTACAACGCAGAGCGGTTAACTGTTGTCAGACAAAAAAAGCGATGACGGAACCATGTGGTAGCGTTTTGTTTTTGGTTCTGTTTTCCTCTAATCCACTTTGCTCGACTTGCTACAGCCAAACGCTCTGCTTGTTGCTCTCATGTACTTTCATAGGATTTTAATGGACTTTACATGCAATCTAATCCATTATTACACCGCCGGCAGTGTTGGGGTAGTTACTGAGAAAAAGTAATCCATTACACATTACCTTACTTTACTTTGCTACTCGCTGCTTAAAGTAATTAGTTACACTACTAGTTGCATTACTTTTTGGATTACTCCATGACATCACCTGAGATGTACCATACCTTAATTGCCAATTAAACCGAGTCAAGTCTACATGTCACGTCTGTCCTTCTGTAATAGAAGGGAAAGTAACAAGATCATGTTTTGATTTGTAACTGTAATGTTACAAACAAATGTAATCTGATTACAGTAACGCATCATTTTGTAACAAGTTTTTCTTTGCCGGAGATTTGTGAGTGTGTGTGTTTGCAGTGTGTGTGACCTCTCTCTTGCATTTCAAACATTGTGGGGAGGAAGTGCCCCCTCCTTCCCTTCTTCTCATCATCACTCACTCCCACGCTGTAAACATCACCCTCCAGGTTGTGACAGTGCGGAGAGGTGTCCCCCGCCGACCCGTGGAGGCTCAGCCCAGCAGGGGGATCTGCACGTGTGACTGTGTGTGTGTGTGTGCGTGTGAGGGTGCAGCGCGGTGTGGCAAACAGCTAAATACAAAAAAAACATTTTTTTAAAAAGCCAGTGTTATTAACTCCATTAATCACAACAAGTCAACACAACCACATCTACAACACATCCACATATATAAATGTGAGCCGTGTCCATCTATTTGTTTTCAATTAACCGTCGTTGGGAGACAGAGCGAGGCCTCTAAATACAGCGAGAGTTCATTAAAAAGCAAAAAAAACGAAGGAACAAACAATAAATACCCAGTGTCAGCACTTTGGCAGAGTTTGCTAAAGCCCAAATTCAATCCCAGTGATACACTCCAAACAACCAGACCACCCCCCCCCCCCCCCCCCCCCCCCCCC
>CAESWR010000171.1:136456-147163 GCA_903171835.1 Mullus surmuletus | reverse complement strand
GGAGCAATCTGACATGGACTCTGATTTGGGAATTCCACGTCTGCCCCTCATAATCGCTTATAAAGTGCAGATCAATAATGTAACATATGATTTCACTGTGGCTTCTGAAGAGTGCAAGTATCATCTCAGTGTTACTGTCCTGGATTAGGTCAACGATGAAGACTCTCCCATGGCCGTATTCTAAGGAGAGAAATGAAGTCAAACTCCAATTTTTGTTAAACACTATGCGACATAAATTAAATTTGAATAATTCCGAAGAGAAAAAAAAAAGCTATGGTGTCTTAATTTTGCACTAACAATAAATGAATAGCAGAAGCTTTCACTTAAGTCTCCATTCTATAGCACGGTAATGGACTAATTTAGCTAACATTCTTAAGAGCAAATTTGTCTTGTCAACACAAACTGCAGTTTTGTAAGCCTAGACAGAAGCATTTGTTTGCTTTTTTTCCCCCTGAAAAAACTCTTTCAGACTCCAGAGACTCTTTCGGATTGTGAGAGCGAGTAAACAAATAACAAAATGGACTCTTGGAATGTAATGTACATCACAAGCAGTTTGAATGCATCAAACTCTTTCTTTTTACAGTGGATTTTGGGGCTTAGGAGTGGATTTCAGAAATGAACGCACTGCATTAAGGTCCTCATTATAAGCCTGGAATAATAAAATATGACTGTGTGAAATTGGCATGTTAGCATGTGTGTGCGTGCGTGTGTGTGCGTGTGTGTGTTGCCATGGGCCTCATGCCTTCATCAGAGGAGTCAAGGCTCTTTTTTCCCATAAGGTTCATGTTCAGGCACCGCTCATGCCCATATTGCATGATTGCGCTGAAGGACCAGTATAATCAGCTGTAATGCTTTGCAGATGTTATGGGTGTTTTTAAAGCCAATACTAGAGCCCCAGGCAGCCATATATGAAAACCCATCTGTGCATGGATGTCAGTGTGTGTATAGTATGTGTGTGTGTGTGCGTACCTGCAGGATCAGGCTGAAACACTGAATTAAGGTCACATCTACATCTCAGGATATGTGATTTATGTTCGCCAGCCTTGCCCTGTCATTGACTAATCACCTGAACAGAAAGTAACAGGTGCAAACTGATTTGCTGAGGAACGATTTCACAGATGAGACATTCTGAATTTGCCATTGAGCGCAGCCAAGAAGCAGCGCTGAGCCGGCGATGACATATAAATATGACAGTCCACATGATCCGAACAAGAGAAGACACCCATTTAAATCCCTGTAAGATCTGCCAGCACCCTTCCTAATCCACCCTCTAACATCTCCCATTGTGTCCAACATCTAATATCAACCACGAGCCGCCGCTAAATGAAGACTGGTGGCATACCACAGCCAGGAATTTGCATGGACCGCCCACTCTTGTGAAATAGGAAATGAAACATGCGGAGGCTTGGAGGCTCTGTCAGATTCTGGATATTCCTGTGGTCTGGCACTCGGGATCCTGTGGCCTGGGCCTAATGGCGGAGAACGCCAAGCTCTGGTCACGACAGGAAATGCCTGCTAGGTGAAACATCCGCCCTATAGTAAAAGTGTCAAACACACAACCCGCCCCCGCCCCCCCTTTGAAGAGGACGGGTACGTCGGTGCTTTGTCATCATGACTATGTTAATTTGGTGCAGTCGGCAGCAACGGTAGACAACAATTCTGTTTTTCATTTGTCACATGCCTAGCTTTAGGTTTAAAACACACTGCTGGTATGATTTGTCTTTGTCGATTTGTCGACTGGGGTTTTGCACGCAACAAAGGGAGCCAAAATACTGTGATTCAAATAACACAAAGGATGATAAATAAATTGTTCGAGTGTGATCTACTGGGCTTAAAATATTGATGTGTGAATTTACAAACAGGGTGTGAAACATGCAATTTCCACTCTGCCAGCTGTTTCCTGTCAACAAGTACAGGTGTCGACAAAGAAAATGGACATATTTGAGGAATGTGAGTGGTCTGTTCTAAAACGTTCTGTAATCAGGACTGATATTAGAGCACTATTCACAAGCATTATGGATACCTGCTCCATTCTTATGCAGCAATGCAAAGCTATTTATCGCCGTTTATGTTTTGTTTCTCACAATTTGCAGAAAATACGGACTTAGAAAACACATTAGTGTTGGCAGCGCCGTTAATAGGTTGATATATTTCCCTGCATAAACATAAATTGGCCATTATACAACAATTCTAAAATAGACATTGAGGCAGAAACGTTGCAGGGTCTTGATGATGTTTATACCGTCAAAACACTGAGCGCGAGTCAGTGTGAATGTGGAGGTGGTGGCGACGGCCACAAGGAGGGAGCTGGTTGGCTAAGGAGTGTCATAAGAAGTAATGGAACATCTATACACAGAGACAAACTCATGGCACTCAGTCACTCTGCCTCGCTGTGCACTGTTGAAGCAAATTAAGGAAGCCTTGGCAGTCTTTTAATGGTCTGTCACAGTCTAACAGGTTTAGAGCGCTTACAATGGACCCAGGCACTAAGCCCGACAGCTCGCACTTAATTGTTCAGAACCTATGTGTGCATGAGTGTGTGTGCGGTGTTGTCGCCATTCAGTGCCTGTAACTCAAGTCATTGATTCTCATTATGAGGACAGATAAGATAGACACTTTCTGTCTGTCAGTCAGTTTTGATGAATGCACCACAGATATCTGTGTTTCCGACCACATTTCAGCCAATGTGGTGGTTGTTTTCATGATCCTAAACCCTGGATATTTGTGCATGGGTGCATCTCCACGTAGCTGGGTGTCAGAAGTTAATCGCGTGGCTACTTTACTAGAAGTGTAATCATGAAATGACTCTCAAAGCACATCAAGACAGAACAATGCAGACATCAAGGCCACAAGTGGGTTAAGTTACAGACACAAGAAGCCAATAATAAACAAAGTATCAAGTGTGTCAAAATTCAAGTGGTGCCTGAAAAAATCAGCCAAGCTAATAAAACCATTTGTTTTCTCTCCAAAAGCTTTCCTCTATCAGCCCACAAAATGGTCTATGAAGGACGAGCAGCAGTGCCTAAAAATCCCTCCTAAATGGTTGGAGATTTTGAGCTGTGTGACCCACAATATGTTTGACAATCTTCTTTTAATTAGGCCTTGAAGACACGACTCATTCCAACTGCTGTCCCGAGAGCTAAATTAATTACTGAGACAAAGCCCATTCTAGCTCATGGCAGAGATGAATCATTGCAGTATTTGGGGAATGAGCAATGCTCTTCATTCAAGGGCTGATGAAAGAGACTCAAACTCTAGCATGTAAGCTAATGTACTTCATCACAAAGTCTCTACAAGGCTCCCCCGGCAGTAATACACATGTGCAGCACAGATCCGCTGTGTCGCCTGTCAGGAATTCTATGACAATGTTTTAAAGAGAATGTTAAGAAATACGAATTAAGGAAATTAGAAATGCACCTTTTGCAATATCATTTGGTTTTGCCCGGGGCATCCTCCCTGTTAACATCTGATTACCCTTCGGTAACACCTGCTTTGTATCTTCACTCTCAATAGTCCAAAATATTTTGTGTCCCTCAGCAAGAGGCCGGCCTGCAGGCCATCAGCCAGTGGTCACGCCTTCACTCACTGCCAGCAGGCAGGCCATTCATTCAGCTAAATGACTGTGTCATCTGTCAGCGTGTATAAATGGGTGTTTGTGAGTTATGGCCAATTAAGCTAATCACAACATCAAGGGTTGTGCCAAAGCGAAAGCCCCACAAAGAGAGACGGATGAAAAGGTGCGTTTGTGGGAGTGAGGTCTGTCACTTCAAAAATGGTAGAACTTGTTAAGATCCTAAACATTTGACTGGCTGCATTATGATTTTGGTTTCGGTCAATGCCACCTTACATCCATTCTTTTAGATTTCAAAGGTCACTCAGGTCAATTTTGGAGGCCAATGATCAGAAGATAAGCATCACAGAATCTACCAAATGCTGATGGAACGTCATGTGGACTAGGACTAATGAATTATGTTTGTGTGTTTGCTGGTCAAAAGTAAGTAAATCTTTCATCTAAGCGGGCAAAGGTTATTGCAAGAGTTTCTGACCCATCAACCCTTTTCAGAGGAGCCACTATCTCATGTCCAAGCAGGCTAAACACAGGTGGAAGTTATAAAAATGAATTATGGTCCCGTTGTGTTCTGTCTATCAGAGCCATACCAGTGAGGCTGCATGAACAGCCAGTGCCCTGTCCCACCCAAAGGGAAGCGACCATAATTAAAGTTATTAATTACACCTGTGTTTACCCTGTCAAAGTGGCTGCAGCACACCAGGCGTACAAAACAATGATGTAACTCTTGTTTTTGTCTGTTTTTCCCTCAGATTATCAGATTCCCTTACAGGCTTTTTCATTGCTTAGAGCTTTCTGTGAGTCGAGAGACGAGCTGGGAATCCCTACGCGCAATTTTGTGTTGATTTAACAACTGACCAACGTATGGGTGGAAAACCCAATGAGGTAACAACCAGAGTTTGCTCAGGAGACGCAGGCATATTAAATTGAGGACCTCACAGGGATGTCCATGTTCCGAGATTAAAGACTGATAAACTTCCCACATGTTTTATTAGGTGAAAAGTATCTTGTTATCAGTACCCAGCAAGGCAGGAATTTCCCATATACGTAGAAGCGGATGACATATGGAAACAGTCAGGCGGCCAACAGTTCCAGCACCAATTCCCCAGCAGTGAAGTACTTCTTATCCTACAGGGGAGAAGCGCTGGTGTGGTGTTGCCCTCTGCAGCACACGTGTAGGTGTGTGCGTCTCTATCTGTATGTTATGAAGAGGGATAACCTCTGCGGCAGCACACAGACGCAATGCGGGGCTGGCCTGCGAATTCAAAATTCAGCTCCAGCCTTTCCACAAATACAAAGCAAGGCCAAAGGACCAAAAAGACCTTACTCCAAAACACACTGCACAATAAGCTCCGATTGAGTTGGATAATACTACAATACATGGATGTGATTTGTTGAATCCGGTAATGCAAGTCCTCCCAGTTGTAAACACTTGAATACTCCAACACAGCTATGAAACTAGGACAAACGCAAGAGCATGACTCGAAAGCAGGGTCTGCGCTGTAAAGCAATGAATCACTATCACAAACATGCGTAAAATATTTTGGAACGGGAACACCAAGAAGATCTAAGCAATGTTTGAAACATCTGGATATTAATCACTTTTGAGATAATGCATTCAAAGAAGAAACATTCCCTTAGACATGAAACAGCTCGGGGTTTCAGATATTAAAACTGTGTTTGTACAGTACGAGCAAAGAATGTTGACAAAGAACACATGCTCTGCTCCAGCTATGTCTCAACCACTGGCACAGTTACAAGGCCACACTCGATTATACTGTAAGTGCCTTGCTCAAGAACAGTTCAAATTTGGATGCTGACGTTGCCAGTTCCCTTCACTTGTTTTTTGTCCTTTTCCTGTTTCCAGCCAATGTAAGATTTCATAGTGAAACGTTACAGACCTGCTTTCCAAGCCGCAAGGCAACTCCATTATCATCAAATTTCATTTGGAAATGGAGGAAACGGTTAAACAAAAACATGTCTGATTACGTCCACGGGAGAAACTAAGAGAAAATGAGGGTCAGCAGGTACAACATATCAAAGAAGGGGAATTAAACCACTGGGAATTCAATGTAAAAGATTACGTTGTTAGGCAGGGAGCCAGGCGCAGTATTTTTGTTCGGTTACAATGAAAAAGAAAGTTACACATGTAATTTACTTTCAAGCTGATGACAAGTTTATTGAAGCAAGAATATCTGTAGAATTGAAATTAGTTTGACAAGAAGTGAAACAGCATTTCCCTCAGAGTAATTTCCTTTTAAATCAGTTCTACCCGGCAACGGTATGAGCAGATATCTCAGGTACACAAGTTCCCAAAATAAAGAGTAAAAACAAAGATAAAAACATGATGTGAAGAAATGCTATCTGTGCATTTGTTATTTGAAATATGTCAGAACATTTCTTATGATGGGTTTGAGCGCTGTGAATTATGCACTGCAAAGGATTAGCTCATTAAAAGTATGCTTTTGGGAGTGAGAGAATATTAGGAATGTGAAAATGAATTACAGCTAAAAGAACAGAGGAAATGAGAAAATACATATGGAGAGAGAAATTTCTCAAAGCCACAAGCTGAATATCAAATATCCCAAGAGCACAGCTACGCACGCAGAGTGGAAACTTTAATTTATAATGTCTACCTTTACCATTGTTGCAATCTGCTATAAATGGGTTTGTCACACTAATTAGTGAATAGCACCCAAAGAATGCTGCATTATGCCTACAATCAATTCTCTGCCAAACACACAAAAATTATCAGGGTGATTCACAGTAAAGGTTACAGCTGTCCATGCAGCTCGTGTTGCTCTGATCATCGAATCCAAAAACACCAGGTGCGACCGTTTGATGGTCCAGAATTAAGACTAAGTCACTGAGTGCGCTATGTAACCTACAGGGTTTAGCCACTCAGTTGAGGACGACAGGGAGAAGAATGAGGAGGAACGTGAGGTGAGCAGCGCATAATCAGTTAAAACCTCAATATGGTCTCGTCTCCATCCTTGAGCAAAGTGATGAATATGTAATAACTCACTTTTTCTATTCCTATTGTGTCTTTTATTGTATCTTTCAATGCAACATAATCTTTTCATGAAAATGTCTTTATTCATTTATTTTCGGAACGTTTCTCTAATAAAAGGCACACACTTTACAGCAAGCGGATTGAGATCCGTAATTAACAAGTATCAAGTGGAATCGAGGCCAGAAAGACTCCGTCATTAACAATCAGAAAAAAACAAATATCTTCAAAATAAACCTCGAATAAACAAGCCAGCGGATGTATCATAGCCATGTTCCCTAGAAATTATGCTAATGTGCATTTAATTTGCATTAGCAAACATGCATGAAGCATATGCCAGTCCTCCATATTCCACCATGATAATTAGCATGCTTACATTGAACGTACATGCAGACGCTTGACTGCTAACTCCAAATCTCCATACCAAACAGATCAGTGGTGCATTCACTTGCACAATTCGCATAAACATATTTATGATGATCAGCACATGTTTTGGTTATGGTGAGACAAATCCATGAAACAGGCAGAAATTCTACAGCTTCAACTAAAAATAAATGATTTAAGTTACTGTGACATTCACCTTAGTTAAGCATGTTAAGGAATTTAGTACTAAATGAGGTAGGGAAGGGAAATCAAATTCCGGAGCAAACCATTCCATTATAAATGGCTTTGTATTCGAGACAGACCAGAGACGTTACCATCTATAGAAACGTTCCACTGGCAACATCAACACTGAAGGGAAGCATGAGACGTGATACAATTACTTTTTTTTTAATGAATAATGAAAACCCAGTGTTTCAGTGGCCTAGTTCAAGTCATGCGTGTGTTTTTCATTACCTACTATCCACCAACTAACTGCTCATGACTTCTATAAGTAGCATCTTATATTAGCTAATAAAATGTTTTAAAAAGCTGGAATTGTATATAGGCCGCAATGTACTTGTATGGTATGTTTTCACAAACAAATATTAGAAACCTCACTCTTTCCCTCTGTCTTTCCAGTCACATTTACTGACTTCTATGCGACTTTCTGCTCTGCTGTTCTGTCATATTGCGTTCTCCCCCTGAGGAATCTTCATCCACCATATTAAGAGTGGAAATGTAGCTGCTTCCATTGTAATTACAAACTCACCAGAGGCAAAGCTTCTTGATCCCTGCTGGATCCTCACTTTCTTTAACTTTTTTTCCCCCTCCCCTTTATTTACTCACCTCTCTCAGCTCAGGGACAGACACATGCTGAGCTATCAGTTCTGTTTTTCTTTCCGTTCTGTCGGGCATTCTTTGCTTCTGATATGCTTGAAATTACAATTGCATTGAGGAGGGCAGTAAAAACAATAAATTACAAGGGTAAGATGGCTTTACAACCTAGGGGTTTCGAAAATACAGAAAATAGAGGTGGGTGCATCCGGTTATTTGTTTATTTTGGGGATTTATGTTTCAAATCAGCATGAGTTATGTATTAGAAACTTGGCTGGAATCATTCATCTATTTGGTGTTTGTCTCTCGCTTGGCCACGGTGTCAAATGATCATTGATGTATCCGTGTCTAAAATTCAGGGGCGGGGTCCAACAATATTCTAGACAAAACACACAAAAAATAAAAACATGACACACTAGAGTAGTAATAGAATATTACAGAATGAAATCAATCGGTTGTGAGTGCATAGTGTCTGACAGATGTGCGGTTTCAATATAATCTTTGTCTCGTGGTTTGTGATAAAACCCATGAATATTGCAGACAAAGGATATTATGAACACTGATGCAATACAAGGGCAGCACAGGCCGTTGCAAATGGATTCACACAACTTTGACAGACTTTATAGCTACAGCAAGGGCAACCAAGGTGAAAAAAGCTGCAGCGACACTTTATATAACCGAAAAATGTCAACATGTATCACGATAATCGAGGAAAGAAATAACATTAGCTTGTATGCTTGGAACAATTCACCAAACATATTTATTCATTTTGGCCACTTGAGGGCAGAGCAAAACTGGTACAAAAAACAACAGTGGCATATTATTACTTTTTGATTCTTTTAAAGCAAAAGTACGGTATACTGTTTTGTTTTTAACATTGTATACATTCGCATTTAAGTGGTCAAAAGTGATGAGGAAAAATTTCTTCCAATGCTACAACAACATCTACAAGATGAGTGCTTTCCGTGCTCCTCATGATTAATTTGCCTCCGGAAGTAGCAGGAGATGCAATGACAGCGACGATGGTGTTTGTTCATGTGTTATACATGTGGAAACAATGATTATGACTGGAATGTTTCGATAATATGATGCACATGCAATAGGCCGAGCGCTCACAGATAATTTCCATTCTGATTACAGAGATGAGCCGACGCATGAGTGATTGTGTACCTTGACATTGCTGGAATAACATGAAAAGAATCGCTGCGTGCAATCTGGAGTCAATGCAGAGTGATGATTATATAAATATCTGAACACTACGCATTTCTTTACAAACTCCGGATAGTTTCAATATGTTGGCTAATACGCTGGGAAATTTAAGAGGTGGAAGATGAGAGGATACGCGAGTGCTGTAATGGAAAATAAAAGCCAACGAGAAAAAGATTTGGTGTTAAGCCTTACAAATATATTTATTAGAGGATGAAATATACCGAGGAATATAAAAAAAGACCCTGCCAAATCTTTGTTTCCAGGCGCTGTGACTGTGACAGCAACATGACGATAATAAAATTTCTCAATTTGGCTTGTGTCTGGATTTCAGTCACACCCCAAACGTAACATTAGAAAACCAGATCGCGCCAATAAAGTCGAATCAAACGGATTGCGGAGCAGCAATTAATTCCAAGGATAATGACAAGGGAACCCGTCCAAAAGTGTCTCCGTCTCAATTAGTCTCTCATTGCACTGTCGATGCAGAGGATGGATGAAAGAAAAACAAATTAAGTTGCGGGCGGATGGGGGGCGAAGACGAAGAGGAAAAAGATGGTGAAAGGCGGCGATACAGCGACGGGAAGGAGGTGGGTGAAAGCGAAGGGAAATGATTTACACAATGACGGCTGGAAAGGGGTGTGGGAGCGAGCGAGCGAGCGAGGGATGAAAAAAAGGAGATGAAGAGAGAGAGAGAGAGAGAGAGAGAGAGAGAGAGAGAGAGAGAGAGAGAGAGGAGGTTCCTTGGTAGTAGCAGCCACTAATGGACACCAGAAAGAGAGTGATTATAAATAAGAAGCGATGCAGGGGAAGCAAAGAAGACAACAGCGAGACAACCAAGCGAGAAGCGAGGGGGAAAATGAGACGTCTCGGGCTGTACTCACAGCTGCATGCGCCAGGCAGTAGGCGTAGCTTGCGTGTGTGGACTGATGGTGGTGATGGGGGTGCTGCTGGTGGTGGGACAGGTAGTGCTGCAGGCTCGCACGGTTGAAGGCGGGAGCGCCCCAGGCCCCTTGACCGCCGCCGCCGGAGCCCTGGCTGGAATCCGTGGCCGTCTTACTGCTGTGGTAGCCCCTCACGGCAGCACTGGGCTGAAGGGAACAAGATGGGACACGAGGTCAGGGAGAAAGGGGAAGGGACCGCATTATTTTGGGTCGATATTGAGATCACAATTATTTAACATTTATTCATTGACTTTAGAAACGTCACGCTTGTAGTGAACTTCTTTTAAACTGTCCGTCTTTTAAACAGTGGATTTAACTTTAAATATAATTCAACTGAAAAATAAATTCAAAACAAGTGTGCAAAAAGATTAACACAGCAATCTTTCCATCATTTAAACCTTCTGAACTTCTAAGACTTCCTCCAGAACCTTGAAACCTTCTTCAGAACCCCTAAACTTCCTACAGAACCTCTAAAACCTTCTCCAGAACCCCTAAACTGGCTTCATAATTGTTTGAAGTCAAAATTGTGGTAGAAATTAATATGTGATTATTTGCCCATCCCTAGTGGGTGGAGGAAGGGGTTGTTGGGAGAAGATCAGGAGAAAGGGAAAGTGCAGACGAGAACATCACGAGTGCGAGGAAGCCTTCACTCGGCACGCAGGCAAGCACCGACAACTGTCTGCCCGTTCACTGACCTGCATCCAGCGAGAAGGCAGGACTTGGTGTTAATCTAACATCTCCATACCAGTACATCAAGATTGTTGTCACACATCCAACCCCTC
>CAESWR010000171.1:84632-136440 GCA_903171835.1 Mullus surmuletus | reverse complement strand
TTCCCCCCCCCCCCCCCCCCCCCTCCCAGTTCTTTCTAAAAGCACCAGATGTTCTGAAACCCCCGCTGCCGCCTCCGCCACCCTGCGTCCTGTCACAGACGAGATGTGTTCTTGCTGATTGGTTTGATAAGATGCTCGGATTGCAGGCAGGCAATGAGCTTCCCACTGTCGCATTATGTATTGGGTATCAGCAAGGTCCAGGAAACACAGGGCTGAATCTGCTGACAGGCGGGCTTATGCCACTCCGAGATACGTCACCTGGGCTGTCACGGCCACTGGAGCACAGCAAAAAATACAGGAAACACAGCGCGCACATGCGGGCATTTCAACCAGACCGACAGGGGGAAGGGAGTGTTTTACGGCCGTTATGGCAACATTCGACGACTTTGTATTTGGTCATTTTATATGTATTCTAAAAAATGATGGCCTAAGTGGTCTTTTCCGGTATGAAAAAATTCTCTAACGTCATGAAGTAAATAAATCAAAGCCCCCTTGGACTACATGCACTGTAACACAGTTGGAATCAAGTTTGTTTTTCTTACTGCCGGATAAACTGACATTTTGGAGAGTGCTCATAGAAATGTGACATCATTTTAAATAGTTACTTCTAATTTATTTAACCTTTCTGCCAATTTCATTGGTAAAATGACTCATGCAGTTAAACAACAGCATTGCTCTTTTTTTCTTTTCTTTTCCTCTGGTTGGGTTTGAGATTATTTAGTCGAAAGCAATTACTCGGCTAACATCGACTCCCGGCGCTTGAATTTTTTCACCGCTCACTGACATATTGTATGATCATACACTGTACCAAAAGTATAAATCTTCACTTAGTTTTTCCACAATTTTCATGCTTTCAGATCCAAGATCAAGGAAGCAAAAACAAAACGTGCTGACATAATTCAATATATTATATGTCGGAAAGATGAAGCACCTTGAATGAAGCACAGCTGTACATCACAAGCGAGCATTAACAGTCCCCTTTAGCCTCTGTTGAGTTTTCACCGAGGTCAGAGGACATCCCACATGGAATAGCGTTGGAGAGCGATGGCGGCAATATAGACTCACAGCTGTGCTCAGAAAGCCTGCCAGTCTCGTATTCTTCATCACGAAAGAACTGGGGGGGGGGCCAAAGTTCAGCCTAATACATACAATCTACAACGACAGGTTTGGGGTTCATGTTAATATAAAACAGGAGGAGGCTGTTTCCCCCAAAGCAGGATAAATGCATTCATACCGTCCAGTGTGGAGTCCACAGAGGAGCACGAAAGAGGCCCACTGGTGTAATATAACCAAAGACTTGTGGGGGGCAGGAGGGGGGTAGATAAATATGAGCAATACATTATTTTGAATCGCAAGGTTCACAAAGTCTTTCAAAAAAAAAGTTATTTTCTTCTCTGGCCTTATGAGAAGATTTTGTCACTGGGTCAATAATTTCAGTGCTGTGCGTGGGCAGTATATATTCTACTAACAATACATTTAGGGCTATGCCTCACTGCTAGTCTTATAAAGAGGTATTCTTCCTCTCTTACACAATCACAGTAAAAGGAGGAATCGGGAGAAAAAAAAAAAGACCGAAGTAAGCAACACTGAGTTTCGTCTGCACAGCCACTACTTTCGCACAAAGTATTCAACAGTTCATATAGGTTAAGTGCAGCCCCGAGCCATGCACCAACCTCCACTGGCCTTACAAATGGAGATTATTCGTCCAAAATGAAGCTGGTTAATGTTGCGATGGTGTGCTACTAAAAGCACCGTTCCTATAGGGACGGTTTAAATATGTCTGCTGCACACACAGACTGTTGCGGATCACAGAGGCATTGATTAAAATGTTTCGGGCTGGAAACGCTGCATGAGCGACAAGGCATTCGCCTTCCATATCGCAGGGGAAGGCGCTGTGTGTTTTAACATGACGCCAAGATCCAAGGCTTGACATTCTTTGACTGGAATGCGTGATTGTTCCCCAGACTCGGATTCATGTCACAAGCTTTCAGATGCCTGTCAGAGAGACTACATTCTGCCAATATTTCTATGTTTTATATAAGGGCCAATCAGACCTGGTTACACAAGGCTTTTCCTTTTTCCGCTCAGAGCAGTGTTTTCCTTGCAGGAGAATGTGTGGGTGCTGACTGGTGGATATAGGTCCTCTATAAGAAGAGGAAGTTTTTCCTAAGGACCTATCATGCAGGAGTTACGAGCGATCGCAATCTTTGGAAATTCATTCAGGAGAACCTTTTCTGCTCTGGCATCTGTGTAAATGTAGACATGAATGTTTAAACACAAGCCAGTGCAGAACATAAGTATTCACAATTGATTTCTCACAGGGTTAAGAAATTATAATGTAAACATGTGCACAACTGCTGTTAGCAGAATCAGACAGTTAAATTTGCTGTAACAATGGTTACCCTCCTCCTGTATTTAAAAACATCTACATTCATCTATGACAAAACTAACCATAAATCCATTACAGGCCCCTGAGTGCATTGTCAGTTCCACATTGGAATCACACATTTTCCATCAAGTTAACCTTATCATAATTGTAAATTGGATGAGGTGCATTATTTTCCTTACAGAGAAGAAAAATGGAAGTTCTCCTGTAAGCCAGCATGCTATCAGCACCATTTATTACTAAACATGCATGTTGAGGCGGGAGAATGCTTCACCTTCAGTGATGAAAAAGCGAGTGGAGGTTGTGGCTCCATTAATACATTGAGATGAACCAGAGCATAGCACCTCTCCCGAGTCTATTTTTCACTGGTTAAGTGATTTCTTTGCTTCTCCTCCCTTCCCCCTGAAGTCACGCTGTGGTTGAGCGTGTCCTGGGACGGAGCTTTGTGCATTACAGAGCATTCGTGAGCCAAGCGCCTCTTATGGAATTAGTATTTTTGCATAAAAAGGAGCAGCGGTTGCTAAAGTTGATGTTCAGACATGGGTTTTCTTGTTTTAATTCGGCCATGAGATAATTTCTGGCGTTAAACAAACTAAATTAGCTGTCATAATGAACTGTTTCCTTTCAGATAATTCTTTAAGAGCCCTTTTAATTGGAGTGGCACTGTTCGTGCAAGCCGAAACAACAAAAGCCTCTCTCTCTCTTTCTCTGAACCGAGCAGCGACAGAGTTACCTTCCCTCCTCTTAAAACTCTTTTGCGTTGCTGCCAGCCAACTCACCATGCATGACCAGAGGGCTTAAAGTGAAACTACCCTTCTATCAAATCATTTTCTTATCGTTACTGGTGAAGTGTCTATCGTGAGTACATTGTTATGATTTTATGGCCCGGGTGTAACGATGTGAATGAATTACGACAATGCAATTTAAGATTACAGTACATTACCTGCCGGGCTGCGCTCAGTGCCAACGGTCCTGTCAAGTGCTGATGATGGAAGTAAACAAACTCACACCGAACCTGTTTAAACATTCCAGAATGACAGCCCTCATTCACACGAGTCATTACTCTGTGTGATCCCAGAACTATGATGAAACCTTTCCCAGTCTTGCTCTCTCTGTAAAAAAAAACATACTGAACAATTCCTTTGCTTTCCAAGAAATATTCCCACCATGAAATCTATTACACAATAGAACAAAAACAAGCTCTGGTAAGATGTTGAGGAAGCAAACTGTGGCCTATTGCCGAGACATCAGATTGCTTTTGTAATACAGAAAGTTTAACAGGAATACACTTCTTTATGGCTCCCTGTGAAATTCCCTAGTTTTATGGTTTCCCCTTTGGTATATTGACTTTCTTGCAGAATGAATCCTACACCCTGAGGCAAAAGTTTGTCTTCTGCTTCTCAGTTTTTCTGTTTCTTTTTTTCCTGGCAAGTTATCTAATTTGATTTTAAGGTATAATCTCTTTCTCAGAGTGTAATACTTACCATTATGACAAACAGTGTCTGGGTTTCTACAGCTTTATATATGTGTTTAATAACCCTGTACATTCTTCTTCCTCTGGCCTGCAATTATCCAACAGTTGTTGATGGATACATAGTCACTGTGAGCAGGAATTTCCCTCTCCATTGCACAGATCCATAGTATAAAATCCTGGTTTCCTGTTGACCTAACTATGCTCTATCAAGGCTCAGCCCTTTTCATAAGCGCTGCTGCCAAAAAAAGGCCCCTTTTCCTCTCTGTGTCTCGATATTCCAACTCCACACAAAGCGCATGCAGGGTTACTGGCAACCTCCACTGCAATGGCATAAAATGAAAGAATGAAATGGAAAATGCAAAAATTTTTCACAAACACAACAAGACTTAAAGTCTATAAATGACTGCATCATGCCATGCCAAAGCATTTTTTTAAGTGATGGTTGATATGAATGGTTTCAGGTTGAAAGGCCTACACACTGGGACCAGAAAGTCATCCCAGATGGCATTAGTTAGGGGATATTGTCTTCTGGAGGGCTATACACGCCTGGTTGCTTCGTTTGGCCAGCTATGAAAGAGATGCAGCTTTCCTTTGGCATCTCTGATGACTGACTTCCCGGAAGCTGTGTTGCGTGAAATGGCCTCCTCTGTACCAGTCGCTCTCCTTTGCCAATCCTCATCCCCTCACACAAGTCACCTTCCCGCCGCCAGACACGCAGGCTTTCACTGTCACTCATGGCAAAACGCGGCAGATGGAGGCGCGATGGGCTCTGTGGGTCACTAGCACTTCCACCTACAATCTCAAACGGCAACCCCTGTTCACCCACCCTCATCCCTTTCCCCGGTACCGAGGGACCAGGTTCAAGCGTAACCAAGGCAACACAGTGGCAGGGCATGTGTGTATTTTGGCACGTGCGAAGTCTGACAGGTTTCAGGCTGCTCTCAGCTGAAAAGGGGAAGAAACGAGAAAGTGAGAATGTACCTTCGGGGCCTCTGTGATCACTGGCGCCAGGGCACAGAGGACCGCCAGCACCGGTGCCATCCACTCTGGAAGAATCTCTCCAAATTCTCACTCTTTTCATCTCCACTTCTTCTAATAATGCTCCACAATAACACTTCTGCGATCTAAGATGAGAGTCTGGAGGGACACTGAGTCAGTAGTAACCACGGCAACTGGGTCGAGGGGTGACATTATTCGCAGAATGGCTGACAGCCACTCATACAAGCAGTACAGTGCTGTGCTTGGGGTCAGCTGCGCTAACTTCAGAGGATGGCACACACTATCGAGATCTCTGCATTGACCAGCATGTGTCTGGGAAACCTCTGGTGACTTAATGGCTCAAAATCGACCGTTGTGACCCCATCTGTATGAGCAGGATATCCATCGTAAATCCACATAGTGTTATTTTTGTATTTAGTGGCACAACACTGTGTATGAAATATATTCACTCGATTTAAGCTCTTGACTGTTCTTTGAGAAATTTGTTTTGATACCAAATACAGCTTCCCTCCTTTGAGGTGTTGAAAGAAGGGAATTGGATGAGAAGTGGGGGGGGGCAGAGGGGTGCACACAAAGGGAGACCAAAAAAAAAGAGGAAATGCGATAGAGAGACATCGACTGACCTCTGAGGAGTCTTTGACGAACAATAATATGACCCTTCCACACTCACAGCGCTGAGTAAACACAGCAACTTTCTGTGCCTGTTATCATTCCCTCTGAAAAATTTTCCTTGGCCTGAGACATGTTTATGCTCTGATGAACCGTGAGCCAGGGGCTGCTGCTGTGAAGCGGATGCAGAGACTCAAATTTGCATCTCGGCATCCTATGGGAAGTAAATGTTAAGACATGGGGGAGGATCCGTGCATCCTGCTTTTGATAACCACCTACACCGGGGAAACAGATATCTGCCGCGCTTAGTACGCCCTGCCCCACTAATATTTACCTAGACAAAGCTACATCCACCCCCTCAATGAGCAGGGGGGCACTTATTGGTGACTTAAGGTAATGTAAAGGATAGTAAAAGACTCCATCGCTTTTATGGCAAAAGCACAGTGGCCGAGAGCTGCAAACGTGCTGCAAACACAGAAGCACTGCAAAAGATAAACGCTGCAAAAGAGAAATGCTGCAAATCCACAAAACAAAACAGAAGTGCGCCAGGCCACGAGGGGCACCAAACTGAGGGATGGACCAATCCTGTGGAATCGGTCCCTCTTACACCTAAACACACATATATACATGGATATTTTCTCTATACAAATTAAGACTTGGAGGAAGTGGAATGAAAATGTATATTTTCCCTTATGTCGTTTTGAAACACTTGGCCGTAATCTTTAACAGCGTTATGCGGAAACAACCGATCCACGTCCTTTTTTTTCGTTCAAAAAAAATACATGTTGCTCTTCCGCAGTGGGCTACAATAATTTGTTTTGTTTTGTTTTGGGTTTTATACCTCAAACTTTATCAAGTAATACAAAACAGTTCAATATCAACATTACAAACATTTCCGATGTACATCTTCATATAGAGAAAAGACATCACCCTCGCGTGTTTAAAGAGGGGCCGATACCACAGGATTGGTCCATCCCTCAGTTTGGTGACCCTAGTGGCCTGGCACACTTCCATTTTGTTTCTCTTTTGCAGCGTTTCTCTCTTTGCAGCGTTTCTGTGTTTGCAGCGTTTCTGTGTTTGCAGCCCTCGGCCACCGTACAAAAGGTTGCCGGTTAAAGCCTCACCATCTGTAAAGCTTTGCTGCATTTCTCCACTTTCTACCATTGCACTTGGAAAAACATTGGCTTTAAGAGTATTGGGCAAGCAATCTGAAGCAGAGGTCTTGGCTAATAATCAAGACCTGACCCGGGACTTGGATTGAGCTGGGTTCAATTTATTTTGTTACTTCTGGATCGAGTGAATGTGTCGGTATGTCTAAAGGTACCAGTAAGTCCTTGTCGGATGGCTGAACTGCACGAAAAACTGTGGACCTTTTGGATATAGAACTGGGCGGGTACACCACATTTCTCACTTGTCATCATTGAGTATTTTATCTACCTTATCCAAGTAGACTTGTAGTTCCTGCGCAAATAAATTAGCAAATATGTGGTAGAAAAAACTCATGCAAATGCAACCCTTAGCAGGTGGTGGTGGATTGTGATCTAGTTGTTACTCTTTATTTGACTTTATTTCGATCAGGTTAATTTATTATTGTAATTAAATTAAATTAAATTAAATGAGGTTTAATCGTCATTATAATGTACATTAGGCACACAGTCATGAATCACTGAATGCAAGAGACAAAAAACCTTCCACTGACTTTGAAAATTCAATCCTTCATCTATGTTTGATTACAAGAAAGCAAAATGAAAAGTACTTTGTTAACATCATAATTTAGATGGTTTTAATGACTGCTGCTGAACTATGATTACAGCTGTTTACCCACTGGGGCAGTGGAAGTGTCTCTGAGTGCATCACACCTCCAGACAAATGCTTTTACACTGACATTTTAGTCCTCTTCTTATGTATGCTTTTTATACACCCACTTCTGGGGGCTCTGTCACTTTGTCGGCTTGCCTCGCTCTATCAGTGTCTCCCTTTTCGCTCTCTCTCTTTGTCTCTAGATGTATTTCCACCTCTCTCTTCCTTTCATCCCCCCCTTCCATCACTCTTTAAGCTGTGGGGATGATGGATGCCTCTGATTGCCTCAGGCCTCCGAGTCCAACACACTAAAATCCCGAGTGTTGTTTGGAGCTCAGCGCCATTAAAACAACCCACACTATGCAGAAATAGCCGCACATGATGACTAAGTGAGAGGTGGTCTGCGCAGAGTAAACTGTGGGAAGTACAGGACATGCAGCTGCTGACAACAAACAGCTTTTTTCTCTCTAACCGACTGAAATTGTATTGATTAGAAAAGTACTCTTTGTGACCATTTTTTTTTTTCTATTTTAAAAGTGCTGTGAGCTGAAAGGGCAAACTACCTGAAGCTGCCGGTGGGTTTGCACAACATTTTCTCCCGTTTATTAATCTGCATACTTATATTACAGTTCTCAATTTCAGTAGCTTCAGCAACCATTGACATGAGGAGGATTAACCTGCCGGCTATGGACCAATTCAATTTCATCGGTCATACCATTCGCACAGGACAAATATATGTCTCAACCTGAACGAAAAACTGAAAATCTAGAGGCTTTCCACGAGAGACGGGAAGGGAAACTGCCACGCTGATTTCAGTCATCAGCTGAGGTACCACACGACAACAGGCTTCCATCCCATGCTAGTTAGCTAATGACGAACATATGCGCAATTTCTACAAGCTCTTTGGATCAACACATATTTACAAGAAATTATTTCCTTGCTGGGCAGCTTAATAAAGCTTAACCCGGGGATACCATGCTGAGTGGTTAGGGTGGTCCTGGCCAGAAAACATGCAACCAGAGAAGAATACCAGTTGTAAAAGCCCATATTAGGCCAATTTTCTATCAGTGATTTCCATGGAGAGAATTGTGCTTTTTCACTCACGCAATCTGAGGCTAAAACTACAATTTAAAATCATCCAGATCGACCAGAAGTGCAGATTTTTTTTTTATTTACTGACCACGTATGGTGGAATGACTTGACCTCTCAACATTGAAAATTCACTTTGATGCACAAACAGGAGATCATAAAGTAAATATGCATACAACTTGATCATAAATGCCAAATTCAACCAGCCTTTGTTGCACTCACGTTTGACATCTCTGCATATAAACTAAATCAAGTGACATTCAAGGCGGCTGCGCTGTAGTAAGAAAGCTCAGAGTAACTACACAGCGTCGCTCGCAGCAAGAACAAGACGGAACTTAAGTTTTGCGGCGTTTCCGTCAACGACACATCTGTCCTGGCAACCCGAAGGGAGACGACAGGTAGAGAAAGGGAGCGAGATGAGAGGAAATGAGTACGGCTTTGAGGTGACAGAAAGACTTCCATGGCAGGCTCTTGTCTCTCTGTCAGAGGGTGTCTGTCTCTTTCTGAGCATGAAGGAAGGGAAGACGGGAAGGAGAGGAAGAAAATGGGGAAGGGGGTGGGCGGCGGAGGGGGGGGCGTCTCTGTCATCCAAACCCTCAGTGACAAGGCCAAAGAGGAGCAGGCTTGCATTGCACATTGCTCCCCCCCTCTCCTCCCCTCTCGTCTCCTCTCCTCTCCTGCAGTGTCCTTGGATCCGTGTTCCCTCCAGATGGGCCCTGAATGCTGCGGCACCTCTCAGGATGACGTGGACCCCAGCTGCCTACTGCTGCCGTTGCTGCTGCTGCTGCTGCTGCTGCTATTTCTGGGCCTGTACCCCCCTTTTCCAATTTCAAGGAAACCTGATACCACCTTCAAACACACTCATCTGTCAGGCATAGTGGAACCTAGTGTGCATCAGTTGACTAGAGAGAAAAGTGTGTGATGATGAAAGAAAAATGAGGTTCTTGTGGGACCGTGCAGTAGACAATAGATTGTATTTTATTTTTACAGACTGCAGGACAGTCATGCAAATGCACATAAAAACTGACAAAATGCCTTTTTCCCTCTATAGAAATATTCAACTTTCATCTTGGGCTAGAAATCTTTTTTTTCCTTTTTTTTGTTCCAGTCAGATCCCCATGGAGGCTGGAAATGAGGAATTAAGACAAGAGCAGCACAAAACAAACCAAGTTGCAACCGAGTCAGAGAACACTGCAGTCCTCCAATAACAACACTTCTTGATAAAAGTCTATTTTCTCTCCATACTGTCTCCCACATGATGTTATCATTTTTTTTAAATTCAATAAAGTCTTCTGTCCCCGCTCAGATGAAAAAACACTATAGTTTTGAGATGAGCACTGTTTTTTTTTCTGCGGGTCTCCCATGTGTAGCCACCTTCTGCAGTATGACTTGCAGATGTGTGGCTGGGTGAAGCTGTCGTGATAACGGAACGTTATTAAACCTCGGGCATGTATTTTAGATTTTCCCAATATGACCAGAGATGATTCTTTTTCTCATTGGTGAAAAATTAGAGCGAGCTTTCACTGTCGACTTTTAACTATTTTGGTATAAGGGTTAGTTCTGTTTTTGTAACATTCAATCACACTCTCTCCCCCATCCGTGTTTCCAGCCTTGGGTAAAAACACACTGCCCTCATGGGGGAGGACATGATAAACTACTTTTTTACTATTCATGAAAACATTCTATTCTAGTCATCTCAAAAGTTACAGTAAACCTAGCAATCTTAGACTGGATATTTACCAGTCTGAAATGTGCACTAAAATGAAGTGTTCTTTTCATTGCCAGAGGAGAGTAGGTACATTGTGCAGCACTTTATGCCAATGAACATCTTCAGAGTGAAGAATGCGTGATATGTCATTCTCGATCTCTGCTATCTTTCTATCTATCTATCTCGTTCATTCAGCGTATGAAAGCAGAGTATAAAAGGACAGCGGTGAGAAGCAGAGTGATCCTGTCACTCGGCACCCCAATGGAGCATAAGAAGAGACGCATGTAGAGTCATGAACGCATTCCAGCTCCTCTCCAGACCGCTGACACAAGGACGTGTCAGAACAGTGGCTCTCTGCCCCCTGAGAGGACTCGACAGCTACAATGTCACTGTTTTGAAAGGACCGCACTATGATAGCAATACGCCAGCACTTGTCAGATGCTGTTGCCTTTTTTTTTTTCCTTCCTCTTCTTTAGAAAAGCTTCTACCTTATCGTGGCACAGAGGACCGTGTCACAGTGATTCTGAGAGTGATTAGCTTCTGTCAAAAGAAGATGAGGTCACGGATGACAGACGCAGCATTATGCAGTAAAAATATTGCTGAAGAATTTTAGAAAATGTCAAAAGATGCCATTATTAGGATAAATAGTAGCAAGAGGGTATTATGTATCAATAAACAAATAATAATGGGAACGCTCTGCGCTATTTAGCATCTTTAAATTACATCCTCATCGTCAATCTTATAATGATAATTGTATGAGAAAACATTCCCCACCTGCTGCTCGGATAAATCCTAGAAGAAACGGCATAATGATCCTCTGGGGTTAAATCTGCTGTCTCCCCTCTACTCCTCCACAAGGGAGTAACAAGATCGGTCACTCACAGAGGAGATTTCTAATTTTTAAGGTACTTCCACCACAAGTTTCAAGAGCATTGTGGCCAGATTTTAAGGATGTGACGCTGATTATTACCTCCATTATAGGGAGCTAATGAACAGACTTAAAAAATGTGAAATAAGCATTAATGTAGGAAAAAGCTGTCACACTTTTGCATTCAGAATTAAATGCAGAGCGCAGCTGTGACACTAGATGATGAGCAGATCACAACAGATTCACATGGCAAGGGAAGTGGTTAAAGCTGCACACTTGCACCACTACATATTAGGGATATCTTTGTGCTGCAGATGGATTATGGATAGATAAAAATTGATTTAAAAAAAACAAAACACAAATATACCACTAGTTTAAAAAAATGGTGGCTGTCCTCTCAGACATACACTGTCACACGCCTATTTTGCTCAATACGAATTGCTCCACGGTTTAAAACCATTCGGGGGATCATGTTAAGTCAACAACATATCACGCACAATCTGGGAAGGAATATGTCAGCGAATGAACATCACTTTCTGCTCCTGTCGTCATTTCTCAGGGGCCAGATGATTTGGTGCACACTAGAGTGTTCACCAACATTCTGCACATGGCCAAACTAACAATAAATCACAAACCAGCATGGTGGGTACGCCCAGGAACACTGACTCAGCTCGAGAAACTTCGTGATTTATGTTCATCCTAGCCATCAATCTCTGTAATTCAGTAAGGGAGGGGGAAAAAAACAGCAATAGCTTCCGAATCCACACCGCAAGACTTCCTTAAGTTCATAGGGTCTAATGAAACTATCATTTCAGGCTTCGGTTTATGTATGGCAGTCAACATAAAGAAAGTAAGATGATTTCCACTGTGCCGCACAACACAAATCCCCCCCCTCCCCACCACCACCACCACCACTTCAGCCTATGTCCTCGGGGGGCTGAGAGAGGCCATGCAGGCGGTTGCAGATGCAGGGATCACAATTTCCCACAGCCCACACCCTGTTTTCTACTGGCCCTCAAACTGCAAAGGAGCAGAGTCGTGCACTGCCAGACTAAATTTCATTACTCACGGAACACATACGTAGCAGGGAACAAACCGATGACGCCCAAGTGTAAATGTGCACGGCCCCCTGAAGTGCAGTAAGTAACAAAAAAAATATTACGACAAGGCTTTTTTTGAGGCTAAACCTTCTAAGTTGCACTCCCATCTCGCCTTATTCGCATCAGGCCACAATGCAGCACGCGGCCCGCTTTTGGCACATCCTATCTCTCAGGCAGATAAATGAGTGTGATTTCTTTTGACAGCCGGGGTATGGAAATGGAGCTACGGGCTAAGGGAGTGACATGATACAGACAACAAAGTCAAGCGAAGAGTGGGGGTGAAATAAGGAGCCCCCTCCCCCCCTAAAGTGAAAATCCCAAAACAGGACTCTTGTTGCAGATCTGTCAGCCATCCGACAGAAACCAATGTGACACGTAAAAAACAACACTCAGGCAAAGCGTGCACAGGATAAGGCCATCAGTCACCGCTCTCGGACGTGCATGTGCACACACAAACAGGTACCGTTGTCATTGTTTTCATATGTGTCAAAAATAAAGGCGTCCTGATACAACTTTTTCACTTCCAATACCGATATTGCAGCCTTGACTATTGGCCAATACCCATATTGATCTAATACGATATCAGCACAAATCATTTTATTACTTGTTTTGTAGTATGGAATGTTAGAAAAGGCTTGATGAACTGATCCATTTATTATCAACCCATAGGTTACATACATTTTAACCTTAAACATAATCCTATACTTGAATAAAATAATTGTATAAAAAAATTAGAAGACCCTGAAAAATAACCTCAATACCTTATATCGGAGATTTTAGATGCAAGCCAATATAATCCGATACTTGTTTTTTGCTGATATCGGACCGATATCGGCTATCAATATCAGATTGGGACACCCCTAGTCAAAAGCATGATCTAATGTTAGATTTCTATATAAGATTCAAATGCCTGACATATTCAGACTCTATTTCCCCCCAAAAATGTGGCTTCTGCTCTGGAATGTGACCTTGCTTGTGGTCGAGTCGCCCACACGAATCTGACCAAGCAAACCCAATTAACCGGCAGCAGAGAAGCACTGATTCTGCTCACTAAATCGGTCCACTGAAAGACCATTTGTCAGAGTTGCAGAACCTTACGAACGGGAAACGCGGGGCTGCCCTCGTAGCATTCGGCCCCCACCCGCCACCCCCGAAAGGCTGAAGGTCAGAGAGACCATACCACGGAGCAACTGTGTTAGACATCCTGGTGGAAGCAGAGTTCACAGCATGCACGGGGGCCGAGGCATCCAACTAATCCTCCCTGCATAAATGTAGGAATCCGTGACCTCCAGCACGCCGCAAAAGAAAGCGCTTGAGTAACAGAGCGGCATAAACATCATGAATCATTAAAGACAATGATAGTGAACGTTAGGGTCAGAGGAGAGGGCAACACTGGAAAAAAGAAAATAATTCAAGGTATTTTTACGAGTAATTATTACTGTAAAAGATCTCTGCTGGTTGGAACTAGTGACATTTAACTTAAATGCAGAAAATGAGTGGGTAAATTTAGCAAATATGTGGCTAATGGTGAGAAATTACAGATATTCTCGGCATATGATTTGGCAGTGAATGAAAATAGGCAGCGTTTAATCCTATTGAAGAGAGAGAAATTGCATCGAAATCATTTGAAACACAAAGATAATGGGGTGCAACCACCTCCGACTTTTCAGAAGGTTTCTTGAGCGGAGCAGAGCTGGGAATCCCACAGCAGCTCAGGGACATTATGCCTCGGCAGAAGCCATAGGTACGTTTGAGCTATGAAAGCTTCCTACGAGTCGAGAGGGCATAACTAAGGACGACAAGGATGCTTAATGTGACTTTCATTAATGATACGCCACAGGCCGGAGGCTGAGGCAAACCAAGTCCAAATTGAAATGTGCTGAAGCATAACTGTGTCAGATGCCCAGTTTCCTAGCCCCGTAGCCCGACTGATTGAATTCCTGCCTCGCCCAGTAAAAGAATTCCTAAGCTTCACTTAGTCCCGTGTCACAAGGGAGGGTTTTGGCTGGTTGACTCTCTAGCGAACCTTCTATGAACTGAACCGCTGGAGTCATGCAAAGTAAATGTTAATGGGAAAATATCTGACAGTCACTGGCATTTGCAATAAAGTGTTTTTTTCCTCAAACCCAAACTACTCTGAAATACTCTTGATTAGCTGCAAACAAGATATTCGTCATTGAGAGCCCTGTTTTTCCACACACATATCTACTGCTTGCTATTAGGGATGCACCAATACCACTTTTTTCCAGAAACGAGTAGTGTACGAGTACTTGCATTTGAGTACTCACCGATTTCAAATACTTACTTCTTACACATAAAGTTCCTTTGAATTTTTATTTTCCCACAGATATCGTCTGTTATTTGAACAACAGTCCTCAGTATGTTTTTCTTGTACATGGGTGACTGTCACAAGTTTCACCGACACGCACGCACGCATGCACAAATTGACAGTTACACTCACAATCATAGACCCCACCCCACCAACTTTAATGTGTACAAGTATATAGCACAGTATCGGCCCGATACCCAATAACAGTATCAGTATCGGTGCATCCCTACTTGCTATGTTTCCCACACAACTTGCAGCTGTGCCTGTGATGCTGTTCAGTGGGGTCACACATCAGCTTCTCAGCGGGGCAAAAGGTCCAGAAATGTGATGGTTTTCCGACACTACGGGAGAGCTGAGAAAACCATTTGCGTACATGCAATGCCGGGCTGCTACGAGGCCCTGGACCATGGGGGGACGATAGTAGCCGCTAATTAGGGGTAGGTTCGAATTTATAAGACTCCTCTCCAGCATGGAGGGCCTCGTAGCCAACAGCCGACCCCGAGCACTCTCCGGCTGAGGGGCTGTCTGTCTGCTGCAGAGCCGTCTTCCTTCGCTGACATCGATAGGGGCTCCACAGGAGGGTGCAGGAAACAATGTTGACAAGCAGTATCAGGCTTATAGCAGCATGAAGGCAGGGCCAAACGATTCCATTTCCCAGCCAATTCCATTATCAGGATGCGCAGACTTTACTAATGCCTGAAAACAAACAATACACAAGCACCCTTCTAATTAAGCCCTTGAGTAGCGCTGCTTAGTGCACCAGCATATCTGTGTTGGTTGCCTGCAAACAAGCTGATTGGATTCATCAGCACTTTTAATGTGTTCCTGTTTCCTCCCACAGGCCACTGGAAGACTCCTGGCTGAATTAAAGGGCCCTTCCGATACGCACCATGTTTTAAGCGGCGAGAGGAAGACCGTGGCACACAGGCCGCCAGTCCTCGAGAAGACACGTGTTGGTGACAATACAGACGAGATCGAACAAGTGTGTAAGAAATTGCTCTCTATTGTGATGCATGTGATGATAATAATTGTACGGGACTATTTATTTTAAGTTTTGGGAAACAAACATACTCTATTGCCTTGATTATAATTTGCTTTTTTGTCTAGACTTTACTGTCTATGAGAAAAAAACTTTTGACCAAGGATACACACGAAAAAAGCTATAACAGTGATCTGAAGTTAGGGGCAGTGTCTTGAAAATAAATCGTGTCCCTACCAGCACACAGCATTTATATTTCACCTTGATGGCAGATTGTTTAGATTTTCCATTTACCACCACTTGCAGCCTCATGCGAAATTCAAAATCCAGAGGCCCTGCTTCCACCACGCGGTATGAATTCAACAATGCTTTATTTAATTCTCAAGAGGTTATAAATGAGAGCAACAAGTTATCATTCTGAATTCTCTTAGTGCTTTCAGAAGATAAAGATGTTAATGACCAAAGACCGTGAGAAAATGTGGGGGGAAGAGAGAGATAAACAGAGTGAGGGAAATCGCCTAAAAATGGTCATTTAGCCAAACGCATGAAATTGAGGTGGACTCACAATACCCTGAGGTGATTGAAATTAATTAAATGTGGGCAACGCACATTCATTCTGTCCTCTCCTTTTTTTTTAGAATAAGGCAAATTAATGAGGTGATAACCTAGGAACTCTTCTTGCTCTTATTTTGAAGATGGCTATTGCTTCATTTGATGAAATGGAGCGAGATACACAGCGGTGAGGATTCATATCTTGCCCGCGTGTTATTCTTTCCTTTTTCAGTTAATGAAATGTGCAGCTCCACGGCTCGGGTCTGCTCAAGTGCTTAAGAGGGATGTTTTACTCTTCCTGTAGGACATTATTGGGTTTATGTGCAAGGACAGACAGTAATTCACAATCCATAAACACACCTCTTAGACAAAGTGATATAATGCAACCAATAAAGGATTTAGTTACGATAATATGAGAAGATAATATACGGTGTAATAAAGGTCATTAAATTGCTTTTCCCATTTTAGATTAATTTTACCTTGATTAGCTTGTTGATACAAGCTACGACCATGATGAAACATGCTGGAGTATTGATTGAGTGCACAACAAGGTCAATGTTTATATAATGTTTCATAATTATTTTGTTATTCACGAAAATTGGTCACAGATGAGATGTTACTAGCTAGCTACATATGAGTTACGCAGATAAAGAGGAATGGCAGCTATCATGCACATGTATTCTATGAAAAGAACCTCCATTGGACAGGTGAGGGAAGTGCGTTAGATCCCATCGAGTTATTCAAAATGGGGGAATGTGAAGTAGAATCCACTTCTGCACATTTGTAAGTTTTGTACGGGAATTCAACGACCACCTCAAATGCACATCTGCAAAGAGAGGAGTGTGTGGAGCAGGTGTGAAGAGTAGCTATTGTTCCCAACTCAAACACATAACCATAGCAGCACAAAAGCTGGTTCTTGAGATGTAACAACCCAAAACATTGCAACACAGTTCCCTGGTGGAAATGATATAATGTGACGGTATTTCATTATTAACGTTGGTTAGATTTAGATGCAGTGTATTTCCATCCACCGCCCATCCCACTCGGACTTTGTCACTCGGCGTCACCTCTATGGAGCCCCTAACCAAGAATTTGTAAGAGTTTCAGATGGCTACCGTATCCAACAAAGGATACAACAATTTGACGTACATATACGTTGGACAAATATTCAAGAAATCTTTCAAATACAAGCAGGACAATTAGTTAGGACAGAGTGGAATGAGCTTTTCCATGTGGTTAAATTACTGCTCAGCGTTTTAAGGACTATTTGAACCGGCTCCTCCTGCACACGCTGGAATGAGATGGGAGAAGGCAACTAATTTCTTCCCAACCTTTTCCAGTAATGGAGTTGCCTGCTGCAGACTGAATAAGTATTAAAGTTCCCAGAGTACGCAACACTTAACAGAGTCTCAAGTGTAACGTACATATTCAATCCAGCGGACCCACTAATAAGTTTTATTACGTCGATTGACTCTCTCAAGGTGCCTGTGAAGCAGTGGGAATGGAAGGATGCGTACGTGCCCGCACTCTGTCAGACGCTGTGTAGGTTGGCGTGATTACGTTAAAGGTCAGGGTCTCTTCACACATCGAAGAGGGAGGAATGTGATAACAATACTAATCCCGTACAAGTCTGTACTGATCATACCGATGTTGTGCATTCCTCACCCAGTATAAACAGTAAGAAGGAGGAGAAAGTAAAGAAAAGAGAAGGTAGGAAGAACAAAGAATTGGGTCTGTTTTGCTGGAAAAGGTGCGAAAACAGATGGGATCGATTGGAAGTCCTTTCGCACGGTATATAATCTTTAAATGTCCAGGAGAGTACGATGTGTGTTGTTAGGCTGGGTTAGGGTCTCCTCCTCCACACAGAAACCACACAGATTATGTGCACGTCTCCGTCTGAGCACAGCTACAGGGGGATCAGGCCCGTCCTCCCTCTCTGTCCGCTCCTCCTCACTTCACTAGGGGAGAGATAGTGTAGATAAAAGGGGGTGTTTAAGCTCTGCCACTTGTGGAGAGGTCTCATCTCCAGCCTCAGGTGGTGTTCCAGCGCGCGGCGAAGATTGAAGGCGAATCACAGACACAGCTCGAGGCCAGGCTGCTTTCTACAGCTGTACCGGTGTTATACACCTCTGTGCTCACAGGCACGCGGGGATGGAGAGGAGAGCCGGGTAGGGAGGGCGGTAAATATACAGAAAGGAGAGGAGTAGGAGTCAAAAGAGGAGGACAATATCTTTATCCATTGCAACAAAAGCAAAAAAAACAAAACAAAAAAACGCTGCAGCTTTGAGGGTGAGATGTGACACGCCGGGACAGAGGCGGACGTCAGGCGGGAACAAGGCTGATATAGAGCATGAAGGCGAAAGGCGAACTCCCTCACATTCATCAAGAGGCTCCGATTTGATTCCGAGCCAAGCACAAGTCTCTATTCCTTCCGCGCTCGTTTCCTTCCAGACAGACCGACGCACAGACAGATACAGTCTATCTCTTCATTCCCAAACTCACATCCTGCTGGCCTCTGTACTCTGTGCAAATCTCCCATGGAAAAAAAAAAAGAAGAAGAAGAAGAAGAAGAAAGTGCCAGCGGTAATTCCGCTGCTCATTATTCTTCATTACAGAAGAGAAAAGCACCCAGGGCGAGATCATATTTGCTGTTAACTAAAGTTTCGAAGACAATTAGCTCAGGTTGTTAGAATTAATCATTGTTACGGCCGTAATCTCCGAGGACAGCAGAAGTCCTGGCATTTATGGTTTGTTTATTTGAATCCCTCCCATGGATATCGACCCGGCCCTGTTGTAAACAGCAGGATAAGGCCTTCGACAGCGTTTGGGTGGATTTAGTTTGTGTGCAGGGATGAGCCATCCAATTGTGACCTAGATTGGAGGCGCAGAGATGGGAAACACAGGCTCTCTCTCCCCATTTTATGATTATGGTACAGTAGGTTTATCTGAACAAACTTGTGCGTGAGAGTAATATGGCTGTTTCAACATATTTCCTTTGCTGATATCAAACACTCCCGTCTACATGGGAGGAAAAGCCTTGGAATTCCAGTAATTTCCTCATCTCCAAAAGCCTTACAGCAGCATTCCTGTGTTCTTGCCGCCTGTTGTCATTCCATCGGTGATTGACTAAACATCAGAGGCTCATAGGATCTGATAGGGAGCTCCATTATGCTAATCTAGGCAGTCACTTTTCCACAGTCTTGCTGAAACAATAAAAAGGGTTTCAATCTTGCCAAAATGGAGACGTAACGTCAACGCATTTTTTCATTTTTCTTTCCTTCAAAGATTTTTCTTTTCCTCCGCAGTGCCTGGTGTGCAACTGGATCCTATAGTCAGCTCAACTTAATTGACCAACTTCCTATTTAATAGGCGTTTTGACATGCACCGGAAAGTAATAGTCTTGCTCACGCTGCATGAAAACCATATAAACATCCTTGGCCCGACTTATAGAAATATATGCTTATGTCCCTTTCTTTTTTTCCTTCCTTCTTCCTTCCGTGGCTTTTTCAAGACAGGAGATGAGTTAACAGAGGCGTGATAGCAAAGTTGAAGTCACGATACATATTTATGCTGTTGAAATCCTGTGTTTATAGTTGGTGATTTGCATTAAATGAACACCTGAGAGACAGATGGCAACAGGCTCTGCAGATACAAGCAGGGATATCCACAAACCTTAATACCACACACACTCGCGCGCTGGAACCGGGGTTAGGCCTCTGAGGAATTTTGTAATACCCCATATAATACCCCACATCACTTACTGAGAGCATCTACAGCAGGCAGACTCATTTGGAATGGATGTGCTTCGGGCAGCATGAGGAATTCTATTATTGCTCTCAAAAAACCCACGTATCTATATGGAAATTTTTCTTCCCCTAATATATGAATGTGCCGGATGGTTACATGATAATCTCACTGTAATTAATGGTTCCTCTGGCAAGGGGCTGATTAATGTAGAAGTAGGCATTGAGCACATATGGATTTTCACTGTGAACTGTTGGAATATTTAACAGAGATGCAGGTAAACATGCCTGGATCTCCCAAGGGCATTTAAAGAGACCACACACGAGGGACTGCATTTTTGTGCCGCTCACGGTCCGGAAGCCTCCGATGCATAGATAACCGCTTGTAGACACAAAGCAAAATCATTCACCGATTGTTAAGCAATGTTTGCCAATGCAGCGTTTGGAAAACCTTTGATACGGCGACAAAGAGGGGATGTTTAAAAAGGTGACGCGCAGAAGACCGCTGCCGTTTCCCCGCCAAAAAGGCGACACTATTTACGGCAGATGTACTCAATGGGGGCTCTTTTATGTTGAGAACAAATGTGCTAATTCGGTGAAGAGAAAACACAAAAAGGGCCCTATTTATATCACCCAGGCAAAAAGACGGTAGTCCTCCTAGACTGTGTGGGCATCTCCAATTGCACCTGCTATTTTGGGTTGCGTAGGAGCAGCGCTACTATGTGCTTAAGGGCAGAGAGCTGTGAAACCCATCAAAGGGGGTGTTGTGAGTAGTACTACTTTAGGACTTCCCCCTTAAATCGGATTCAAATCAACAGTTTAGGAGCTTCGGCATCACTGTCACCGTACACTGAGCAACATCTCAGGCTCTAAAGGAGGAAAATGTAGTAGATGATGATGATGATGATGATGATAACATTAGCACTGTGACTGCCTGTGGATGATTTCCCTCAAGGTGAATTGAGGAAACTGTTGCCAATAACGGCACATTTCCAACAAATACTAAACACCCAACAGCTCACTTTACCCCGCACGATTTCATGGACCCTGCTGTGATTGTGACCCCACTGATGCACGAGGACCACGATGCCAGATAAATGGACAAAACCTGCTGATGGTTGTGCGCGAAAAACCCCTCGGCACACTGTGTATCTGCATGCAAATGGAAAGAGAAGAAAACACGCATAAGTGGAATTGATTCTTCAGAGTTGTGTGCCTCTGCCACCCAGTCAGGTTCATAATATATGTACTAGGGACTTTGAAGGAATTTAATAAAAGCTATTAAGCGTATCCCTTCAGTCCCTGAGTTATGGCATTGAATAATGGCCAGAAAAGTGTTTTTGCAGTGAAGCTGACCTTTGACCTTGTGCATACATAATGTAATCACTTCAACTAGGTATCCTATTAGACATTTGTGCATTTTTTATTTTTTTTGTCATAATCCGCATATGAACTGTGTTATTAGCTCCGGCCGGAAATGTGTTTTTGGAGGTCACTGTGACTTTTGACGCTTCGATACCTAAATGCAATCAGCCCGTCATTAATTCCCCACAAAGATTTGTGTCAAAAGTGAAGACTGAGATATGGCGCTCACGAGAATGGGATGGAGACGAGGTAAAACCATAATGCCGGCATGAAGTCATCAATGTGCAGACATACGTATTTTTTCACTCATTTTTTCCAGCCTCTAAGGTTAAGAGCAAGTCTCTTTTGATAAGTATTTTGAAGGAGCTAGAGTATAATGATGTTAGATTTCCGATGAATGTCAACCTTTCGTGTACTGGAATGCAGCAACAAGGCTGTTTGTTGCTGAAAATCGGACCTCCTTGGCAATTTCTCTCTGTCTGTTCCCTTCATATTGCTGCTTCACTCACCGCCCCGCCCCTCCCTTCCCAACACTCCATCACACCTCTATCTCTGTCTGTTATTAGCAGTGCTTTAATAATGAACCCAGCAGGCGTCCTCTTCATTAGGCAGGCAGGGGGAGAGAAGCCACCGAGCCAGCCTGACCCCGCTACACTCTCCTCATTGGGGATCTGGCACAGGAATTTTAATAGGAGAGCAACGCAGGCAGGCAGGTCAGTCCAGGAGACACACTGTGCATGCCAATCCGGGCTGACCAACCGGCGTGAACACAGCGAGCGCGCCGCGAGGCTGGCCTGACAGTCTGTAACGAGCGCGGAGGCGGGTGGGGGCGGCGGGGGAGGGGGCTGACGGCGAGCGGCGAGGGGATCAAGAGGGACAACAGTGGGGCGGCAAGCAGCTATTCAGGTGAGAGGAGGAGTGACAAGGACCCCTGCGGCAAACTGGAGACAATCCCCACCGACTAATAAAGCAAGTTGCTGTAGTTTTTGTGCTCAAACTGGTTATGGGGGGACTTTTTTTTTTTTTTCGGTGCAAGTTTATTGTGATACGAAAGTAAAAATGTGGATTCCTGAGACGAAAATCGGCTATTTCACGTCCCCAAAACCAGCCACGAGATCTACCTGAGTTGTGAGGTTGCCACGGACTTTTGGATTTCCAGGCGAGGCAATCAAACATTCACTCCCCTCCTCTGTGCTCAAACAGTCTGCCTTTGAGCAGCACTTTACATCAAACCCATTTTAAAATTTCCTCGCCCTGAACAGCACAGGTGATTTGTTGTATATTCACCTCTGGGCCGGCTTTCTTTCTTTCCTTCTTCCTTTTTTTTTTTTTTGCACGGTAATTGCCACATCGACCTTGATTCAGATAGGATAAATGAAACATATCCTCTGTCAAGACTCTGCCATTAGTAACGCCACAAAATTACCTCATTTCCTCTGTGATCACTGAAAACACTTCTGATTCTGGGCATGGCTGACCAAAAACACCATCCTCTGAAAAAAACGTACGGAAAAAAACAGATCCTGAATGATTAAAACTGTCTGATAAGTTGTTTTTTTCTTCTTCTTTTTTGTTTTGAGAACTGATTTCTTAGTTATTCAGACTCCTTGTCAATCATCTAATTATTCCCAAACAGCAGTTCCATAACAGATGCGCGATGTGACTTTTCTTTTTGTAGCTTTATTTAATAAGCTGTGTGAACATTCCGCTAACAAATCACACTTGTGTAAAAGAGGCTTTCTCAATATAAAAACACATTTGCATATCTGCCTTGGCAACACAAAAGGCCAACATTTTACAAATATTCAGATTACGCCAATAAATCTGCGGTAGAAACGATAACAATACGCAAACCCAGGGAAAGCTAATAAAAATAAATTACCCTTTTATAAAAATAAAAAAAATGTCTCTCCGTCGTTTCCATTACTGAGAATCGACTGTGGGTTCCATATCAGAATATGGAGTAAGCTCTGGTAATGTGGTTCTATACGGTACATTTGGAGCACTGACAGCAGCTATATTTCAGATTGGATCCCACTGAAAATCCATAAATACATCACTTGTAATTGTCCACAGCCTGTCAGTGCCACAATCACAATCTGCTTTGTCATGTGTGGAGGACAAAGACTTTAATGAAGAGCACCGCACTGGGCCTTCATATTGTTCTCATTTCTTGCGCTGTCAGCTTTCCAAATTAAGAATGATGTTCCTATTTGTTTTGTGGTGTATTTGTTGCAAAATGGTTGATTTTGCTCAAACTAACGCGACGCGCTGCTCCTCCCATTAGTCCCAAGGCAGTAAATACTGTGTTGAAGGCTGCTTTTGAAAAGCGAGATATGGGAAGTGGGCAGAAAAGAAATAAAAACGTCTTTTAATTCTTCATGAAATGGCTGAATTTTGATCAGAAGTGACACCTTTTCTTTCACAAGGACTGAAAGCGCAAAACAAATAGATGTTACCATCCCTGCATTATCCTGCACTATTGTAATATCTCAGGTACCACTGGAATAGCCCCATCTGCAATATCTTTGGAACCAACCAAGTGATCTCACTGCGAGGCAGTGGTGGGGGGGGTCATCACAGGCTTTGAAATTGTATTCCAAAAACAAACTTAGCAGGTCCTGGCCAGATGAGGTAAGCGCAAATGATCTGTTACACGATGACAATAACATTATTGCCGAATGAGCTCATGGCGTCTTCATCGGGAGACTGAGCTCTTGTGTCTCTGACTTTTAGAAGTAGTCTGTAATGATGGTACAGAGGAAGAGGAGACAATAATCGAAATTAATTGATGAGTTTAAATTTGTCAGTATAGGCATTGCCTTTGCAGAGTATGTCTTATTCTTCACACACGCACACACAGGAAGAGTTTCTTTAACGCCCTCATGCTTCATACTAGCCCCTCTCAGGCCTGCTCCTACAGTGTAAAACAAGTGCGTGACCTGAGTTCTTCTCCCCCACCAAAAAAAAGAAGAAAAAAACAGTGCAGTCCACAAGCAGGGACACATACCAATTCGCAACCCTGCAGTGTAGTAATGCAGGGAGTTGCTGCTGTGTGATGGTTGACACCATACTGGCCCTATGTGGAGAAAAAAAAAGGATCAAGCGATATTATTCCTTCCACATAGTCTTTCTACCGTACTGCATGACCTCCAGTGCAAAGCTTTATAGCTGGACACTAGAGTTCCCAGATTTTAAGGAGCAGTGAATGCCTCCTCCATGGACTGCTGCAGCATGGTGAAACATTGACGCCGGGGCCTTAATGTAGACGCCCAAAGAACAATGACAGCACCGGTGATCTTGGTAGGGTTCTAAAAAGTTTCAATACTTCAAATTGGAGTGTTTTGCTCAGAAAGGGTGGTGTCGCCCAGAACCGCTGAATGAAAAAAATAAAAAATCCAATTTGTGACAGAGATGAAACCTGTCAGCATGGGTGTGAGAGAGCATGTTAAAAATGTGTGTGTGCATACATATAAGTGGATGGGGGTGTGTGTCGGTATACATAAAGGTCCTCCAAGTCTCCTATCGGTCCTGATGCATCAGATTAGCCCATCAGAGCCTACTCGTCCAGTGCAGCCATCAGTCCGACACTAATCCTCCTTTGATGAGTCTAGCTTCACAGAAAAAGCACTGACATTTCGCACTAAGGCCCGCTCCCTTTCCTCCCGATCACGCCTGGGAGGACCCCAGCTTCGCTGAGATGCACTTTCATCCCGACCTCGGTGAGATGAGGGTCCGGATTCAGATGACTGGTAGATTAGACTGGTAGGCTCACAGTGACTACGAGGCCAGTCTTCGAGAGAGGAGGGCCTCGGAGCAATCCAGGTCAACCTATATTCATTATTCCAGTGGAAAAAGGAAAAAAAGCTAATTGCTGGAATTGTTTCCAGACTCCAACTTTGAACCAAAAGCGTTCTGATTCAGTTGCTATACCAGTCAAACATAATCCATATCAGCGAGTAACATCGTGAAGGAACAATGGTCTAGATACAAACATCCAAACATTAACAGTGATTTCTGAGGTTTGAACGTTCCTCAAACACAGCAAGAATGCATCTTACAGATGTGCGGCTAACTGAACCGACAGACCTCCAAAAGATCGTTGTTGAAAACTTGAAATATAAATTTCTAAACAACCCACTTATGATAATCAAGTGAATTAGCTGTATTATTTAAGTACATCCACAACATATTTGTTATGCTCAAATGCCAACAGTTTTTGTAAAGAAAAAAATATCCACTTGAGGACATTATAGAGAAAATGTGAACATTGTTGAAGAATGTCTCCCCTGTTTCTGATAAACATATTAACTTCTGTATGTGTTTATCTGACGAGTGTATTTATGATCCCCCATGAAAAGCGACTCACAGCAGCGTAAAAATCTCATTCATTTACATGAGTTGAATGCCGTGGTATTGTTCTATCATTTCCCGCCTGTCAGAGCAGTTAATGCCTGCCTGTATGGAGCAGAGTGAAAGTGCTGAGGCAAGATCTTTTTTCCCCCGCCTTTTTTTTTTTTTTTTTTAAGTGAGAAAATGAGGCAAGCTCATATAGAATCCCCAGCAGATTTGCAAAGGCTCCCAGCGGATTTAAGAGTTGCCTTAACAATACTGCTGATTACCTGTATCTCATTAAAATGGTCACTCTCCTCTTAAAACAACTTGCACCTTTATGGCACGTCCCTTCTCGCCGCGGCGGAATCATGGGTCATCCTGACAGAGCCCACTGGGTAATCTGTCGAGCAGCCTCACAGTCCAAACGCAACAAACCTTTTCCTGCTCAACGGCTAAAACGGATTATTGATTACTTCAAATTACCACAGGCTGTTAAGCTTTACTATCTGAGATGGGCAAAACCTAATTTGTCCAGCTGAACTGCCTCTTAAAAGAATCAAAATGAACACTTTTTTTGTCTTTTGAGTTGCTGTTTTATATTTAGCAATTACTATTAGCATTTCTTTATTCTAACCCTCAGAGTATTAGTGTAAAAGTCCCATTAGACCCCTTACTAGTAAATATTACATGGCTAAATCCAGTCTCTTGTCAGAAAGACTAATATCAAGTATTTCATTAGAAAAAACAAAGCCCCTAAACTGACCGCAAAAGTGTTAAGCAGTCCACAGATATTTCATGTTGTATTCCCACCTAAACAAAGGTAGTTACACTGCGCTAACTTCATTACACGGGAGCACAGCTGCAGATATTCTTACACCAGGTGAAAACCCCGTGGCTTTAAGAGTGCACGATCAATATCTTCATATACAGGTTTCAGGTACATGATAGTTTTATATGAACTAAAAACCTTCTGCTGTTGCTTCTGCCAGCAATCCTGTAACTTTGCGCAGTAGACTTGACTGATATAAGAAATAACAGCTGGTCTACTGGATGGCTATTGATTTCCCTCAGCAGAAGCAGATCAAGAGGTACATTTATGATCAGGCAGGGCACGAGAAATTATACCATAACACAAACCCACTATTGATTGGTTGGAACACTATGAACTGATAAAAAAGTTGACCATTGCGGACACTGTTTTGTCAAATTGGTGGAGGCGAGAAAGTCCAGTGGTAAGAAAAAATAAGACAAAATCAGAGCTCAAATCATTCCAGGAATGTGAATGAGACCTCATCCTTCAAAGTGCAAACACTTCAATCAGCATGAGTCAACAGTTTAGCCTGATACTCTCCATCACCGCAGATGATTACATGCATGGAAACGAGCGGAGCTGCACATTAGGTAGGTATGTGCCCAACATATCGAGTTTATGCAGGATGTAACTCCAATGCAGGAGAGTATGACTGAGGGAATTCACGTGTATTAACTTTGTCTGGGCACCCGAGGCAAAGTCTTCAAGAACAAATGCAATGAATACGTATGAATACGAAGCTACGTGTCTGACATTGTATGTATGTTATACATTGGTGAAAGAGATAAGATGGTTTCAAAAGAGTCTGACGTGTGACATTTGAGGCAACGTTGTTCAAGTGTCCTTGAGCAAGATACTGAATGCCAAGTCTCCTGAACGGCTGAACTCACCATCGGTATGTAAATAAGGGAATGAGGCACTACAAATGAATGTAAAGAGCATTGAGGGCCATTCAGCTAGAGGTGGTTCTTTGTATATCAGGTTTAAAAAAAATAAAACTACAGTATTACAGTAACTGAATATGATGTGTTGTAGCTACACTGTAATCACAGAAAAAGAGGGTATTTTTCTCACAAGTGCGTCTCAGATCTCAAATATTCTTTTAAAAATGTATCCAAGATGATTACTTTGCCATCACAAGCACACTACATTATTTGTAGGTACACCCTTCCAATCTCAGAATCCACGTGTGTCTGCTGGTCCTGCGTTAAACTCTCATTCTAATATCCTGTTCTCACGGCAAACAATTACAGATCCTGGATGCTCTCAAAATGCCATTTCATTGTGACTTTAATATTTGATGAAGTGCAAGCTGCAGTCGCCTCTGAGAATGCCAATAATGATGAGAGACTTCCACGACGACTACGAGTCAAATGATTTTCTTCAAACGTGTAAGCGAGGCCTCGACATGATAAACACAAAATTATATATTTGCATAATACACGATTGCCGTGCTTGGTTCATTAACCAAGTGAGCAGGTGAATAAGTGATTAATTGAACGGACAAATGACTCGGTGTTGTGGAAAGCGAGCCCTCCACGCCTTCTGCCAGACAAAGGTGTGTCACTGCCTCCCTCTGGTACTGCAAGGAAGCACACACCTTACACACTGGCTTCTTAAAAGGCCAACCACAGTTCTGTTTTCACTTCTTTTTTCCACAGCATGATGAGCTTCCACAGTTTCTATTGCAGGTGACAGTTAGCCTAAGCATCAGACTGCTTAAATTTTTAGAAGTGCTCATCTGGAACTGTAGCAGACCCTCTAATCAGGTAACTTGAGTCATGCGCTGCGCGGTAAGACGAGACCGGGAACTGATTGTGTATCAGCGCTGCCTGACTTCAGGAGGCATCTGATTAGTGATAATGTGGCGAAAGAACCCCATTTATCCAAATCATGCATTACACCCTGATTACAGCACGGTGACGTGAATCGGATATCGGATGTACGGCGAGGGAGGAAAAGCTGGGCACGGGTCAAAGTGGTGCCGACACCGTGGATGTGATGTCATGGAGCAGATTCAATCCGATAGCAGAGAAATGTTAATTCGTGTGTGGAATTACCTGCCAAATTCACATGTTGGAACGATTAAGCAAATGCAATGAAAACTTGGTGGTGTGAGTGTGATAAAAAGATACTGTGCATTCTGGGAAATAAAAAAAACTGTTTCCGCCCCTCCATAGCCCACCTTCTCCCCTGCTTCCTCTCCACAGACAATATAATGACATTTGGTCACTGTAAAGAGCCATAATGGCGCCGTTAACTGTGAGAAGCGAGGTGGTTGTCACGGTTACCTGATGCAGCATGGTGCTGGACCATCTGCCACGCACAAGACACCTCCCTACTCGCTGCTGTAATTACAGAAAACTCCAAGCAGCCAGCGAGCCCTGGCACACACACGAGGACAAGAGGTGTGAGTGAGTGACGGAATAAGATGGGGGGAAATAACTGGGAGGCATCCGTGTTTCAGTGTGCTGTTGGGGCAATCGACAGCGAAACCGAGCTATAACAGCCCGGTGCATACTCTTAAATAAAAATATTGACATTTATGTCCTACAACGGAATGTCTCAATCCAATCTGCACGCATTTTCACAGCAGATCACAGTGTATTGTTTTAATGGATCCATCCGTTCCAGCTACAGTATATAAAGCCTGTTCCATTTCTGTGCCTTTGTTTGCTGTAACCCATTGTGCTCTGCATACACCAGCTGTCAAAAACTCCCCATTGTGCTCCATTAAAACACTGGAACTGATTCCTCACAATGTGGTGAGGCAAGGCAAAGCATGAGATGTACAAATAATGCACAGCAGCCAGGAGTCTCAATAAATTATATCCGCTGTCGGCACATATAGCAAAGCAAAGTTGTCTAAATGGAACACTGAAGGATTTTATATTACACACTCAATTGGACGTTGTGCAAGATCTTATATGCCACCATCTAGGGCAAACAGCAATGCAATATACAGTTGCAATATGTCATAATAAAAAATTCATATCAAGCATGAGCTATACCAAAAACATCCATGTTAGTACACTGGTTGCCGTGGATTCAGATTTCATCACATTTGCATTTTCCCTTTGAAGTAAAACAACTCTCCTCATGACCCAAAGGTATCGTTTCAGTTGTGCGTTTTTGTTTTTGCCTTGTTAAGCCTATTTAGATGATTATGTGTTCCGCATAAAAGCCAGCTTGCATAAATGCCCAAGCCTTTTGTAGAATTTATCAAGCGCGCATGGTTGGCCATTTGGACAATAAAATTGTTGTAAAAAGACAAAACACTCTATGAGAATGTTCCTAAAGCATTTAGCATAATACACAACTGGACACGTGTACCTAAAAAATGGTCATGGGCCTCCATGGGCCGAAATGTCGCACTCCATGACCTTTTGTTAATTGTTGTATTGTAGCCATCATAGCAGAACTGCAGCTACTTTAATTCTTCTGCCATTGTATCGCAGGATTGATGCAGTTATATCATTAGGATAAAACCCAGATTACACAAAGCTTCTTCATAGTAACTACAGTTCAAACTGTGGCCATGGATATAAAGCACTGGGCATTATTTGGGCCTCTTGTTACGCAAGCTACTCTGACAGGTAATACCTCCCAGTTGTGTGTGTGTTAACGAAACAAAGAATTTAAGAACATCGCATGACATCAATAGAAAGGGCGTGTACAACTAAAGGCACAACTATTATGGATCTCTTTTTGTTAAACAGGCTTGTCAAAAAAGGATTTTTTGGGGTAATTATTCATAGTTCTTTTCTAATCACAACACATAGTAAAATCAAGAAGACATTTTCCGTTTTTCTCTCTAAGGACGAAAATAACTGAACTGCCAATGTTCTGCTGATTAGTTTCTTATTTAATTAAGTAGTTGCAGCTCCACAAATGCGAGGATCGCCTGCCACAACTTTATGTGATAGTAACAGGAATGCCATCGGATGCCGGAGTGGATTCGTGTGGCAACATCTTGAGGGGAGTGTGAGGGGGCAAAAGCTTTTATTTTGAATCAAATCTTTTTAATCACGGAGGACAGACTTCACTAACATTGGCACCAGCTCCACAATCACTTGGCGAATAGTCCTCCTCACATGCTCCGCCCGACGACTGCTGAGCATGAGAAAAATCTCAAGATAAGTGGCTCCTCTGGTCAACATTCCTGTGCAACGACCCTAATGAAACAAGTAGCAGGAGAATGACTTCAGCAGTGGCTTGACTTCCTTGCCTCCTTGTCTTCTAATCCCCTGGCATCAACACACAGCGAGGGTGAGTGGATTGGACACTTTGGGGCAAGGATCAAAAACTGTCCCCGTAGGGATGGTTACCAAGGGTAACAGTGTACAGTAAGTCAGACATGGGTAGTGCTGTGTTCCACTGACCAGGCGAAAGCAGACTGCAAACTACTGCTGCAGAAGTTTTTATAATAAAGTCCCATCCAAAAAAAGCAATTAAGAGCCAACCGTTGTTTAATTGCTTGGTGATCCAATTAAAACTGAAACCCTGCAGATAGCAGCCTGCTTCTAATGAGGTAGAATTAACAACATTAGCATTGCCTCCTGCCGACTGCCTTCCATATAAAAACGTCCTTCTTTCTGGCTTTTTTTCCTTTGGGCATGTCCTGTTCTGAATGTCGGTAGAAAAATAAATATGTGTATTTGGAGTTATTATTGCTCTCTAATTTACTGTAATGAAAGCGCTAGCCTGCACTGGCAGATGAGCCATTTTAATTTAGGCACTGAATGCAGGCCTGCATATTAATGACCTTATTTGCATAAATCGTGTCACTCCACTCGGGATTCCAATTAAACCCTTGATTAATTGCTCGGCTGACCCGTTAAATAGAATCCTTTAAGTGGTTCAACAGGCCACCAAAGCCTGTTGACATACACACACACACATACACATACACACACACACACACAGACACACACACACACACGCACGCACTGTAAACTCACACATGATTTACTCTGAATAAAATTAATCAGAAGAAAGGGATCTACTCATTTTGAAATGTGAACACCCCTTGGGAAGTGTGAAACCTGTCGGCTGAAATGCAATGTGAACGGCTCAGCTCTCCCAAACAATATTTAGTTTTGGAGAGAGGCCGCTTCATCCAACAAGATAATGATATCAGTGTCGCCGCTAATGAAAACATATGACAAGAGAGGTCTGTATACGTGCAAGGCATTATTTTGGCAACATGTGTCAGTTTTGTTTTTTTTGTTTTTTTTTAAGAGTGGCCAATTGGGATATCATCACAGTTGGATGTATGTTTTGTCTACTACTTTTACAGAGCTCACATACACCAAGAGTAGATTATATGATGCTTTACATCGAGTATATCTAGTATGTCATTTTGAACAAAGTATTGACGCAATAAAGGAAGAACAAGTGATTGAGTCGCATTCCAAGTGGTCTCCCTCATATATTTACACATTATTTTGTAAATTAAAAAAAAAGTTTAGTGTGTAATAGTCTCCAAATGACAAAAAAGAAGTAGCCATCTCGCCTCTAATACCTCAAAGCTTACTCTTGTGTTTGGTTAAATTAGTCTTGCCTTATGAATTAGTTATTCACATACTAATGTGTCCCTGGAGCTGTTTGAAATGTTGACTATGCCACAATCACGGATCCTTTCTTATTAAAGAAATAGATTGGCAGTATTGGAGGGTAGTCGAGTTCACTGCGGCAGCCTGCCTCTTTTGTTGTTGCAGGCAATCAAGACGCTCAGAATACGTCGTGCCTGTTGATTGCGAGCACAGCCAAAATGCTTGTGGTCAACAAATTCCCAAAACAACAAATCATTTCAATGCCACTGATGCTTTCCTCTTTTTTGCCAGTCACATCAGATTTTGGTTTGCAATACAGAGCAGGGAAAATTTATACTTTCTCCAAGTGAAAGCATTAAAAATCTGATTTACACAGATTATGCTGTGACTAAAACTCCTACTATCCAAATAAAAGATGATGTGAAAGACTACATTAAAGAAGAATGATTCATCTTCTTCGCACGTTCCCTCAATACACACTTTTACTTGCTCATCTCCATTTTTCACAACTGTGAAAAATGGGGGTCCTTCGTGTAGCTGCTGTTTAAGAATGTTGGCCCACACTGGTGCTGTGAGAAGGACTACTGGTGTTAAAGCTTGATTATTATTTTCACTAAAACTGCTGCTGAGCTACAGCTGCATTACGTTAGAAGGATCAGGAAACACTGACTTGCCGATCAACACAGTTCCTTGTCAATATTGGACATCACATTTTTCGGAATGTAGCTATATCCGATCCTCAAATCTGATATTCGGGGGGGCGGGGGGGGTGTTGGGGTCCAGATCTCACCAAGCTCTCTGCTCAGGTGGGTGTGGTAACAGCAAGGGTGTGAACAACTATCTAACAGCAGCACTAGCAAAATAATGGTGTTGCTCTCGTTGTCCTCCATCAAGACGTCGTTACTCTGCTCCTCAGATTTGGTGTCATCATTGCTGCCGGTTGCACAAAAATGCTTTGAAATCTGATTTTAAGCCTGAGAGAGTCATGATTGAAAATCATCCACACAAATATGACAGCAATTTCCTTTGAAACTTTCTAGATATGCGGTTGTGATCTGACTGAGTTTTTCTGATATCAATTTGGAGAATTTCTGGATTTAAAGCACTAATTATAGCACACTACAGAAATCTCAAACGTCATACTTTCAAGAAGGTTTACAATTAAACAATTACACAAATAAAGATATGAATCATCATAGGTGTTTGAGGTGTTTTGACTGCAGGTCAAGGTGGTGAAAGACTCAGATCAGCTGTAGCCTTACTCCGCGTGTCCGCGCTGCATGCCTGCTGTCTGTCACATTGCCTCTCAGGTCACGGAGCTCGCCCCCGGCTGACTTACTGACAGGGAGGGGCGTGTGAGTCTGCGATGCGTGTGTGTGCATGCCTGACCGATAGATTGGTTAACACAGGCAACCGATCCCAGAGCATACAAGACAGCAGTACTGTATTTGATGTCAGTTCGGCATCCATACTGTCGCAATAGCGCCACATCAGTACTGTTAATTGAAAAGTCAATAATATGTTTTATCAAGTGACTCTTTCTGAATTAATAACAATCAATTAAGCAATTACTAAAGACTTTGTATCCAGGGAAATTATTATTCAAAATGTGTAGGTTTTCATGGTTGCTGATGAATAAAGGGAGACTTATCCAAAAATGTGTATGCTGTTAAATGTCATCTTGTTTGTAAGTCTCATGAATAGGTGTCAAAACATTGAAGGAAACCTACAAAGGGAGCATATGTGGGAAGCGATAGAGGCAGACAGAAAGAGAATCACAGGTGTAAGGTATATGTGCCTGAGAGTAACAGCTGAACCTGGCAGGGACAGTCACTGTCATCTGACCCTCTCCTGATGGCTCGCCGCCAACTCACCGCAACTGAGCCAAGCACATCGGATTAATATCTGCTGGCCGGTTACGTGGCTCCGTCCTTACGTCATTGTCCTCAGCTGCCGGCTGCACGGCAGGGCTGAGGCGAAGTCAAAGACACAAAGGCAGATACGCTTGCTCATGACAAGAATGAACTGACATCAGTGGACAAAAACATCACAAATACAGATGAGACTTCGCGCTGCAATAGCGATCAACGAATAAAATCATGGCGCTGAGGTCTCACCTGTGATTCAGTTCACAGCAGTACGCCTGAAGCTGACAAAACCATACGGAAAGTTACATCTCTCGAGTTCATATTGGCTTTACTTTCGGAGGGTTGTCCAATTGTCCTTTATCTCCAATATCTGGATTCAGACTTCCAGCATATGAATTATATGTGAACTGTTTCATTTTTGAAGATACTGATTCCCTTTCTGAGACACATGCGCATGTGCATGTATTTTCTGTTGTGGCCACACTGGACTTCAGTCATGAGCCACAGGGTGCCAATGTGGGAAACACGGAGCAAGTGTTTGAATGAAGTCTCTCTCTCAGAATGTCCTTTCTTGGAGCATTTTTGGTTTTGCAAAAGAAAAAAGTAATTTACGTTGTGAGAATTAGTTCCAGTGTCTCAGTATTATTTCATTTTTTATGTATCCACGGGAGAAAAGAAAAAGAATGTCCTGGCTGTGGTTTTACAGCCGGTTTCTTGTTCTACCAGGCAAATGAAAATGTCCTCGGAAAAAAGTTGGAGATGAATCATAGGAGAAGAAAACAACACTGTTTGGTTCAATGACGGGTGAAAGCTTTGGCGTGTTGTCTAATGTCATGTTTGTGTGTCCGTAACTGCATATTAACCACTTCAAGCAGTATCTCTTGGCCTGGTTCCTAGACTTAAGGGCCTTTCATATTTTGTTAGACACTGTATGTGGGGGTGGAGGGGTGTTCAGGATACAGATTTCCCCAAAGAAATCTTGAGTAGCAAAGCGAGCAAAACGTATTAGTCAGGAATTGTGCCAAATTTGCTTTGCTTGGCCTTGATATATCTTCACTTTCTATCACTCTATAAGAACTATGCACTCTGGAATATTAGTGGTTCTAAGAGTTATCAGTCTACATACAGGAGCCTATAAGTTGCCAGTTTCTATTCAGGGAATTTTATCATGACAATACTGCAGCCGCCTCGGGGCCCTTTTAAATTTCCCTCATTTCATTTCCATCTCTATTGCGCTCTGAGTTCAGTTACATTTGGCTGTGCATCACCATGGCAGCGGACACTGGCCCTCGTGTCTGACTCAGACATCATCGAGAGCGTTTCAGCTCTGAGTGAGGCATAATGAGTCCCACTCTCCACGGCTCCTAAAATAGGCTCACTTTCCTCCTTAAGATTTCTCCCGGGAGAACGTCTGTGATCATCTCTCAAAAAACAAAAAAAAAAATGTTCCTCTCAGTCTGCAGCAAACAAGTCCCAAAATAAGAAAAAGGGCTGGGAACGCTGGGATCACACCTAAGCAGTTTTAGGAGCTGTTAGATGAAGATGAAGACATTTCTCTGTAAATACAGCGCAGCTAAATCACCACGGTTCAGAATAAGTGCAGATCAGAATAACGTAGCATCTCTTTGCTGTCCAGACTGCCCGATCAATGACACTTGTTCTTGTATAATTTTTACTTTTTGAGTTTCATTTAAAACTACTAGGTGGGAGTATAACATCATAATTGCACTGTCCACCTTACAAAGACACATTACATTTACGCTTGTCTGCTATCATTTTTCTTTAAATGTATTATGCATTATTCAGTGGCAGACTTAAATCACGTAAAATGACTTCCTTTAACCTGGGGCAAACGGCTTTTGATGCTTAAACTGAAACACCACGTCGCATTCTAAATAAGTTATTTGTTATTTTTGTTATTTTGCAGAGAGCAAATCTGGATTGGACAGAAAACAGAGGTTAAGAATGGCAAGTAACAACTGATAGCTTGTTTGGTTTGTTGGTATTCATGTGTGAGTGTGTGTGTGTGTGTGTGTGTGTGTGTGTGTGTGTCGTATGGGTTTCTGCGATGTGACAGCCCTCAGGCCTGTAGTTCTGCTAAAGGAGGCTTCCTTTTTATTGTGATGGGAGGAAAAGATAGAAGAGACACAGAGAGGGAGGGATATTTCCCGCCTGAATTTTGTAAATGAGATTTGCTAACCTTGGGCACAAAATTCTTTCTGGGTCCCATATCTAGGGAAAATAGTAATTTCTGTCTCTCTTTTTCCACTATCACTGAAATCTAAACACTCTGACTGTATAATGTGGAGAATTCTCACTTACTAATTTTACCCCTAAGAACATGCCCTAGATTTTCGTGATTAACTTGACTAATAATAAAACACAATATTTGGTAAAGAATAACTTTCACTCTAATCATCAGCTAACGATAATTAGAATGATTCTATATAAGGTTCAGTTGTCTTGGGTTAATTCAGGTGCCCTACAAGGCTTAACAAAATAATGTTGCCTGTTTATCATGGTGTATCCTCCCTCAAGATCAATATCCCAGAAATTCCAAAAAACAATAGTCACATTATTCAACAGTTCAGTGTGATCTACGTCAACACAGGTGTAAAGAGATCCCACACGGGAGGGATGGGAGCAGTCAATGAGCAAAGGCGTGGACCAGTTATGCATTTGTCCAATGAGAGCACCCTAAGCGCTAAAAATACCCATTTGGAATGGCGTAGAATGAGAAATGCTGTTCCAGTTCCCAGGATCCGGTTCCCCTGGCACAATAGTCCCCGCTCTCTATTCACCCCAAAACCCTTCCGATGGGATTTGCTAACCCTGCGCAAATGTGCCAAGGATTCAGTCTCCTATGTTTCTCCTTCATGGCCTGTTAAGGTTTTCTAAGACAGTGATTAATATCATTATAAGTGTTACTTACACCTCTGGGTGCAAGGGACTCAGAAAGAGATGTGTAATTATATACAGGGATCGTTATTCCTAGATAAAATTGATTGTTTATAGTCCTTTTTGGTCCACTGCAGTTCTACAAAATCTTTGAATAAACTGCTTAATGATAAATATTGTATATGTGTTCAATGTACTGTGAATGTTACTGAACCTTCAGCAAAGCCACACAAATATTGTTAGTCTGTTGAATCAGACCTCTGCTGAGGATAATATAATAGAATTACGCCAGAATTAGATTTATTCTCACAGGAGGTATTTTTACTTGTCACTGCGAGAGAAGCACAAGCGTAATTATGAACATGAATGATGGCCGTGTTTGTGTTTTCTGATGTACTTGCAAGAAATGGCAGCCGGCCAAAACACAGACAACACCAGAAGCCCGGCGTTGGTACGGCTAACTGCAACACAGCACAACCTACTATTGTTATTAATTACAACTGTGTTTTGGCCGGGGCGTTGTCTCGCATTGATTAATTGCAGCTGCCGAACGCAGGCGACCAACAAAAATGATCAGGGGTGGAATAAAACTAACGAGAGACTGAGGGAGATGTTTATCAGCTACACCTGAGTGAAGATCTAATCAGGCAAAATAAGTTAAGGGGGAAAAAACGGTGCTGTTGCTGCTCAGCGGCTTTTGGTTTTTACATGGCTGGGAAATGTCACTGATATGTTCAATTTTGCTGCCTGAGTTGAGAGACCAAGGTCCCTCCATCACCATTAACACAGAGGCTCCTCGTTAATGTAATCACCGCCACCTCTGCTTCTTTCGACTAAGGTCTGCCGTGCCAAAAGCTCACGGCGGGCGAGCGTCAATTAAAAAGAGAGAAAAGTTGCGGACAGCTTGTGTGAAAACCGCCGAGGAAGAATAGAGTCAATGGCAGGAAGAGGAGAGTGAAGCTGGGATTAGGAGGCAATCTGGATTAGTCAAAGGATCTGGGGCTCACGCTGCTGCTGCTGCCGCCGCTACTACAGCAGACATCAGATGGCACAAAGAGGCTATGTCAGGCTGAGAGGGCGAGGCCGCTAATGTGTGCGCACACACTCGAGGACACGACATGACGTTAGGTTTTTTTGGGTGTCTACCATTGTCCTCTGTGATATTTTAATTTCATCAAGAGGAAAATCCCTCTAGGAGATATTTATTGCCTCGCATTTTAATCACGAGCGGGGCAGCGGCCCTTTGCTTGAATATCTATAGAGCTTTGGCACAAAGTGAAATATGTAGTCTATCATTTTCAATACCATTGGCTCATACAACGAGCAGACTAATAATACTTGAGAAATAACTTAATTACCGCTCACACTCCACGGCGCTCTAATTATAGCCTTTACAAAAGAGCAGCAGTAATGCACTTTTAAGTGTAATGGGAGTTTACCTAATTAGGCCTATCACACACAGACACACACACACACTGGTGAGAAAACTGTCATTCAGTAATTAGTGGCGGCGATGAAACCCTCTATTACCATTTCTTTTACACACTATCACAGGGCAGACGCAGCTGACCTGTGTGCTGTGTGCTTCACTTTTAACGTGGCGATATCTTTATGACCACGGCACCTCGCACAGACATGATACATTAGCTGCTTTGCCTTTTTATTTCCGCAATCAGTTAAAAGCCAGTACAATATTTTACTATTATCTATTCCAATAATGCGTGTCTTATGTCTCCATTGGTGGTGTTAATGAGTGGGCAGGTGTGGTCTAACTGCAGCTACTAATAGGCCTGGTCACACAATCTAACAAGGTGTGAATATATATATTACAAGCCCCGGGGAACGTAATAGAGGTGTTTGCTCTTATTATCACAGAGCTGGTGGGGTGTCCTAATGATGCCCCGGTGAGCTAAAGCGGTCAAGCGTTTCCGATCGGCAAACCAAGAGCATAATTCTTTGTTTTAAACTTCAACAGATGTACCTCTGTTGGCCTGGACTCCAGTGTGCGCTGAAACCAAAACCCGGACTTCCCACTGTGGCAGCGGGGTTTATAAGAGGAGATATTATTTTACATTAAAAGAGGGGCTCGACATCTGGTACAAAGGGAAACCGCAGGCCTGGGGTTGAAATGAGGTAATATTAATATATCATTGCAAGTTTTGCCATGGGTATGGGCTGTTTGCTATCCCATTTTCACACAGATAAATGGGATGCACTGTGTTTGCCAAGCTCCCTTATTGAATACAAGCTACCACATAAAATTTTCACATGGCCAAAAATATCATCTTTAAACATTTAGCCCATTTTCAATTAGTTTTAATGGGCAGGTCACAGGGATGGCATGCCTATAACATCTGTAATAGATGCCAATGATCAGTGCAGGGAGGACCAGAAGGCATAAGGAGGGGGAGGAAATCCTTTGCCACCTTTAAAAAGACCCAGATTCAGTTTGCAGTAGCTTCTGGCTTGGCTGAGCCCAGCAGGCTGTGTTTTCTGGGTGGGAAGCCAGATGAGGATCATGTCCTTCTCCGTTACCCTGGTAATTCCTGATGGTAATGTGGAAAGGTTTGAAATAATAGTTCACAGTAAAACAACTGTGGTATACATCTAAACGATTGCAGCCTCATTTAAATTCCTTAAATGCAAATTGCGATGAGTGCATCGAACATTTATGCTATAAAAGATTTCAAACATGTTCACTCCCTGTATCCAGAAAAAAATCCAATGTGTTTAATGTCATACGGCTGTTCAAAACCATCCTATCACCTCTACGCCATGTATTCCGACTTCAGGTGATTGAAGAAAGAACTAACATTCACAATGCTGGATCAATGAAGACAATAGCAGCAGGTAGAGCCAACGGCAGGTATCCATGCTCCATAAGACTGAGTCGGTGCTGCCGTAAAATCTTTTCTCTCTTTCAATTACACAAGAAATACCAGTGTAGAAAGATTGCGATCCAAATGACAACACTGGGACTTGAGAATTTAATTAAGGATAAATTGAGACAAACAATCAATATCCACAAACACCTGCAAAGGATGTGTTACAGTAATATAAAGGTGGTTAGGCAAATGGCAACGGTGAAATAACATCTAAACCTCTCTGGTGTTGCTCTTAACTGAGTCTGGGGAGGTTAACAGGTTTAGTTTATTGCAACTGAATATGAATGAAATTGTTGTGCATTTTATTGTGGATACAGCGGGAGCGCTAAACTTTACTGCTGAAGTCATTCAAAAAATCTTCCACCACATTAGACCAGGAGCATCCAGAATAATTCACGTACACATACGGGCTGGGCTGTACACATATCGTGTACAGACAAAAGATCAAATTACATCTTATAATGCCACTGAAACTGAATACCAATGTTAGATTACAATGTAAACATAAAACCAAGACTAAAGTTACTTGTTTTTTTGCAAAACCAGTCAGGCTCTGGTCCTCTGGTTGCATCAAATCAAATCACTCTCACCACTACCTCACCAGTCATCACCACCAACACTTCTCACTTAAGTCACAGTCATGTGTTTCCTATCATTACACCCTGTTAAATGTTGTAAACGTCGTACGTAAGAGGGTGGACATGCCATTTTCCGAGCATACAATAGAAATAGGACAGATTTAATAAGTACATTTTATATCTTGCGGTTTCTATTTTAGTTTTTCATTTAATTGCGATTATATAAAGCTGTGTTCAAATTCAATAAGACACTAAAGCGGCAAAAGAAAGGAATAAATCTCACATTGCTCTTTGCTTCCTCAAGATGTTATAAGCACTGCAAGCCAAGTCTCATCTAAACACTGGAAAATATTGATGCTAAGGGCTTGATTATAATTAATCAGACGACATTTCCGAGTGGAAACAGATTGTGCAAATGGAAATATTTGAGCGCATGTGTCACAACCAAACAGCGTAGCATCTGTCAGAGCAGACAGAACAGGGCTGAGGTCACCCTCCCATGTGAACGCTGGCTCTTAAAAGACATCCAGAAAAATGATTACCATGTCTCAGGACGTTTCATGTGCGACAATGTTATAATAAGTCATTATCGACGAAAAAGGACGATGCATTTTCATCTTAGGCTCAGAGAGGAAGGAAAGTGCTATGCAAGACCATGATATTTGGGGAAAATAATTTTAATTACAGTGACTTGGTGGCACCGTGGCCTATATATAATGAGGAGAACACAAAACACTCCCACTTGCTCAAAAAATAAATAGGTATGTATCAGCAGCTGTCTCCAATTCCGAATTTGATCTAGCTCCAATTTCCACACTTACTGAGGCTTGACTACAGCTAGAAAGCCGGCACCGAGCAGAAGAAACAAAACAATGCTTTTTTGTATGCAAATCAAATGTACAAGCAGTACGAAAGCATGGCTAAAACGAAAGCAATCCAAGCGGTCACGGCTCCTTTTCTCCCAACCGACTGCTCGACAATAGCAGACATTTGTTTACTTATTTAACATACAGAAAAGGGCAGATGCAATTTGATTATGTTTTAATGACATATATACTGAAGCTTAAAATAGCTCACTCGAAGACAGTTTTGGTCCAGGAAATTCACTAAGAGCAGCAATGAAATAAACAAAGTGTCACTGAAGAAGAGGAGTTATTTGATCAGTCTTATCCTTTGGTCCCGTAGTCTGGGAGTGGCTCACTGATGACAACAATCACATTCACAATGCAAAAACTCTTTCTCTTTTAGATTTGTGTCGTGGTTAGAGCAAGTGTTTGTCAGTTCTCAAAAATAGAAGAACCACTCAGTTTTAGGAATGAAAAGGATAGAGAGGAAATAGTTTCTACCACTGTGCTCATAATGAAATACCAGGTTTTCTCCTAAACTAGTGACAAGGGAAAAGTTTATGAAATACAGGGCGCTTTTAAAGCCTGTGACTGTGGAGCTTTAATGAGGGACTTAGCCTTCCTAAAATGATCTTTGTGATGCACGTAATAAACCACACACTAATAAATTAGCAAAGCATATAATCCACTTAGATCACCTTTGAGCCAACGATGGTCAAGCTGTACACCCAACACATCATGCCACAACACAGTGATTTTTATACATTTGAGTGTCATATTATGAGCAATAACTGACCAAACATCATGTTTTCGTGCAAGAAATAAAACTCTTGTGGATCCACTTGGTCAAAAACCAGCACTGACTACTGCTAATCCAGCACATTTGGCAACACCACTCTTCCTTGACCCCTTCCTTTGCTGCCAACTCATCAAAAACCACCAGAGCCAGCAGCTCCTGGCCTCGAAACAGAGTCACACACAGCCCCCAGAGACACGCATGTACACAGCTCGAGCGTAGTTAACATACAGCAACAGCATTGATGGGGTGCACATTTTTGTTTAATCAGAGGGAAAGATTTTCCAGATGGCCTCCTAAATAGGGTGTTGCTGCGCTTATGTTCCCATGCCAAATAGTTGGCCTACAAATCAAGCTACACATCAAACAAATATCATTATGAACGCACATAATACGACCATAATGTTTTTAACAGGCACACTTTACAGCTTTAACAAATTCTCAAGGGTCCAAAAAGTCTGCTTTGATGTATTGAAACATTCTCCATCGTATAAAAGTGTTTGTTTTTTTTCGCGCCGAGCCACACAGCAACATGTTGACACGCAGCAACATGTAAGTCAACCTGAAGCACCTGACAACGCTTCAACGATGATGTTTAAATGGCATCCGCGAGTGTGAAAGGCTGGAGGTCAACCCGCCACGACACGGAGTCGGGCCGGCCGGGGAGTCATGACTGGTGACTCCGCTGATTCCAATGAGCCCCTGAGGTCATCTGTGTCGAGGGGAGATTAGGAGCGGTCGGTGATCCCATCACAGCAATGTGTCACCAGCACCGTGTCTTACCACTGAGCTACACACTCCAGCAAGCACTGATCCCTTTAACTGACTCTCAGCGGGCCCGGCAACTAAGGCGAGCTGACAGCAGGGCTATTTTCGGGCAGAAATCACCCTGGTTTGGACAGGGCCACAGATAGAGATTGCTGGGGCTCATTCCATCGCTCTCCATTAGAGAGAATGAAAAACACAGTGAGGATCTCACTTTGCCACTTTGCAACGGAGAGCAACCTTTCGCTCGCGACAGCTCCCAGAAACAGATGAGGGATAAATGTGTTGTGACAGCAGCTAATAAGGTCCCTGTGATCTGCCGTGAGTGTGATGGTGTGTGTGTGTGTGTGTGTGTGTGTTTGTGCGTGTGTTTGTGCTCTGTGCACAAGTGAATCTTTGTGTGTTTATACTGACCGTATTCCTTTGAGCAGAGGAGTAAAGTGCACTGATGAGAGATAAATAGAGCCGCTAACAGAGGTTGCATCTTGATACACGACTACACGATGCACGTTTGACATGTTTGATCACTTTACCCTCCTTTGTTTGACAGATAAAAGACTTAAGTGGACTAAAATAGTACGCAGGAAGACAAATAAAGCCTCTACAAATAGCAAAAGCCAGCTGTAAAATGCATTAAATACTTTAACAATCACACTGATTAGCATTTCCTGATGCCTTGCTGCAACCAAAGAATATTGTAAAGCTTTTGAAGATGGCTTTTTAACTACATTTGCAGAGATTCCACTGACATGAATGCACATGACTATACGTTTCACCGCACCCGGTGATTGCAAGGGATTCGAAAGTATGTAATGCTCTTTTACTTTCTGGCTAATGATTGTCCGGCCCTAATACATGAGATCATGGACTAAGGCTCGGTCACCAAACCAGGAGCTAACCCAATTACCTTCTGCTCTGGATACTGCAGGGACGATGTATTCTGCTTCCTTAATAGCAGAGCTGTGCCTTCTTCCCATCATAAGTAAAGGGTGTAACAATATGGCATGCTTGTTTTTTAATTTAATTTCTGTGAAATGCATGCTTTGTTTGCATTCTTCTGCACTATTAGTTATGACTGGTAGCAAACTGAGTGTGGAGACAGTTTTGCAGGAAAGGCGCAGATGTAAATGCCGCATCGCCTCGACGTGTGGGTGGATAGTTTGATCGTGTATCTGCAATACTTCGTCACCAACTTTGCAAGATGATCAGGATTTTATCAAGCTGTCTATTGAAATTGGGGCATAAAACTGTCAGATGAGCTTTGAGAACCCCTGCTGTCTTTGTCTGGTGTAAAAAATAGCCCAGACAGGCACACAATTTGACACTGTCGGAAGAGCTCGTGTTAACAATAATGTTCACAATGGCTCGGGTCTATTCAAATCTCTTAAGAGGCGATGCGAGTGAGGGAGTGAGTCAGCATGCATAATCCAGGGAAACCAAATCAGGTGAAGAGGATTCTGGGTCTCAATTCTATACATGCAAGTTTTTCTGCTGTTAGATTCCAAGAAGCGCACTGTTACAAACCTACTGTCCCCCTAATGTCAATCCCTGCAAGTACGTGTGAGTACTTATCTGTGAGTGATCCATGCTAGTAGTGGGCAGATGTTGTTGGATGCCACGTTCCCTAAAACAAAAGTTGGACCAGGGGGAAGCAATGTGCAAGATTAATGAGCCCCGGAAGCCTCAGAGAATAACTGAGTGTGGTGTGTTGTAGTGTGGCATCATTGGGACTGGGCTCCAGCTGCATATCTGTTGTGTTGCCTCCATATTGCTGCGGGCACTTCATGAAGTGAAGGAGATAGTGGCTGTTAAAAGCAGCCTAATATGATGGAGATCATTAAGGAATGATTTACTGACCATATCAATTTTCATATCTTTTTTTTACCATTTATCTAATGGTGGGAAACTAGGATTTACATGTATTTTTTAATGTAGCAGGGGCAGTTAAAAACCACAGAGAGTGTGTCCCTTATCAAGTATTTGCTGAAGAGTTCTGTTGACATATTTTTAGAGCCTGCTTAGTTTTAGATTTTGGCACGTTGACACCATTCCCTGCAGCGTTTCAAATTATCCTTCTCGTAAGAGAACGGGTGCAACCAGTAACATCGATGAAGAAACAGTGTCACTTAGCTGTGTCAGCAAGCTATGACAGTGGGCAGGCAGGCACAATAGCAAAGCCTACATGAGAAAAAAGCCTCTATCCCCCAAAATATTCCAGATTTTTTAAACTGCAATTTTCAAACAAAATGCCCCAAAAGTTAAATTAATTTTGAAAATATCAGGACTGATTGGAGGGAAACAGTGACGCCATATAATTCTGCAAAGAACAAAGCAAATTAAAAAATGTCTCCAAATTCTGCCTGTGTTATAGTAGCTTTAACGAAATGAGTTTGCAATAGGGCTTGCGCAGCATTTCAGTAATGAGATTACCACATCACAGGCTGCACACATGCACAGCGCCGTATCTGCCTGCGGTCCTCCTCCTCCTCCTCCCCCTCACCTCACGGTTGCACCTCACCTCTTTGGGAAGCAACCACCTTCAAAGGTATTCCCCTTGAAATAGTCTGCAGTGTGGTGGTGATTTTTTTTCCCCTTACTGTCAAAGGATTAAGACATCCCAGCATATCTAAAACTATTACAGCTACAATCCTCGCCTAATTTATTTTACTCTCCTGCCCGAACGGAGCGGCGGAGCCATTCATTTCCTCAGCAAAATGAGGTGGTAAGGACTTTTTAAAGGTCCCTACTATTACCGAGATTTAGAGCTGCCGCGCCGGACACTCCAAACACACACACAAAGGATATGATTTGGTTTCGGCGAGTTCAATTTGCTGCGGTAAAAAAAAAAAAATAGGCGGACATTTGCAAAGTCCACAGTATTTGACAAGAGGCCCACTTCCAAGAGAGCGCGTTATAATAAGCAGTTTAATGCGCATACTATATATTTTTTGCATTGTGCCGTTTCCATGATCAAATGCACTGGCAAGGGGCACTCGGGAGGCTTGGGTCAGAGTCCAGTGTGCGCCCCCGCCAACCTCGCCGCCCACCACCACTGCCCATTCATATCCTGCAGAGGGGTGTGGGATCAATGCCGTGCCAGGATGCTATTAGGAGGCGAAGCGGCCAGGCAGCCAGGAAGCCATGACTTCAAAAGCAAAGTGTGGGAGGAGACGTAACACAAGGTAATTATCTGAGCCCCGCCAGCCACCACCGAGGTAATCTGCAGCGTGGAGGACAAGGGTGGGTGGGGGGCCGTGTTCAGATTGTCTTTCTATATCTATCTCAACCCAGTGAACCATACTCACTCTGGCAATGCTGATGAGGAAGAGTTTTCCCGGTGAACATTTGGTACATTTCGTGCTATTAGCCACCCTTATTATCAGACGTCTTTATTCAGATTGAGGGCAGCCTACGCTCACGCCGTCCACAGAAAAAAGCACTAATTAGAATCAATCACACCGCACAGCTATTGAAGCCAAGTTCCCAGAAAGGTGAGAATCTGCTTTTCTAGTTAGTCACAATGGGCGAAGATGCCAATTGGCACTGCGAGCGAGCATCTGGATGACAAGTCGTCCCAAAGTCAGGAAAGTTCCACTTATCTGGATTTAGTTTATGCGAGTTGATTTTATCGGTTAACAAACATGAAATTCATTCGGGTGCCGACAAAGAAACATCTGCATGAATTTTAATTTTCTAATCGCTCATTTGGAAGTGCACACAGAATCCTCAGTCAGAGCAATTTAATATAATTTGCTTCCTCTGTTTCTCATTTGTTTAATCAAATACAACAGCTAAAACTCACTGGTGCAACCACTCCACTCCACGCCTAAACGCCCAATCCCCAATGACTCATTTCTAATGGAAAGAAAACACAAATTACCAGCAGGAAGACTAGACAAGGCCTGTTCTGCTCTCATATGAGAGGCGAAATAAAGGAAAGAGAGTGCACACAAGCACGGATATTAACACGAACTTGCACTCTTAAAATAAAAGAACTATCTTTTTTAAGTGCAGGATCAGCAAACTAACTCCTACATCCGCCCATAGGCTTTGTGCTTCCCAAGTTATTCTGCTTTCCGTGCAGATAATCAGTTAAAGGTCAGTAGGCTGTTATGACACCAATTAGTGCAATATTTCAAATCAGCGCTATACGATGCTTCATTGGCGGTGGTCTGCTGCTGCTTTGTAAGATTTCAACAAAGCTAAATGCAGAATAATGAGCGAAAACCAATGCTATCATTGCAAGGGATGCTCCTTAAATAATCCCTCTGGATGGTTTTGAGGTCGTGTAGTCCACTTCGGTTCGAGCCGCAGATCAACCCAGGGGTGAAGGTGCAGTGAGGGGCCTTAGGTCATGTTAAAGTTTAAATGCAATGTCAGCTATGTGACCTCCTGTATGACCAATTTAAGGAAACCTCATTTGATATTCCTTGAGGATGTCTCTATATTGCACCTGACTGCTGAGCTTAACGCTTCTTAAGATGTTCCAAGTCAAATTGAAATTAAATTGCTTTTTTTTCCTATAGAAAAGCAAACACAGTTGTTTTTTTAAAGTTTCCTTTTAAAAAAAATCCCATATATACTGTATTTATTTATTATGACCCCTTACTTCGCAATAATTTACAAGAGTGAGGTTGTGTTTTTTGTTTGCATAGCTGGGGACTTTGTTTCAAAAACTGCAAATCAAATACAAAAAGCAATAATGTGGTTTCCTATCGTTGGCAGAGCAGGCAGCCACACTTAGAGATTTACAATGAACGCACATCTTATCCTGCACCTAAGCTTGTTGAACAAGACACCAAACAACTACTCACCAGGCAAAAGTACAGTGACATCAGTTGTGACTACGTGGCTAATTAGCAGCACATTAAACGGCGCACTTTATAAACACTGGTGAGATGGTGCCCTGGTCATTGCTCTTCAGAAACCTCGCTGTCTGCTCGGGATTGGTTGGTGAAAAAGTTGGACTTCAGAGAGGGTTGACTTAACGAGCGTGCTGTGACAAGAAAGTCGTTGTGGTCTCGGTGCTGCTGTATGTTAAATCCAGGAAGCAACGCCTGACATCTCAATAACAAATACAGACAAATGAAAGGGAAAAAGCAACATCATTAAGTGTGTGGCTCCTCTACACTTCCACCACTGTCTTTTATACACTGTAGCTTCTCTCCACAGTTTGACCTGCACATTTTGCAGTAGATTAATAAAGTGGATTTTATTGGGATCAACTGGCAACATTATTGGATGTCTACACAAAATATCTCCCCTGAAAAAGCTGCAAAGTATAGAGTCATCCTGCTTAAATGACCTCAGCTCCAAATCTCCTCCATTGCTGCGAGACTCAGGTTACATCCGGCCACACGCCAACATTTCGGTGACACTCAATGATGTACAGCAGACGGTCGTTCAGAATACAGATTAGAATAGTAAATATGATTAAGTGCTGACTAAAGGGTATTTCATCAGTATATTACCAAGTGCAAAATGAATATTAAACTTTGACTTTTTGCTCACACATATTCATATTCTATGCAGACTGTGGGATTGAAATGGAAAAAAAATTACTTTCATCAGCTTACTGACGACCTCACTAGCCCCGACAACTCTGAGCCTGAGCCCAAAGGTCAGAGTGTGTCACTTCATTTTCTGCGATGTATCACGAATAAATACTGCCACACACAGGAGGGGAGCGCCTTTAACAAGGACACGAGTGGTGCTCCACTTCCACCAATGACACCTTGATGAATAAACTCTCAAGACTAATCAATGACACCACAGCGGCAGCGGTCAGCCTGCCAAATAGTAAGACACACACACAGACACACACACAGGCAGTGGCAGTGGCCTTGTGTCAATTATTGGGTGTTGTCTAATACTTGCAGTCAGCCACTGTAAAATCAAAGAACAAACATTTAATGTGTCTACAGTGGGTTAATTTGAAAACCTCTGTTCTCTTAAATTGGAGAAGCTAAGCGTCTTCATGCTGCACTGATTCACTGAGACAGACAAATGCCAGTGTCCACATTAACACCGCATTCAAGTGACCATGGCTGCAACAATCATCGCATTATAAATGAATTGGACCATAAGGTTATGACACATAAGTGGCATGAAAGAAGCAGTTGGCACAAGCTTTTAAAAGCACGGCGTCGCTTCGATTACTTTTTGAACAGCAACAACAAAGACATGTTTGCAAGTGTGTGTCCTCATTTCCAGCCCTGTTTAGAGTTAATTCTGCTGCAAAATGTCTGCAGTATGGGATTTCAGTAAACTGTCCAGACAAACATATCTACTTTCCACTTTAATTTGCATGGTTAATAGGGAGCAGGCACCCAAGTCTGACAGTGTTTGTGCTACAGGAAACTGTTGCAGCCATAAATATTAGAAGATGTTAGCAGAAACATAATGAATATGTTTATTGGCTATTTGTCAATTTTAATAACTCTGAAGTTATACAAACTGTTGTTCCCACAGGCTGAATATGTTACTGAAACATGAGAGGAAGCCACATATCATCAAAACAAGGAAGACATATTTCACAATTATTGCACAGAATGGCAGCATTTCATGAATGGAGGGCGGATATGGTCGGGGAGGGACATGTCTGTTTGCGCAAGTCTCCTTAACACCTGTTTTCATCCAGGGTGCCAATAATCCAGCCCGGTTACTTCATTAGTGTAGCTACGCAAAAGACGCCAACAAAATAAATACCGTACATCGTTTGAGTGAGGCCGCCTGTCTAGACAAGCTGCCACCACACCTAAAATAATTATGTCATTTTTCCATTTTGTTATTGATCATATCTAAATGCTTCCGGGCACATTTCACCTTGCCAAGATAAAGACCCTTAAGGGTTATGTCAATTAATATTATGCTCAAAGCAGTCAAAATTGATACAACAAGCCATGACACACATCCCATTCAGAGCTGCCAGCAGCAGTCAGCCCAGTCATCTCATGAATTTTTTCGTATATCTGTGTTTATTGTACTGCTATCTCTCCATTGCTCTGAGGCCTATAGAGCCTCTCAGGCTGATTGACGGAAAGAGGTTCTGGCTCCTGCCAGAGAAGCATGATTGACATCCTTGAGATGGAGGGGGAGCCGGCAAGCATTTTACTGTCACTCTTGGACGTGCAGAGACCCCTGAGATGACAGAGGAGTGATAAGTTTAAAAATCAGCACTCACATGTAGAGACTGCAAGAGTCACTTTTGTGTATATGTTATTACAAGCAATGCCAGAGTTACATATATACCTGTGGTTTCTGGTATTTACTGAGCAGTTACCATGCCAACATAACAAAGCATCACGTACTTCCTGAAATCAAAGATCAAAAGAACTCTAACTTTCACTTTTTCTTGTCAACTGCAGTTGTGAGCACATACGTGTATCCAGCACAGGATAATCAAACTGTAACAAAATCAATGGTCCCCCTGAGGTAAAGATGATGTCAATCAACATCATAAAACATGCAAAACATTCTGCAGCAGAGCTTTGGAGCTGTCTTGCAGATACGACAGTTAACAAGAAGAGCCTCCCTCTGTGCAGAACACGTCGAGCAGCAGAGCTCCAGACAGACAGACACACAGGATCTCATCACTCATCACTTGCATGTGCAGACACACCCAGTCACACACAAAAGGCTCAGCGGCTGGAGAGGTATAAGCCTACAACTTACTTTTCTGTCATCTTTCTGAGCGGCCGGCTGTGCATCCTTACTATGGTTGTCAGCAGAAGGCCTGCTGCTAGCATCCGTCTGTCTGTCATTTTCATCGTGCTGATTGGCCCCTGACAGAGGAGAGCCCAGAGGGCAGGGCTCTGACTGCGGCACGCCACTCTGGACCTCCATCTTCCTTGGCAGTGCCTTGAAAAGAAAGCGGGTAGCAAGACAGAGGAACAAAGGCGTACAACGATTCATGAATGACGAATATATACATATATACAATATATACATCATCCATCCTTGTTTTGTTATCAAGTTGGACAAAAAGTAGCAGAAACAAGCAATTTCCTCAGAAGCTTGAAGAACAAGCTCAATATTCAGATAAAGGACAAGCCTGTGCTTCAGGTCCAGAGTTTAGAACATGTTTGAACAAATATGTAATATTTATAAGTATACTTGTAAAACAACTGACTTCAGTATCAGAGGTCACTTGAAAAGTACATCTGTGAATGTATCATTATAATGAGCAGGTTCAAAGTAACACAGACTACATATACTAAAAAGAATCAGATAACAGAGATAAACAGGATGTGTATCTAGTTGGCTTAGCATTTATTTAAGCAGCCTACAGAGATTTCATTCACATGTTTTGTTTTTATGAATCTGAGAATTGTGCCTGAAGTTCCAGTTCCTCATAATAATTAGCTTTGTGTTATGAAGACCAAACAAATCAAATGTTTATCAAATGCCTCTGGATTTTTTTGTCATTTCACATTCACTACAATCTAGCCGTATTTGCATTAATGCAATAATCCTTTGCGCGACAACACGCTGGTCTAATGAAGAGGCTTTACGTCCCAAAAATTAATTCATTAAGCTCAGTCCACTGGGTGAAATTCACTGCGGATAAAACGTCCAAATCACGTATCATATGCAATGCTTTATTTATGGTCGTATAAATCCTCTCCAGAGACAAGACGAGGATCAGCATACTAAGTCACTTGTGCAGCATACCAAGTCACTCGTAACCCCCCCCCACCCCCCCAAAAATAAATCAGCCCGGTAGACAGAATTCCTACCAGCATCAGTAATATCCTCCTACAGCTGATCCTGACCTCTGACCTCACACTTGCCCGCAGATTTTTTTCCCACCTCTTTAACCACTGATTTATTATCAATAGCTTGCTCACTTGATAGGAAGTGTATACAAACGGCATAATCAGAAATGCATGCCTTTGTTACGCAACCTTATCATCGGGTGCAACAACGCATGAAAAAGATTTCAATCAGCATGTTGCACAGCACCGGTTTTCACTCCTCACACAAAGGTAAACACTGGCGTATTTGCTGACTCCAGCTGTGGCCGATTCCATTCAGATCTGTCACAGCGCTGTTGAACACGCTGCCTATGACAAAAAAATAACATACTTATAGCGAGATTTAATAATATGCATATACCATTAGAGGTTCAACACTAACAATGCTTTGGGCGGGTCAGACAGCCACTGGTTATTTACTTAATCTGCTCATGTGAAAGAAGGTTGTAACAATATTTGTTTTGCTCTCATTTGAAGAGGTGGTGAAGAGGTTGAAGCGTAAATGGCTACCTGGCAATTATTCACTTTTGACACTGGCTCACAATCTCACAATGGGGGCATCACTACCAATTACGGGGTATTGATGGCTGCTCTGATTTCAGAATGCTGCGTTTGTAAATCAGACATCAATATGATAGGCCTACACGAGCTTCTTGCGCTTGGAGTTTGTATTCCTAATCCTCGATCTGAAGTAAAACAAAAAAAAAAAAGATTA
>CAESWR010000171.1:30633-41783 GCA_903171835.1 Mullus surmuletus | reverse complement strand
TGCTCAAAAGGCGGACAAAAGTCTCCAAAATGTTTTGCGGCGGTGGTGAGCACGGAACAAAACTCCAATCTCCCATGGTATTACATTGATGATGGTATTCTCATGCGTAGGTAGTCTCCTCCTCTGGCTGAAAAGTGGATTGGGGTATTGCGTCACAGATTGTCGTTCCTGCGTGTTATCAGGAGCATGTGGTGTTTTTGGCTCATGAGAGCAGATGGGCTGGCCATCTGGGAGTTCATAAAACTTACAATCTCGTGTTGAAACACTTTTTCTGGCCAGGATTAAAGTCTTATGTCACTGCTCATTGCCGCACTTGTCATGTCTGTCAGTTAGCAGGAAAGCCCAATCAAGTTATCCCTCCAGCTCCGCTGCATCCGATACCTGCGATGGGAGAACCGTTTGAGCGTATTATTATTGATTGTGTTGGTCCACTGCCCAGAACAAGGTCAGGTAATCAGTACTTACACACAATTACCTGCGCTGCCACTCGCTCCCCTGAAGCCGTGCTGCTGAGTAACGTTACTGCTAAATCTGTTATGTGGGCCTTGACCAAATTATTTTCCAGTCCGGAGGATGAGGATGGGTTGCCCACTCACTCTTCCTCTCCACGCATCTTTCCAATCCGGCAATGTTAAAAGTGTTACCAGAAGAACTTCCTCCCTTGTAGGAAAATCAATTGGGTGATCTTGGGTGAGCTTATCCCGGAGTTTCCCTGTCTTTTCAGGGATGTGCCCACTCATACCACTATGTTCGACCATGACATGTTCGACCATGACAATGTTGAAAACGCGCGTCCTATAAAGCAGCATCCATACCGTGTGAATCCCGAAAAGCGTGAACAAATGAAAAAAGAGTGTGAATATTTGTTGCAGAATGGTCTGGACAAACCCAGATCATCCGCGTGAAGCTCTCCCTGCTTGTTAGAAAGCAAACCAGACGGTTTCATAACTGATTTTCGCAAAGTAATCGCTATAACGGTGCCTGAATCATACCCGCTGCCGCGGATGGAAGATTGCGTAGATACACTCGGTGCTGCTAAATTTGTGATAAACTAGACCTTCTTAAAGGATTCGGGTAGGTGCTTCTGACGGCGCGCTCGTCAGAGATTTCTGCATTTGTAACCTCCGATCATTTTTTGCAGTACACGGTTATGGCATTTGGTCTGTGTAACGCGCCGGCGATGTTTCAGTGGCAGTTCTGGCAGGGGTGACCAACGTGAATGCGTACCTGGATGGTTTGATTGTGTTTTCTTCTTCCTGGACAGAGCTTATCAGGATCCTGAGGGCATTTTTTTTCCTGTATAGCGTGCACTTCCCTCACTCTAAATCTGGCCAAGTGTGAGTTTGGGAGAGGCACCATAACGTATTTGGGCTGGCAGGTTGGACAGGGCCAGGTGCGACCCATTGAGGAGAAGGTGAGAGCCATCACAGAGTTTTCAGTTACCACCACTCTGCCAATTTCTGGGAATGACAGGTTACTACAGAACATTTTACAGAAACTTCTCTGCCATAGTACACCCACTCACTACTCTCGCCAGTCCAAAAGGGCTGTTCACCTTGACACCGACTGTGTCAGTGTGCTATTGAAAGTGTTAAAGCTCTACTCTTTCATGCCCCTGTTCTTGCTGCACCTGACTTTGAGCGGCCCTTCAAAGTCGAGGTTAACGCTAGTGCTCTCAGTGCCGGTGTGGTATTACTGCAGGATGACCCAAATGGAGTAGAGCATCCAGTCAGTTTCTTTTCTCGGAAGTTTAATGTCCATAAGCTTAAATATTCGACCATTGAGAAAGAAACGCTGGCATTGTTGTGGGCTCTACAACATTTCGAGGTCTATGTCAGTGTGTGCCGTCAACCTCTGCTCGTGTAAACCAATCATAGCCCAATCATCTTCCTGTCACGTCTGTACAATCATAATCAGAGACTCATGCGCTGGTGCTGCTTGTTCAGGATTGCAACCTGGTAATTAAGCATAAAAAGGGGTCCGATAACATCGTGGCTGATACCTTGTTTAGAGTGTAACAATGTGACTGTATTTGTGTATTATCTAGGTCGGAATACAATGTGTTATGGTAGACGTTCAGGTTGTAACAGTATCACTGTGGCCACCTTTTCATCAGCTGAAGGAGGCAGCATAGAAATGCTTTGAAACAGTAGATGATTGTGCGTGCAATGATACAAATGGAGGGAAAATAGTCCCACAGGATTGGTCCATCCCTCAGTTTTGTGCCTCTAGTGGCCTGACGCACTTTCATTTTGTTTTGTTTGCGCTGTGTTTCTGTGTTTGCAACGCATTTGCAGCTTTCGGCCACTGTAGTATATAAAGAGGGGGCGAATCAGAAATGTGCGCACCAATCCGGTGCATCTGTACTGCGCAGGTTGGCGCAGAGCCGGGCCGAGCCAGACCAGAGTCATGGCCGACTGTGTGGGTCAGAGTTCTCCACATGTCAGCACCGTCAATCTAACCCCCAAACAATGCAATTCAAAAGATTGAGCATTAAGGCGCAATTTGCCGATGCTTTTCATATTGTGATCGGAGTCACACACACACACACGCACACACACACACACACACACACACACACACATGCACACTAAAAGTACAATCACAGGATGAATATATTCATTTAAACAAGGAGCTTTTTATCTGATCAATGACGATGAGACGCAACTTGCAAATGCTTTACGTTTTATTCATTTATTCATTCTGAGCCACAGCACACCAGCTGGCACAGTACCACCATGTGCACCCTCAGGTATTGTGTTCACCACATCATTCACAAGTGTGGAGCTTATTTACATTAAATTGCCTATTCATGTGTGGGCATGGCCATGGAGGGGTCCGCCACTCCCAGTCATATGAAGGGAGGGAAAATAGTGCTCCCAATCAGCTCAATTCCACGCTGATTGGGATGTATCAAGGGAAAGTGCGTTGATTCAGGCTTATGCACTGTTTCATACATCCAGATTTTTTTTGTCTTATGCCGCCTTCCGGATTTCAGCATACGCTAGTGTTCAGCATGAAATCCACATAAGTCTTTGTACATGAGACCACAGGTTGGTGAGGAATTGTGGAGATGCTGGCTCCGAGAACTATTGATTGTGTGCACATTGAAACAAAGGATCAAGAGCTATTAACCATTTATCGATTGAGTTGCTGGATGGCCTGTAGAGGTGAAGGGATTGGACTCATTGTGACCAGTCCCTTTGCTACCCTGCTGTCATGTGTCAATAAATGCACAGGAGCCGAGGCTGGGATTAAACTGTGTATTCTGCGAAGACAGAAAAGAACATAGATACTCCTCCGGCCATAGGTCGTACCTCTGACCCGGATTTACAAATATATATAGTACATCAAAGTACATCAAATACACAAAAATACACTGGGCAGCGCTGAAAAAAACAACATTGAACAAGCTAACAGTAGCATAACTCATTTCTAACATCCTGAAAATCACTTGATATATCTTGGGTTGTGCCGAAACAACTTTTTCACTTCCAATACAATACCAATATTGCAGCCTTGAGTACTGGCTTATACAGATATCGATCCTATTACGATAGCAACACAAATCATATATACTTTCATTACTTATTTTGTAGTATGGAATGTTCGAAAAACGCTTGATCAAGTGATATTACTTAAACAGAGAACAATAGCCCATTAATGGCCTACATACATTTTAACCTTAAGCGTAAGAAAAAAAAAATTAACCTTAAGCATAAGAATATTCCACAAATAAATAAAATAGGTACAAAATAAATTAGAAGACCCTGAAAAATAAGCTTGATCAGAGATTTTAGATGCAGGCCGATATAATACGATACTCGTTTATTTTGCTGATATCGGACCAATATCAGACATCAATATTGGATCGGGACACCCCTAATAACTACACGTATTTGGGAGTATCAAACTGCTCATATTTCCTCACCACACACATCCATAACAATCATATTTGACAGTTTTTTCTTCTTGCACAAACTCCCCTGCGGCTTCCCTCAGGCCATACGGTGCCCTACAGCGCCACACCAGAGCATCCATATACACACACATACACACAAGCATGAGGGAGTCACTAAAAAAAACTGAAGTGCAACTGTGTATTGGTGAAATCAAAAAAGAATATTCCAAAAACTGCTAGACAAGGATTCCAAGGAATTGCCACCAAACCCTTGTGGATATCCGTGGGGATGGTGGAAGCCGCCAGGTCCTTGCTGGTCCTGAGGGAGGAAATTGAGGGGGCCCCCCTGTTCGTTGCCTGTGGCTATCGGCAGAGGGCGCAAAATGTGTTTTTTTTGCCCTTCTTCTTACATCATTGAACTGCTTCTTACACTGGGCAGCGGTCCTCAGTGAACTGTGAGAATGAATATTTACTGCATTTGTCATTTCTTCCCATGCCAACTTCACTTCATCTGCCCACAGAGGTCGGGCTTGCAGTTCCATAAATAGCCGACGGACTTTGCGTGCTCGGACGTCATGGACGAGCAAATCAGTTCAGCTGCCTGGTGCTCTCGGCCATGTCGAAACTGTCACTGCATTTGAAGGAAATGAGAGTAGCCAGTTTGATTGGCCATAATTAAAGTCAGCTGTGATCACACCCACAGTGGCACATTTCTCCCTCTCTCAGAAGCACAGGGCTGCGCCAGGTCTACCCCATACCAAGAAAGATCAAACCCCATCTGTAGATCATTTGGTTGAATGATACTTTATTTGTTTCAGTCTAGAGCTGCGTTCTGATACACACCGTATTCCCTGCTCTGCTCCCTGCTCTGGGAATACCTTCCCTCTATAAAATTCCTCCGTTTGGAACACCCTGCAACGTCATCAAAGCAGACACTCACTTCCTCCATGTGTTACAAAAATAAAATGTTCTGTACCTTACAAAAGTAAAACACCCACCAGTTTCTCTTCCTATTGAACAAATTGTTCACTGAGGGCTCAGCGCTTTATAATTTGGTGGTCTCCTCCCGGGACCCTGAATTCACAGTGACGATATCAGTATCGTATATACTCAGCGACATCTTCAGAGCACAACACCGCAGTGGCACGGAGTATGAGTGCTGTACTAAATTGCTGGATAACGTTAGGTTACTAAATTTATATTTTAAGTAACTTACCACAGCAAACATTGGCACTGATAAGTTTATCAAATTCACATGGCTATAAGCTACATGGCTGTAGCTTGATGCCGTAACTTTGGTTCGTTTTAAGGGCAACAATATTTGATTTATAAATTATTTTGGATTGTTGTGCTGGTGACATAACATCTTAAAAATTTAGTTACAACAACAAAAAACATACACACATAAACAAACTTCCGATCACTTCCCATTACTTTTTGATTTTACGCTGGAGTGAGATCGCAATACATCTCGGGGAACAAAACTCATAAATGGTTGTTCAGTTGTTCCTGCACCATGCAGGGAACCGAATATTTGTGCTCCCTGCGGTTTGGAACCTCAGTTAAGATGGCCGTATACCGTGCGCAGTCCACTTTGCAGTAAACTGCAGGGCGATCGGAACGCACCCTTGCTGATACGCAGGTATACGCCATACACCCACTAGAAAACGTCCCAAACCACCGTATAACCTCTACAAAATGCACAAAGACACGTATCAGCATGGTTTTGGGACTCCAACTTTCACTTTCCTGTTCACAAATTTGCTCTCTCTTTGTTACGAAGCAGGCACTTTTGTACCATAGGGGCTTCTGTCGATAGTGATGTGGACACAACGTTACTATTAGGACAGAAGGAAGGGAGAGAGGAAGGAAGGAAATCTTCCGTTTTTCACCATCTCTCTTCCCTCAACACTTTGAAGGTGGTGCCTGAAACTAACCCCAAAAGGGGATTAACTAACAATTGTTCTTGATGGATTATTGTCAAGGACATTATTTGGAAGGGCCTGTAAATTGGCCCTGGCAGACACAGTTTATAAAGCTCTACAGCAGGGGTCCCCAAACTTTTTCCTGTGAGGGCCACATAACTTTTCCCTTCTCTGATGGAGGCCGGAGTCAGTTTGTAACAGAAAAAGTGTGACGATCGCAGGGGTGCCTAAACGTAAACACTTATTGTTTTCCAGAGAGCCACACATAACCAAATATTAATAACCCTTTCCGGGATCTTCACAGGAAAAAAGTCAGAAAATAAATAATTACATATTAATGAAATAAGTAACACTATTTATGAAATAAATAATAACGAAATAACCCTGTCTGGGTTCTTCACATTAGAACATTAGCTTTCTGTTGTGCCATGCACAATATTAACAGGTAAAAGTTCAGCTGTCAAGCTGTCAATCAGTCAAGCTGGTGACCTGCGGTTGTGTTGGCTGCTTTACAAGACAAACCCCTCACCAGATTCCTCCTCCTACTTCCTCGCTCGCCATTCTCCACCTGCTCCTTCTTTAACTCGGTCCCAGCAGGAAACTTTATTTGGCTGTGTGTGTGTGCTTGGTCTGCGCCTGCGTGTGACCTAGGAAGTACATTCCCGACGCCGACGCGACGGCAGTCTATATATGGAAACGCGCCCCGCCGGACCCGCTAGGCACGCGTTCGGGCTGAATTCAGTATTCGTCTCGATCGCGTGACCAGACTGAAGTCCCTGCTATTGTTCAGGGGGCCGGGCCAAATGAGGAGGCGGGCCGTATCCGGCCCGCGGGCCATAGTTTGGGGAACACTGCTCTACAGGATCATTGACCCTACTTTGTTGGGAGGACATCTGGGTGAACTGGGTGTGAGACTTTTTCTAACAAATCAGGTTTACACCATTTTTACTTTGTCTTATAGAGGAATGTTCCTTTTTGTGAAGGCTCCGTGGGTTGTATAAATAGTCCATGTGGCCCCTTGGTTTGCCCACCTCTGCTCTAATCCTTTCTTCCCTCGATCATTCCTCTCTCCAATTCTTCCTTCCTCCCTCTCTTCTATCCTTCTTTCCCTCCTTCCTCCCTTCCCACCTTCCTTCAACTCTCCCTTTTTCCCTCCCTCCTTCATTCCTCTCATTCCATCCTTCCTTCCTCCCTCTCTTCCTTCCATCCCTCTTTTCTCCCTCCCTTCTCTCCTTACTCCTTTCTCCCTGCCACTTCTAACCCATCCTGTCCTCTAGATTGGACAAAATGAATCATTGGGTCTCAGGAGATTAATTAATTAAAGACTTTATTTTATATAACCTTTATTTTACCATACCAATTAAGATCAAAGACCTAGAATAAACCAGACTACACTGTTTTGATGGAGGTGTGTCTGACAGTCGGTGCAGCATCGCTCACTCATGTTGGCTCAGTTTCACTTTTTTTTGTTTGTTTTTTTATAAACCAGTGTTTCATTCAAAGTAAGTGTGATCCTTGACTTAAACACAGAGATGGACCATTTTCTACACCGCCTGTTTCTCGCATCCAGTTTGAAGAAGCAGCACTGTGTTGTTGTAAATATCAGACTTAAATGGCATGCACAGTTTATTTTGAAATATTTGATTTTATTTTGAAAACAGAAAAAAAGGATGTTGCCTCGTGCAGTTCGCGAGAATTGTGTGTGTGTGTGTGTGTGTGTGTGTGGGTGAAGAGAAAACTGTTGATGTGTTGCCATGGAGACTTTTATGGTGGTTTATGGTGTAAATTGCGTCTTTTCAAATCAATTTTGCATGTTGGGGTTTTAGGTGACTTGGATTATGCCACATGGCACTTTATGGTTTTGTTATGTTTTTCTGTTGTTTTTTTTAAGGTTGAAAACTGTTTACTTCAGTTGTTTGGGAGGAAGTTGCAACACTGTATTCCTGTGAAACTCCAGGAGTGTTTTGTAGGCTAAAATTTCAAACATCAGATAATGACTGAAGTGGACAATATATTCAGCACCAGTAGAAATTTGTAAGTGAACTTTTTAACACCATTCTTAAATATGATGGGGCTTTTAGCGCTCAGTTGAGTATAGGCCTTTAAGAGACACTGCTGTGGTTCTACGTCCATTTGATATTCAGTTGTATTTGGCACGTGATCTGTTGAATTAAGAAATTAAAATACTATTGTCTTTTTTTCTTATAGTATATTGAGCAGATCCTTAAAGTATAAATTTACAGTAAATTACTGGCGTCTCATTACTTTCACAGTAAAAGTGTAAAAACAGTCAATTACTTGTAATTGTTTGTACAGTAAAATACTGTTATTCCACAGCTACATACTGCTATATCACTGTAATTCCATGGCATGGCAAGTGTGAAATTACAGTATACGGTTGTAGTTTTATTGTAATTTATTTTGAAATATTTACTGTAACATTACTGTGAAGTAAATCAATAGCCAGTAATTTACTGTAAATTTACAGCAATTAAAAAAAAAAGTTTTCAATTTTTTTTTTACAGTGTTCCTCGGAAAGGAGAGGTATGATTTATATTTCTCATTGAACAATGTGTCATTGAACAATGTGTCATTATATTTGTCATTGAACAATGTGTCATTGAACAATGTGTCATTGAATAATGTGGTTGTTGTTAAGGAATATCTGTTATATTGCAAAGCTCTTATTATTATAATTGCATGAACGGGTTTATTGCAAAGTCTAAAAAAAAAAAAAATCATCACGTTGGTTCCTCTAGATGTTATTCATGACATAGGTGGAAGATATTTTGTCCCATACATTGGTAATCTGGATTTGGCAACCTCGAAAACTGTATCTGGATCAGGGTGATCCAATCCAATGTTTCTTTCAATCACAAAAATCACAAGACTGAGGTGAAAGGGATCATTTTGACCCAGATTAAATTAAACAACTCACCTCAGTTTACAACACAAGCAATTCATGTCTACCATGCCAATATAAAACAAAGATGTGTAATTTCAAAACCTTAGCAATGGCAAGAAAATAAATCTACGTTTTAAAAGCTTATAAATGTTTTCAGTATAGTGTTCAGTAATTGTCATGCTCCTAATCCTATTTTAAAATCGATGTCACCCTTTAACCCGTATCTCAGATCCTCCTTAAATATGTATGTAAAGTACATATTGTACATATTTTAAGTACATATTGTGATTTATTATCTAATTTAGTAGGGATTGCACTCTTCACTGCAGCCTTTTTATAACAGTAATGTCACATTTACGTCACTTGATGGCACTGTTGAGCTGGGTATCAGTTTGTCCCGCCCATGTGTCTGTATAACTAGAAGGACAGTACGTCACTCAAAATCAGTGGTAATCCAATAAACTCTGCCCCAATCACCTTTCTCTCTCTTTTAGAGGTCAGGACAAATCCATATTAATTCTGTTTTCACCCATCTCTCTATGTGGCTCTGTCCTTTATAACCTCTTGCACACACACTCACTTGCCAACACCCACACAAAGTGTCAAGGATACAAAGAAGGAAAGATACATCAAAGCAGATCAGCATGTTTGTGCCCAACTGTCCTGTGCACCATTCAATTCAAGGTGATGGTCTTTAAATGTGTGAGGGTCAGACATGAAAACCTCATTTATGATGCCCAACCCCCCACACCTAAAATAGGATTTCAAATGGATAATGAGTGGTTGAAAGCAAGACATTGCACTAACCATTGTCAAGTCATTGTCTATTGTCATTTATACTGTGCCTCCACGTGTTAGACCATTATTAAGATCATGTTGTAAAGTGATGATGAAGGACAATTGTGGGCTGAATACAACCTGAAATACTATTAATATTAGCATTACTATCACTTGACCTTGTTGAATTCAACTAAAGCACATGAAAAAGAGAGACTTAACCCCCTTCAACATTTTCTACTAATGTAGCAATTGACTTAAAATTCCAGATGAACATTATTGCTGGGGAGACACCCTTTTCATAAACCTGTGTAAAGAATGATTCAAATTATTTTGAAATTGGTGTTACACAACCAGATAAAAATGAATAGAAAAAAAAGAGAATTTTCCTCAATCGGTAGAAAAAACATAGAATGCAGAGCTCGTTGTTCTTTGAGGCTACTTTAATTAAAACGTTCAACTCTGGTTCCAGGTCTCATTCTAAAACAAATAGTCCAGCCATGTAGGGAAAGAAAGTAATTTCAATACTGCAACGTTGGAAAGAGACCCTCTGGGCTAATAAACTCAGATGAGGTGAAGTAGCCTATGCAGACTTGGAGAAGGAAGAGGTGAGTAAGGGTACTACTACAAACAACGAGGGCAGAGTGAATGTTTGCTCTTCATAGTAGGGGTGTGGGATACTGCAAAATTTGGTATCAATCTAACCCCAAGTACCTGGAAATAGCCAAACTATAGGAATAACCTACTAATGTTCCTTGACAAAACAAAAGTGTTATCAAATTCATCCATATTCATATTTCAGGGGCCTGTATATAGATATATATTTTTTAGTTCCAGTAAAATTGTGCAGAGATTCAGATTTCTTTCAACAGACTGAAATTGGGCACTGAAACCCACATTGTCACCATGCATTGTAGGCCGGTAACGTCTGCCATCATATGTGAATTTGGGTATGCATGGGTAAGATTTGGTATTCTCGTATGTAAAACCTCAATTGAGAATCTTTCAGGTAGATACAAATATATATATTCGATATATATACACAAAATATACTAGGGCTGTCAAACGATGCATTTTTGTAATTGCGATTAATTGCATTTTTTTCAATAGTTAACTAACAATTTATCGCAGTTCTTTTGCACAATTTTTGGTGTTCTAAATTTAGCTTGATTGATATTTTTAAAATGTTTTGAATACTTTTAAAATCATGAGAAATGGCAAATATGCTTGCTTTATGGAATTGTTTATTCAACACTCCTGAACAAGAAATACAAGATCATTTCCAGTACGCTCAAGAAATGTGCTGAAAGCATAACTTGACAAACTGGAGCCCAGATGGGCATATTGACTTGAATGTACATTTCTTAAAATTACAAACACAATGGAGTCCCCAACTTTACAAGATTTACAAGGCTCTCTGCTGTGTGTTTGGCCTGCAAATGGTATTTGAGACTCGACTTACTCCGATGATAACTCAATTCATGTCGACAGTACATGAAGATAACTTTTGTTTTTTCAAGCAAACCATCTGGCAGCGTTTTGAAAGTGAACTTGCCGATCAAAAGTCCTTTTTCCATCTTTCCTTGCTTTTCGCAGCAGTCCACCATGTTTCCGAGACCGCCTACTTCTTCTTCTTCTTCTT
>CAESWR010000171.1:14181-26306 GCA_903171835.1 Mullus surmuletus | reverse complement strand
ATTACAACTTGGAATTTTATCAAAGGCAGTTAAAATTCCATCCCTCTACCTCTTGCCATTTTACAATTTATTCCTGCCAGTACCACTCTGGGAAGGGATTAGTATTATTTTCCCTTGGAAGAGTAGGGTTATTTGAGCTGGCAGGGTGGAAATGCTTTCACCCCCCCACAAGAATTTGTCGTTATACTTCATAATTCACTGACGGAGACAGGAATATACGTGAAATACTAGTCTTGATTCTGGCATCTGAATAATAAATGCAGAACCACAACAGTAATCAGGAATATTTCAGCGTTTACAATTCTACAATGTGCAGTTTGGTAAATCTCCTACATTTACAGATAGTCAAATACATTAAGTGCCCAAACCTGTACGTCTGTTTTCAAAATTAAAGCGTGAATATGTCATTTTGACTATTAAGCCATAGACACACGCCCACCTCCTGGGAGTATTAAATTATAGGTGTGTGTGATTTAAATAACTGTAAAATGTATTTATGTTCCATTTTATGACCTTTGGAGAAAAGTATATGTTTCTTACATGCTATTCACTACCAAGACCTCTTATCCTAAATGGATTGTGGGCCAAAAGTGAGGTACCTCTACATTGTTATTGATACATAGCATTCATGAAAAGAACGTTTGATTTATTGTTTTGCTTTAGGTTTCTTAGCGACAAACCTGGCATGCCACTCTCTGGTGGTCACTCTCTCCTTCAGCAAATCTCAGGCCAAAAGGACAGAATATTGAATTTAGATTATAATCCCAGTGCTGTACTCGAGGGCATATTCTGTCTGATTGTGTGTGTGTGTGTGTCAGCGCTTGCATGTTGTATCTCCAAGTTGCATATGTATGCCGTCCATGTCATATTTACTCCCCAAGTCATATGGAGGGTGTCTGGATTAGTGTTTGAGAACAGTATACTCCACTTAGTCCTGTATTTATATTAAATATGAAATCCAATTTAAATACAAAATTACCATATAAAATATTAACTGAGAGTGTAAATATTTAATGTGAACTCTTTACCATAGGCCTGGCATTCATTACTATGCAGGGATGGATTTTAATGGCCAATTTCCCCGGAGACGGTGAGGGTTCCCTCTTTCCCACCAAGTTGCAGTAGGGGTCACTGTTGCGCTGTGGTATCCAAATAAATAAATATATAAACATCAAAGAAATTAAGGGACAGAAGGGGTTTTGGGGGAATAAAAGACAAAAAAGTGGAAGAAATGTATTAGCTTGTGTTTTTATTTCTTCGTTCGAGGAACAGGCCAAAATGTCAAGTGCCGAGGTGATCCTAGAGATTCATGTTTGAGTGAATGTGTAATGGGAGAATCTGTGTAATGGGCCATAAATCAGGCATGTGATGTGAATGGCATCTGCAGTCACTATCGTCGCCCTCCACTCAGTGCATGCTGGGATGAACTCCAGCCATCTCAGAGGGGGAAAAAAAGACAGGTGGGGACTGGAAATATAAATCAGGCACATTCCCATTATAACATCCTCTGCATGTTCGGAGAGATTAGTCAGGAAAGATTCTGGTTCCAGCCAGTAGATGTCAGACTGACACTACTTTGAGCTACAAATGTTTAGGATACTTAAATTTCCATCAGGGAAGGAGATGTTTGCAGGGCTCCTCCTGTTTGTTTCTCTGTGTGACTGATCATTTCCGCACACAGCCGAGTCTGTAATAGTTTTACCACATGGGATTTCCATTTACACCCTTATTTCATTAGATTTTAGATACTAATTAGTAATTAGGTAATTATTAATTGCGTGTTCAAACATGAGAATAGTACCCATTGTTATTTTAAGAAAATGACTAGAATGTGAAGCTGATCTTTCTTGGGGAATACAAGAATATCGAAGATGTAGTTGGGGGAAACACCCCAAAACAAAACAGAAAAAGAAGTGAGTTAAAGAAATTTGCTTTATAGAGTGCTGGGGAGGAGGTGTAGGGTTAGAGATGCATGGGCACGCAGCTCCTCTGAGGCAAGGCAGGGAGGAACATTAATCATTGGGAGACATCTGTTCATTCTGCCGCTTTACAATTCCGTCAAAGAGCTTGGACCCCCCTACCCCCACCCACCACCACCACCACCCTCCCGCCCCCAAGAAGAAAAAAAATCCACTCACAGAAAACCTGTCCTTCGTTAAGCATGGACAGACAGAGTAAAACATCACAGTCAGCTGCTACTACTTGCCTTCAATTTGATTTCCATTCAAGTCCATTTAATCCATTTTATATGAACAAAACACTTTGAGAGAGAAGGATGGAGAGTGAGAGAGAGAGAGAAGGAGAGAACTGTGGGGTGTAAATCAGAGCTATTATTCATATAAAACCAGCTGCTTTTGTGGAGCAACAGACGCGTTTTCATGGTGCAAACAGCCAAGCGTACATATGTGAACGCAAACCTATTCACAATCGGGTGCATTTGCATGTGTCGTTTTTTCCGGGCGGAATTTACAGATGGCTGATTCACCCTTACCGCTGGCCATTCTTATCAGTGAGACCACAAACCGCCATAGTTCCGTAAAAAAGGGTGGAGGGAGGTGGCAAGAACAAACTCAAAACCACCAGCCACCCTGAACTAAACACATATGATGACGCATCATGAGTTTTGTGAAAATATCTTTTAAAAAGAAAAGAGCTTGTGGAAAATACTTTGTTAAAATAAAGTGGATAATAATAATAAATGACGATTAAACGTTTTATATACATACAGATGATATTTATTCAAAAATGATTAATGATAAATGATTTACTATTTACAGTCAGGTAATGTGTCATTTGTATCCTCATATTGTGTTAAGCTGTTTTGCTCTTCACCAGCTGTGCCGTGCATGCTAAGCAGATAGTCAGCAGCCTCATACAGCCTTTGCTCAAAAAAGAAAGACCCCTAGCACCTGTAAAATTAACCCACTCGCTAATAATAATTAAGTGGAACTTGCTATTAGACTGATGTGGTTAAAATACATATTTTAATAACAACCTTTTCAATTACTATATATTTCTGAGAGCCATTAGCACTGTTTCTGACAGTGTTGCATCACAAAAAAGATTATCATTTTAATTCGATTTTTATGCATGAATTTACATGAAAAAAAAAACCCAAAACAAACAATGAGCTGAGAGGTCATTTTGTTTTTTTGTTTTTTTTGGGGGGGCACCTTTGGATCCGCAAACATCTTTAATGTTCCAATATTTTTGTCCAAAATGAGAAACCTATAAATCTCTGTTATCTGTCAAGACTGGTCCGGCTTGTTCGCAGGCCCTTCCAGGAGCTTCGTAATATTTTCAGTGGGAGTATCAAATCAAATCTGAATTCAACCTGTGAGTGTGCAGCGGTCCAAATGGTGTCCTCCCATTGGCAACAGAGGAGAGCCGAAGATGAATGAGGCCTTTCTGTGGGTTTTGAGGACTGCAGGCATGAGGGTGCTTTGTCATCATAATATTGAAAGTGAGTTTTGCAGGAGTTTGTGCCTTTTGGCCATGAAGGTGTGTGCTGCCTTGTTTCACAACTCATTAGAGTCAACATTTTGATTGACTGCCTACTATTTAAGCTGGTCCTGGAGTTCATACAAATATTTGAAGCTCAATGGTACTTTCTCATTGACAGTTTTTAATATGTTTGATGGTACTTTTTGACGTTGACTAAGATAATAACATTGGAAATCATCAGCCAGGAGCAGTACTGGATATCCGCCTCTCATTTATCTTTCTTAAGTTCATTAATTATGTATATTTTCCTCTCCTTCTCATTTATTTCAATGGAGCTGCATTTTTCTCCCCTTTTTTTTAGAATATGTAAAGGGGAAATTATCAAGTTTTGTCTCTACTTTTTTATTAGTTTTATGTATCAATGATGTATTCATTACATTATATTTCATCATATTCAAATACTTTGATTACTCTTATGCGTATACATCTGATTCAAAGGCTTCAAATAATGCAAAATGAGTACTCCTGAAGTCCCAATTATTCTATTTCATTGTCTTTTCTTCCATTACAGTATTTACATTGTTTTCTGATTGTAATTCAAATTCAAACAACACAAAAAAATCAAATGAATATCTTAAAAAAATATTCAAGACCATAGCTGCAAGATGGATGTTGAATTTAGCAGCATTAATATAGTATTTTGCTGGTGCAAATTTTGTTTAATTAATTGAATTGCTTCGAGGGCCACTGGGCACTGCTGCTTTCCTCGGCTGATAACACAGCTTTGCCTCCACATGATAACCAACCAACCAACCAACCAGCCAATGAAAACATAATCCAGAGCATTAAAAAAAACTCCATCGTAGTAGATTTGTCACACATAGGAAGACATGTCCCTTTATTGGCAGAACAGCACTAAAAAAGAGGGGGAAAAAAGAAAGAAGACAGATTTCTTTTTGAGTTAAGGAAACTCTCTGAAGCATTGTGCATGTTGTACAAGCAGCCAGGCTGTGCATGGTTACACAAACTTTGGTGACTCATTCGAAAGCCTCAAAATGAGGCAATCAAAGTCAGCACTTCGTTTTCCATCCCGACTTACAAAGAAAAGCAGCAGCAGAATTTTTGAAGGCTAGAGAAAATGTCACAAGGCTGTTTGCAGAAATTTTGCATCACATTTCCATGCAAACAAGAACTGGCGGCTGTCGAAGAGAGGCAAGGAGATTGGAGCCAATTAAGTAAGTTTCCTTTGCCTGATAATGTGCAGAAACGTAAATCTCGCCAATGCGATTATTGTTGTTGTTGTATTTCACCAATACTCTGTCCATGTTACTCTTTGGATCACTGCGATTGTAGTACCTCCGGACATCATATGGCAGGTCCTCTGCATGAAGAGAATGGAGGTTTCCCAGGGTAAAGTAGCTGTACTGCTTTCTGTCCTTTATCAATGGGAGCAAACGCCAGGGCCCTCGGTTCCGAAAAAGGTGAAATCCGTATTGTCCTTGCGTGGGATCACACAGAGCCATCATGTTGTTGTCCAGGCAGCTCTGAACGTACCACATCAGCAATTTAATGCCGTGCCGAGGTGCCGGTTGACCAAAGCCGCTGTTCTGCAGGTCTTGCTTTGAGTCGAGGGTTCTCAGAGAAGAGGTCAAGATAACTGACAATATTAATGTCAGATTAAACAAGGAGAGCACGTTCACATGATGTTTCATGGTGATGGTATCTGTAGAAAAAGACCCACCATATTATTACAAAAATCTTTTCCTAAGCACAAAGTATTTGACCAGTACTATTAGAAGATATTACCAATGGCTTTACCTTTGCCAGATTCGTAAAGCAGTCTGTCGTGGCGTCTCCAAAATGCCTGCAATAGAATTTGCTCGAGCTGAAGCTGAGGACAGAACTTGTCAGTGCTGAGGCTCAGCTCACTCACACAAAATGGTATGCAATGTTGCTCTCACTTTTGTACTTTAAAGTTAGCTTTCAATTTCAATGAAAAGAGGAAGTGTCGTTTTGCACCTGGCTTCTGCAAAAATGTTGGATTAAAGTTAGACTGAGGGGTTCTTGAGGGAGAGTATCACCATCTGTATTCAAAATCTATGACCACTGAATGAAAAAATGACTTGATAACTTTCATAAAATTACACAGTGCAGTTACATCTGAACTTTTATTCCTTAATTTTTTACGTTTTCATAACTATAGAGACAATAATCTCTATTATAACCATAAAACAGTTTTACGGTGATAAAAGAGATTATAACTAGCGCTTCTTGCTAACAGCAAGAAGGCGTGTAGTTTGGGTACAAAAAATACTTAAAAGTAGAACAGCAGTGGTGAAATTGATAGAACTCTCTCGGCTTGGATGAACAAAGTGGAACTGAGCTAACAGAAAAAAAACGACTGTAAATTGCTAATTACAGCAGAAAAAACATCCACACGGCCTGGTAGCACAAGATCTAACACTTACAACACGATCACATCTTAAGTCATGCGCGTCTATATTTCAACTTCTTGTTTGCGTACACAGGGCCTGATTTACATGTGTAAAAACACATGTATCAGCCTCAAGAAACTATGCAAGATAATCTACAACACTGCACACTGAGGATTGTGTCTTTCATGTGCAAAATAACGCACTGTACATTTAACATGTTTACCTCGATGAATATGCAACACAGTTCAACTCAATGTTATAAAATGGGGCACATTTATTTTTCTTTGGTAAATATGAAAATAAATGAAATGTATCCATTAAAATAAATGCAATAAATGTTTGTGATATCATACGCCTACCTTGCTCTCCAATTCCTGGCACTCCCAACCTGTTGTATCTGCCAAAGTTATCTTACGTGTTATTTTTTCCCCCTTTGTTCTTCATATTGCTTGCCATCTTTTCCTAATTTCATCTGTTCCACCGATTTGTCACAGTCGCATATCGCGTTTCTTCTTCTTCACTGTAACTCTGTAACTATTTTTCAACTTTCACCTCCATCTCTATGGCATCAGATTTTGCTCGCAGTGACTCTACTGATTCAAAGTCCTCCCGGTGAAAATCAGTAACACAGACAAAACCGTCATTTTAATACTGCTGCATCTCATGATTGAACCTGATTTCATTTATGCAATCATCTTTCCAAGATCAACTGCAAAACGGCAACACAGCCAGCACGCAATCTATTCACATGCACAGTCTATTTTGCACTAAATCAGACCCATGGTACATTCATAACAGCAAAACTGAGGAAATGGAGTGCACTGCAAATCACCTGATGCACACTTCTCACACTCCACAACTGAGGAACTAGAAATCGAGAGGTCAAAAGGTGGTGCCTCTTTTTGTTTTAGAATTAAGAGTAGAGAAGAAGAAGGACATGCAGTGATGGTCACTTTTGATGAGTGCAGACTGGCAGTGTGTGACCCTTCACACTTCACACAAAATGCTAAGTGTCTGCCGATAACTGTACTCATTGAGCGTACTTGATACAGTACACTAACAGAAGTACCTGATTTGTGATGCGACTCTGAAGTAGTCTTCACTCTCAGCCATAAAGGGGTAATCCACTTTTTTTTTTTGTATGAGGTCCTCATAGCCCCTAAGCAAAATAGCTGCAGTAGTAGCTCTCTGCTCTCCTCCAGTTTACAGTAGCAGTGTCTAACTGTGAACAGACGGTGATACATTGTGGTGAATGGGCCCAAACCAACAGCGTATTTTTGCGTGTCATCTCAAAGTTATGTGTCAGTTATTTACAAAAATAATAGAGAAAATTCTCAGCGCTTAAAATGGTCAGAAAATTAAAAAAAAGGTTTATGTGGCATCTTGCAATAATGTACTGGTACAGCAAACCGGATGTGAGCCATCTAGTACCCCGCTTCCAAAAAAGTTGACAGGCCCTTTCGTGTAGCAAAAGTCATGTAAATAATACCTGTACTTGGCGCAACAAAGAAGGTTATTCATGCAATATTGCTTTAAAGGCATTTGCATCAGTGTGGGTTTACTGGTATTAATCAGGGGCGATTTTTATTACTTGAGGTCTGATAAGATGTGTTCGATTTAAGAGGCTGTCTCTTAAAAGACACAGCCTTAAGCATCGCCTTTAGGGGACTGAGGGCTAATAGGCTGAACCTGCACTTTTTCCCCAAAGGAGATGGAGGTACTGCTCTTTGTTTCTCAGAGGTTGTGCTTGTTATTCACAGGAGGACATTAGGGCCTGATGGTAAGTTAGCCACTAAAAAAAATCTGGAAAAGGTCCCAGACTCTGGAGACATTCGGCAGGAGATTAATAAACACGTTCATTAAAACTGAACTTTCGTATGAACAAACTGAATAATCACCATTGAAGGTATTATTTGTAAATAACAGTCTGAGCAGCTTTGTGCTGTGTGACTGTAAAACACACTGCCACTGCCAAAGACAAATGTAAAGAGCTAAATCATACCTTGTACAAAAAGTAAGTGGTTACCAAAGGCTTTCTCCTGGGAAATACAAGAGGGAGTGACACATCCATCTCAAAGGAGTCGTCTTTGCCCATAGCTGTTATAGTACAAGTGTAGAGTGCTTTTACCCCCTTTTTTCAATTTTGTTGTTGCCTCAGTGCTGGTGGAGGATGACAGGTTGCATCAGGTCAACCACCTTTTAGAGGGTCTGTGTACACACCGGGAATTACAGCTTGACCCCAAAGACAAAGCAACAGTTTGCAAAGGATTTATCGAAAGGTCCAAGGTCCTCATGTCCACGAAGCACATTTTTGGCCTTTTTCATCTCCTTTTTTGCTTATCTGGCGATGTAACGGTACATTTCCATCGCAGAGTACCGCCTCTACTCCACTGCCAAAAGTATTTTTGTATTTTTTTTAGAGCTCATTGGCGTAATATAGTTTTGCTCTCCGATCTATAAGCACAAGCACGGAGGGGTGGGGGGTGGGTCAGGGGTTTTATATCTCAAAATAGCTGTCAATCAAAAAGGGAATGAGCCTTTCGACTGGTCCTCCAATTAGCATGCGGGAGCCCAGCGTCCATGTCAGCCTAGGCCCCACCCACTGCTGGGGGTGGGACAAAATCGTGACATTTATCCAATGCCGTCAAGTTTCGAGGCAATGAAAAAAACAGCCCACAGCTCCACACCCTCACAGATGCTGAGAGTCAGGGGGCGGGACAAAAAATTGGAAGCTCGGCTTCTACGGGCAAATACATTGACAGGAATTTATGAGCGGTAAACAAAATCAAGTCAGTCAACTTGTGATAAGTAGCTGATTCTGAATGAACTAGTTTTTTAGATGAACTTGCTCTAACGCATTTGTAGTCAATGAAATTTCGTTCTGGCATTACCGGAGAAGCCGGAAGCCTGTCTCAGCGGTCACAGCTGATGGAACAGCCAGCAAACAGCCACATTCAACCTCCCATTCATCGACTTTATTCCTTCAGAGAAGAAGAGCTGTGATCAAACACTCAGCTGTGTCCGGTTCCCCTCACCCAGCTACTGTGCCAAGTCGAGTCGAGTTGTGTCGAGTAGAGCCAGTACTATGGGGTGGAAAAGTGCCATTAGTCTGCTGTGAGGTTGCTTTCCAAATGAATGAACCGCAGTTATTTGACTTTCTAATAGCAGTATAGTATCACATAGTATCACATTGCTGCCTTTCTCAAATGAGGAGCTGGGATATGCAGAGGGTGTTTGAAAGTAGGGTCTCTAATACATGAAGGCAAAACTAAATATGGAGTGAATACTGCAAAAGTTTATTGTAATTGTATTTTAAATAATGCCATGACTGAGATTGGTTTAAAGATGGCTGTGTGAGTGAGTGAGTCATCTAGCAAACTTCACAAACTACAATCACAGTGCCCTTCACAAATGTTACTGTTGCAATATTTGTGATGTTGCCCAAACCATTTCCTGCTGTGAAAATGTCCCTGCTTCTGCAGTGTCAGACGCTGGATTTCATGCAGTATCGTGAGTGCTTCAGAAGCCTGCATGGTCATTGCTGCTGTAGAAGGGACAGTTGAAGGGGTTGCCCTTTAATCTCAGAAACTTTTTTTATATGTATATCTTCCATTCATTCAGTGTTTTCAGCAGGACAGGCTGTGCTCAACCTGGAAATTATTCATTTGTTTTTAAAATGCCTCAAGAAAAACTGACCTTTAGTGCAAACAGTTAAAACAGGGAAATATTCTGTTAACCCTAAAAGTTCCTGGCAACGTTTTTTTGTCCAGATGGCTTTTTTTTAATCATTTAAAGGGTCAAAATCTAAAAAAAAGAATTGATATTCGATATGTATCTTTCATGCTGAAGCTCATTAACAAGACTGACTAATTTAAAGTTGGAAAAAATACTAATATATGATATTTTTAGAGCCGTCGTCCAGGCGGCACTTTTTGTCCCCAGGAACTAATAAGAGATTTTGCTATAAAAATCTGTCACTGCAGAAATAATAAGAATGCCTCAAATTCAGTGTTGCTGCTAACCATTGACAGATCTGAGGCTCTAAAGAAACGTTTTTGTATTATTTTTTTCTGATACTATGGAGCCATGTAAACAAACTGGCATTTAGAGGGTTAAAATCTCCCCAAATAATTAATATTTTATATATATATATATTTCAGGCTGAGATTGATTAAACAGACTGACTCACATGTAAACAAACTGGCATTTAGAGGGTTAAAATCTCCCCAAATAATTAATATTTTATATATATATATATTTCAGGCTGAGATTGATTAAACAGACTTACTCACTTAAAAAGGACAAAAAATTACAGCAGTTTTTAGGGAGGGTTGTTATTCGTTCTGAGGGACGATTGAGAACGTTTTTTTTAGGAACTCTTAAGCGTTAAAGGTTTATGTGTGCACATACATGTTCCATCTCATATGATTCTCCACCTCTGTTTGCACAGTGGAGAAGTAGGAGAGATGCATCTGTGTGGGTGTGAACACAGCAGACTTCAATCACAGCTAATCAAATCAGCCCCTCTCATCACCTTTAAATCCACTTTGCCACAGTGTAGTGACAATTTTGTGCCGCCTCGAGTCTAGTATTGAGAAATAGGTAAATAGGCTATAGTCAAGTTGATTTTCTGTAGGTTGGATGCCTGCCAACCACATTTGTTTGACAGCTGATGTAAGGGACAAGATATAAAAAATAATTAAATGATTCACAAGGTTGGATTTAATAACAGTTTTTGCGTATTTTTATGGTATTGGGATAAAACAAGTCAGACATGCACAAAACCTGGCTGTGGACTTTTGAATTGGTCCGTCATGTGCACACCTGCCCAGATCCACCCAAACTGTCCTTGTAGATGCAAATCTCTGACACAAAAATGACACCGCAGCGCCAGGGGTCTTCATCGACACCCCTGCTGCATTGTGAGACCCATCTTGGCATGAGCTGGTTTATCAAATTTACAAGTGCACACAGAGCAGCTTGCATTCACACAACACATTTGCACCAGGATTACACTTGGACTAGACTTTTGCTGGTATAAAAATAGGACCAATGGAATGAGCGCTCTAATGACTGCAGCTGGGTGACATATATAAGTGAAAAAAGAAGAGACAAAACAAATACATAGTATAATCCTGAAGTTGCTAAATACTTTACCTTTAATGTTTCACTTATTTTGCCCTGTTCTTGTTTAGCTTCACCGTTTTTACCTCATCGGAATAGCAGCTGATGAATGACACGCCCTAGGTGCACATCCGTGGTATTCTAATACTTCCAGTATTGCCTGTGTGGGTGTTTTCATTGTGCAGTTTATCAAATTTACCATCGTATTCATTTGTTGCATCCATGTTTCACAATGTGGCTTGCAATCAACTTATGACATTTAAAAAATCTTGTGGAGTGGTCATAGGGTCAAAATTCTAATTGGTCATATTATTGCCCTGATCACATAAACCATGCTGGATTATCTGCAAATGTTTCTTTGTCCATGATGATGGTGAATTAGTCACAGGGAGACTTTAACTGTAAGATTCTGCAGATTAGCTTTCTATAAGGGTTCCATATAAAAGCTTTTGAAGGCATAGATAAATTGAATATAACAGTTTTAAGAAGTTGTTGTTGTGCATTTTTTGGCAGCACCAAAGCACAGCTGGCCAGATGTCAGATGCTGCATAATTTCAAACCTTAATAAAAACTTTCTCTTCCCTTGCAGTTGTCGTGAAGATGCAAGCTCCTAAAAACAAAACAAAACAAAGTGTTATTTTTTATCAGGCCATTAAGATGTTTATTGGAATTGACTCACTTTTGGAGCAACCTTCAAGTGGCTGTTGTTTGTTTCTAGGGATTCTATTCTATTCTATTCGATTCGATTCTATTAATCTTTGAAATCTTAGCAAATATTCTTCATGACTATTGATGATAAAAATAAAAAATGCCTTACATTTTAAAATTCATTTTACACTGATTTAAGCACAAAATGACATGACAGACGTATAACAATGTTTACATGTACTTTTAAAGTTGAAAGTAGGATATCTGTACAGTGAAATAGAAAATCTTTGCCCCCAAAGCAAACTAATATTAAAGAACGTCAGTAAAATTAGGCCAGAAAGTACGAAGCAAGTAAGAGAGAGAGGATTTCATTGTTACTGTCATACTTGGCAGACGTAAGTATGACATTTGTAGTTTTTGTACAGCGCATCGACATTGACTGCGTCAGGCTGGCAGTAAAACCTTTCCTGTAAG
>CAESWR010000170.1:199921-212267 GCA_903171835.1 Mullus surmuletus | reverse complement strand
GTTGCTGTGCAGTACATTTATTAGCACTTGGAGCCCCCGGCCTCTAGGCCCACTTGGGGGCCCCCTAGATGCCGGGGGCTCCAAGCAACTGCCTGACTTGCCTGTCTGCAAGCCCCGCCCCTGCCTGGACCTCATTGTCTCCAATGGCAACAAAACCCTGAACATTTCCAATACTCCCGACATAAAATTCCCATGGAAATTTTCAGGAAACTTTCCTAAAATGTATCAGAAATTTTCCACCCCTTTGCAAAGTGTTTTTGCTTTTTATCTCCCCCGCTTTGTTGATGGTGCATGTGGGCGGAAAAAGTCCATCAAACAAAAGCCACAAGCTGTATGTTGCCGTGTTAATATGTAATCACTATTCGCTCGCAGACAGTCGTGACAAGTGCATTTTTTCCGCTGAAATCGTCACGAGAGCTAATCACGGGGCCGAGGAAGCGGCGAGGCGGCATCATATCACCCGGCGGCTCCCTCAAATTAAGGCCGCTGAAATTGGACAGCCTAAAATCTCCTCAGCGTGTCGTGACCCTGCGCTGAATAGGCTTGATGACGATGGTATGAAAAACTCCCACTCCCAAATCAAAATATATGGAAAAAAAGCGCCACAAAAAAAAGGCCTGTCTTCCTCCTCATTTCCGTTGACAAATAACAATAACGCCTCTGATCTGTCACCAGCTGCTCTTCATAATCACTTACAGTAAATTGAATTTCCTAATTTAGCCGATTGGAGCTGCTTCGTTTTCTGTTTTATTGCCGTCAGACAGAAGGCAGCCGAGAGACTCCAAGGGCATGAGCGCGTTTAATCAGCTGAAATCAGCCATGGATGGGAGCCACAAAGGCTGCTCTCCCGCCGTCCTTGGTTTAATGCCTCCCTGTTTTCCCTGAAAGCCGTCGACACGGAGGAGCAGCTGCGCAATAATGAAAAAAACAAAATTGACAGAATTCGGGATCGCTTATTCAACATACAGAATGACATGTTGCGGATGAAAGGCGCCATTGTAGCCCAAGCTGATCGGGACCGCTGTCCTCTAAAGGATGGTGACTGTGGCTCTAATTGAGGCAGCAGAGGTCAGCTGGTTCGCTCAGCTTCACCCACGAGCAGCAAAAGAAACTGTTCCAGCGCCGCTTGTCACTTGTATTCATTTTACATCGGCATTAAAATCGATGTTTTGTTCACCTCATGTGGAAGTTCTTTGTACATTTAATAAAAGCGACACTGGTAACTCTGTCAAACACTGGATGAGAGAAATCTCGCCTGAATCTGATTTGAAAAGTCAAATCTGTTAATTGTAACCGTGGAAACTATCTGCTGTGATGTTGCAGGTGCCAAACGTCAGCATTTTAGCCATCTTTTTTCCAATTTCATGGAGAAATACTTAACTACCCATCATGCACTAGTACAGGGGTGGGCAATTATTTTGTCTCAAGGGCCACATTGGGTTTTAGATCTTGATGGACTAAGGACTGGTCCAACCAGAGATGGATGATGAAGCTCCAAATGGTGTTTGGCCCCACCTTCTTAAGAGGACATGTTAGCATGCTAGGTGTGGGGGGTCTGACACTTTTTCTAACCAATCAAGATGACAACCTTCTTACTTTGTCTTTTGGAGAAATTATTGTGTAGGCTCTGCGGGCCGGATTAAATAGTTCATCGGGCTGCATGTGGCCCCCGGGCCTTAGTTTGCCCACCTCTGCACTAGTACGTACACACATTTACAGTATAAACTCAGAGGCGTTGCAACAGGGAGCGGCAACACGGGAAATTGCCTAGGCCCCGAGCTGGATGGGGGCCCCCAGCAGGGGTGGAGGTATAGGGGGGGCTGGCGGGGTAACCACCAGCAACCCTCCCATACGCCAACGACGGTAAGGGCATTCTTCCATCGCTTAGCCCTCCCCGCACGCCAGGCGACAACGAAAAGTATGGCCGTTCTTCGATAGCTTAGCCCCTAGGGTTGGGTATCGTTTGGATTTTAACGATTCCGTTTCTTTCCGTTTGCTTGCTGTACTGTAACTAGGGACTTCACAAGAGGGTCCATTAACCGAACTGTAAAAATGAAACTTGCTGAAACAACACTATTGGAAGCACTCTAAAAAACAAAGAGCTGCAGCCCAGATGGATGTATATGAAATAAAATGAAACAAACTCAAACCCTGGAGCAGTCATGTGACAACTCAAAAACAGTTCCTGTTGAGGAAGATTATCATGTCTACCTTATCAGGCAGTAATTATGACCTTTCCGCACAGATTGTGTTTCCTGCAGTAGAGGACACAGGTTCACTAGGCGTTGAGGCGGCCTGGCCTGCTTACTGTGTGGATGATGTCAAATGCAAAATGAATATAAAATGTTAAGGACTGAGGGAGACAGTATATATGTATTTGTGTACGAATGACATTTCAACTGTTCAGAGTTTGCCAGCAACTTCCCCTCGATCCGTTCCCAGACTGCAGTGTTGTTGTACATCTTATTCTTGAAGCGGGGATCAAAGGCAGTGGCTTCTTCCAAGAAGAACCTGATGTCCTCATTCTTTAAAACAATCAAACAAAAATACTGTTGTTTCAAGCCACAGGAACAGAAGAATTTAATGCATTTTTAATCTTCATTTGATAACCTCAGTCATTATTACTTTGTAGACTTTTTTTTTTGTCTCTTTAAACAAAAGCAGTGCATATGACACGTGTACAGCAAACCAGTGTGTGAACTTCTTTATTAGTACCTTATTTATGGCCATTCTAAACTCTTTTATTTATTTACATTCAGTTTTCCTTTTCACTTCATCCACATAATAATCATCATCATTATGTTTATACTATGTGTAAGAGGTGCATGCCTCCATTAGCACATACTCTATTATAGATTTCTGTACTGAAGACTATCACTTCAGTTCACTGCTGTCTACTTTTATTCTTATATTCTATCCATATTTCTATCTCTACCTGTCCCTCTCCATATTCTTTCTGAGCCGTTGATCCAAGCTGGTCGCAGCAGAGAGTAGGGATGCACCGATACCGATACCGATACTGGTATCGGGCCGATACTGGTCTAATACACTCGTACTCGTTAAAGTTTGCCGATACCAAGAACCGATACCAATTTCAAAGACCACACCATTGCAACGTTTCCTCCGTTCAGTCCTTTTTCGGTAAATCAGCCACAAAAAGTGTCCTTGGAGGAGGAGCTACCGGCACCGATCCACGGCTTGTCTCTGCTCCGTGTCGGCAGAAAGCTGTGGTCCGGCCGGCTGGCGGTGTCTCCCCGGGCTGTGAGTGTGCGGACGTGATGGACATCCATGCGTTTGGAGAACATGTCAGAGGGTCTCTGCATGGAGAAATGCTGCCTCCTTATTAGTGTTTAGCAAACGCATATTGATAGCCGCGTTCTTTGTTTACTTCTGCAATCGATTCTTCAGCGTGATGACGCACGACAGAGAAAGACAGAGGCACGCAGCCCTCACAGCGTCTCAGACCCGCGACAGCTGGAAGCTTGAAAGTGCCCTATACTGGTGATAAAAATCTGCATCAACGCGCAAATTTCGGTCTGAAAGGAGTAATAGTTATCTGTAGTTTACCTCAGTGCTCTCAAGTAAAAAAAAAAAAAGAAAGAAATGTGAAGGAGTGGCGGCTAGGATTTATCCTTGTGGTATCAAATTAAACAGAGACATTGGTTCTTAATTTGGACATCCTGCTTCTCCCGTACAACCACCTTTGCCATCAACGATCTCTTCATCAAGACGAGGACGGCCCGAATCTTTGCAGTCCACTGAGCCACTGAGCTGCTGGAGTAAAGACTTTGACCGAGGCAGCCGAGCTTCACAAACTGCAGCCGTTCGATAGCTACCTCCGTATTGGCCACATTATCCACAGTAGCAGCTACTACTTTTAGTACTTTATGAAAAAAAACTCAATTCTTTCAGGATGTCACAGATTTCCTCTGCCACGACAATTCCTGTCTGGGCTGTGTGCACAACTTTAGTTGCGAGAACCTTCTGCTTCATGTTGCCTTCCACTAAATAGTGACAGTTAGGTAGTGGTCTTGCGTAAGGCTAATCCATGTGGATGACCTCACTAAACTCTGAGATTATATTTGATTTTTCAACCTGGTACCAAGATGGAATCAATGTACCATATTGACCCAAACATAAAACCGTATTTTTTTCCTTAAAACGACCCTGAAAAAGATGAGTCGTCTTATAATTGGGGTCTTGCATTTACATATGCAAAGCTCCTTCTTCTCTCACACACGCGCGTGCACACACACTCACACACAGCGGTGACCGGGAGAGATGGAACCGCGAATGGGAGACTCGCTAGAAAAAAGCGTCTCAAATGCTGTCTGAGGAAACACACATGAAAGGAGGATGGTCATATAATGCAGTGATCCAGAATATTGACACTGACACTTTGGATTGGTGGCGCGTCCCGAGCCACTTAACACGGACGAAGCGGCGGCTGTGTGTGTGTGTGTGTGACCATAACTGCAGAAGATGCAGCTGAATGAGGAAAGCTGTCACTAGACTGCACTAAACTGATGTTCTGAGCCTGACATGTTGCACTGGACCAGGCTGACGTTATGAATTTGAGTGTGCATTTTTTTATTGCATGAGTTTCGTGCCTTTCCTAGTTGGTATTTCATTTTGATATTTACTGGTGATATAAAACATGAATTTAAAAGAGATTCATTTTGTCTTGTTTGCCTTTTTTCTAAAAATGGGTCTGTGAAATATGGGTCGTCTTATGAAATATGGGTGTTCTTATATTCGTGTCAATACACTATTAGTTAAACAGTGACTTGTTGGGGGGGTGTACTTTGGGTTTATTGTATGGATCATATCCATGCAAACACAAAAACAAACATAAGACATCTTTAGTAAATTTAATTAACTTTTAAACAAAGCATAGAGCAATGTGCGTAAATACACACAAACAATTTAGCACATGTCCATATGTTGTGATGTTTTTAATGAAACGAGCACTGTGCCAAAGACAAATCTGTCAATTAAGTTAAATCTGAACTGTTACTGTGAAGATAACAAGTAGCTACCAGTTAAGTTAGTTAGCTTAACATTATACATACTGCAATTCTACACCTGAAAGGGGATGCAGCCTTTTCACCACATAAGCTATTACTTTTTCTGGCACTATTCTCCTTGCTCTGCTGACAGCTTTCCCCTTGTTGCTGTAGTGAATGGGGTGTCACGTCGATTCTTTACTGGTTGAAGAAACGACTGCTCGCTCGGGTCGCTGGCTGGCTAACGTAGCAGCAACAGCAGCAGCTAGCTCAGACCGGCTAACGTTAGTATCACTCTGCCAGTGTTCGACAACTATGAACACATCGACACAGTTTTAGCAATTGGCAGTCTATAACTTTAGTTAGTTTGTTAAGAATAAGACAGCCATAATTTTCATATACCTGATTCCGTTTGCAATGAGGAGTTGTTGGCTGATGGATGTTGACTGTCCAAAGTGGAGGAAGCGATGGGAGCAGGAGAGTGACGTAAAGAGTTAAACAAAGTACACTTGTTAATTATTATACCATGCAGGCAAAGGCTTTGTGTGCGTCCTCTAGCAGCAGAGCTCGCATTGTTGAGCAGCGAGGCAGCACGACGCCTCTCAGAACATTCATCACACAACAACTGTTGTCAGTCTCTGTGAACTTTGACTTGACTTGGGAAAGTCACAGATTCCAGTTCCTTAAAAGCAATTTTAAGTACTAGCTCTCTAAGTTAACCATGTGCCACAATAAATTGCCATCATCTGCTGGGCCCCTGATACATCAATTCACCGTGGCAACAGCGAGGGAAAAAATGTATGGTTAGAGGAAGTATGAAAGCATGCTACCCTACAATTAACCTCGCCCACCATCGCTTATAGCACTATTAAAAGTGCAGGTAAAATTGATGCACTTATGATTTAAAGATTGTCAAAGTCTTGCATTTCACAATACAGGAGTTTCCTGCAACACAGGGTGGTTCAAACCTATTAGATGTGTGTTGGTGTGTGTACTGACTTCACCTTCTACTTGCTGCAGATGAGCTGTGCCCTCCGGACTGGGATGGACTTATCTGTTGGCCCCATGGCTCCCCCGGGGTGGTCACCAAGGTTCCCTGCCCACTGTACATCTACGACTTCAATCACAAAGGTTAAGAGTTTTCTTCTTTCTCCCTCGATGGATTGAAACATTGCCAACAGTGAGGCACTTAAAGAGGGAGCAAATATCAAATTGTAAACAGTGGATTTCTCTTGGCATTGATGAGTTTTAAAAAGGGTTTTGTTGTTTGTATGACTCATCACCACTGGAGGAGATGATGGGTTTCCACCCTTGCAACAATAAAACAGCTTATTAATGGCAATAAGAGCTCAAGCACAAAGCACAGCAAGTGTCACCTAGTCTAAAGTGTTTTGTTGAGGTCAAACTGTGATATTTTGGTGATCACTTGTTCGCACTTCTCTCGCTACCATCGGCATTAACTGTTGGCTAGAATGAAATATGTAAACATACAGCCCTGTTTATCCATTCTGCAGTCCACCTGGAAATTGATAACTTATTATGGTGCTAATACTAGCAATAGATAGCTAAAGGTTAGCTAGCATGAAATATGATATAAACATACAGCCTCGTTTTACTATCCTGTAGCTCTCCTGGAACTTGATTACTTATTAAAGAGATATAACATCAGCATCGGCTAGCTAATGGTTAACTAGCATGAAATATGTAAACATACAGACTAATTTAAGCATCCTGCAGCTTTCACCTGCGACAGGTAATGCAAGAACGGGGACTGTCCCCTGAAATCGGAGATGTCTGGTCACCTGAACTATTATTAGCATTAGCTAGCTACCGATTAACTTGCATGAAATAACTAAAAATTAAGCCCATGTTTAGCATCGTGCAGCTCTTCTGGAACTCAATGATATTTAGCTAACATACACATTAGCGAGCTTAAGGCCATAAAATGCTCCTGTCAGAGCCACATCTCATAAAAACATCTATAGTGTGACTCTGAGATCATTTCTAGTTTTTATATGTGCAAAGGAGTAAAGAGGGAGCCTGTTTTATTTCTACAAGCTGACACAAGTATCCCTGCTCTCAGACTTAAAAAAACAAGACAGGAGCGCAGTCATTAGAAGAACAATTTGTGCCGTGCAAGTTTAGAATCATGTCAAAAGTGTGTGTTTACAGGATACGCTTACAGGAAGTGCGACGTCAACGGTTCCTGGGAGTTTGTGGAGCGTTGGAACAAGACGTGGACCAACTACTCAGAGTGTCTGCGCTTCCTTCAGCCCAGCGACGAGAACGCCAGGGTGAGCGCCGCTCGAAAAACACGTCACTCGTTCAAATGAGCAAACGCAAAAAGCTCGAACCGCAGAGCTCTGCATTTTACATAAGGCTTCAGTTCCATATTCTTTACATCTCTAAGGATGATGGGATTCCGTGGCTGACTCCTTCCCCTCCACACATTACCCTTTAGAAATAGAAGAAGCGCGACCTCTGACCCCGATCCAGCGGCTGCATCTCCACGAGCTGTTAGCCTGTTTCCTTGAATAATTTCAACGTGTCTGTGGAGGGAAGAATATGTCTGACACAAGTGCTGGCTCTTTTTCGATGCCACCGGGTTCCCCTTACTCTCATCCGCCTGGGGCCGCACACCGACCAGAGCTACCCCTGCTTGCTTCACGCAAATAAACATCCCATTTTTCTGCCTTCTGCTCGGTTTTTATTGCCAGGGAAATCTCTGTCTTTACCTCTGCTGGGTTTGCGGCTTCGTTGTTTACTGTGCTCCTATGTAATACAGAGCCGAGTGTGTGTGTGTGTTTCGGCACATTTTTAAGCTCACAAAGTTCAGAGGAAAACTTAAATCAGACTTTATGATTTTAGAGTCTGGGTGCAAGAACGTTAATAATAATGGATTGGATTTAAATTGGGCTTTTCAAGGCACCCAAAGCGCTTACAGTGACCATTATTCACCAATGGTGGTAAGCTTGGCTGCTAATGTGTGCTGAATGTGTGCTCCGACCACCACCAAACATTCATACACATTCACACGGGACAATGTGGGTAAGGTGTCTTGCCCAATGACACTACAACAGCAACTAAGACAGAGCAGGATTCCAACCTCCAACCCTATGATCATTGGACAACCCACTCTATCACCTGAGCCACTGCCGCCCCTATACGTTGATATTTTGGTTTTGATTCCTAAAATTTACAGGTAAAACCACCAAACACACACTCGATTTATTTGATTTTTAATGTGGAAATGTGTGATCAACCCCCTGCTAGCTTGATCTGTCATTATATAATACATGAAAATGAATCCAGTCAATGCAGAATCTGATCATATACTGTTTTACGTGCAAAGCAAAATAAGATNCCCCCCCCCCCCCCCATTATTTAAATGCACTTGGAGCATACTTTGCGGTGCTTGAGTGAATTTTGATCAGTCTGCTCGAGTGCTCTCAAATCACAGCTGTGAGATTTTTGGGGCAGGGCCGCGGTAATTGTGATAAGCTTGTGGAGGCTGAAGAAAAAATTGGTTCCGCACCCTGTTGGGCCGAAAGCAAAGATTAAACGTTTTATAATCAGTTTCTTTCCTTCTGTGTTCATGTGTTGATTCTTTCTTGCGTCAGCAGTTGGTGGAGCTGGAAGGAGTTGCTAATGTAGAAATTGTGGGTATTTATACTTTACTGAAGTAATTATTTTTCAGCTGACTTTTTACTTCGACTCCTTACATTTTCACGCAATTATCTGTACTTTCTACTCCTTACATGTAAAAAAACTTGTTCCCTCTATTAATTATTATTTAAATTAAGGTATTGATAACATGCCTCTGAAGTTTGACGATTTGATCCATTACAATACTTATAGGCAACTAGTGATCATATCTTCCGCTGTATGAAACACATGTTAAAGCTCAGTATGGTTCTTTCATGTATGTAGAAAAATGAGTTTTTGGCGAGGTGGGGTAGCACACTATAGACCCCTGTGGGGTGGCCAAAGCTTCCAAAGCAATTTTTTCCCCTTACATTACTTTTAAGTAGTTTTGAAACCAGTACTTTTATTTTTACGCTTTTACTTGAGTAAAAGCTTGAGTTGATACTTCAGATTCTACATTCTACAAGTCTTTTTTAACCTAAGAATCTATACTTCTACCTGAGCAATGAATGTGATTACTTTTGACACCTTTGGCTCCTCTGAGCCTGATGAGTTGCTTCTAGCCCCGACCGTATCTCACTTTTCAGACCAAAAAGTGATTGGCTACCAACCGAGCACAGACATTTGAAAGACTCTTTATCTGGCGAAATGAAAGCCTCGGAGCTGCCACTTTATTTAACCTGCACTTTTCCTTTGGGAATTAACCTTAAAAACACACCTCATGGGATCTATTCCTCATCCGCTTCTTTTATTCATCTTTTTCCTCTTTATCAGACGACTGAAGCATCTGCAATCAAGACTTAGTCAGACCTACCTGTTGGATAAAATGAAATGTTTCTTATGAACTGTGTTGAACTGGTTGTAATATTTCCTCTCTTTGTGCTTGCAGCAAGAGTTCTTTGAGCGGCTGTATGTCATGTACACCACTGGCTACGCGGTGTCCTTCAGCTCCCTGCTGGTGGCCATCTTCATTATCGGATACTTCAGGTATGAGCGCGGAGAGTGCAGGGATTGATTTGTGTTTTGGAAGCTGCTTTTAAGATTTCTGCGACATCTCTGCTGTCATGAGGTCTAATTTTCACTGTGTTGACGGTTGGATGAAAGGGGTAGAGCTGGATAAAAGGCTTGCACAACATTTGTCTCCATTGCCTCATCGTCTCTCTATTCACCTCTAATTTCTTGGTTTTTTCTCCAGAAAACGTCACCATGCGCATCCACGCTGCTCTCACAGCGAATACAAACGTCGTACAGGCAAACTGTGCTGTACTGCTGGTCTGCTGTTAAACCCCAGGGAATGTATGACAGAATAAGAGGAGAGGCGAAACTCAATACAATAGTGATGTGAGAAAATGCACCAAAGCGACTGAGAAAAACTCAGGAGAGACCAATTGCCAGATTTCTCCATAGCAACAGAACTTTACGGACAAAGGGCCTCTCCTACGGTCGTAACTAAGGAGTAGCACTTACGAAAGGCTGTTTGTCAAAACTCTTGGTACTTTTAAGATGTAAGACCACTATGTGGTGAGTGGAATGATCAAGCCTTTACTTGACTGTGTCGCTCACAGGCTGGATAGACGGATAGATAGATAGATAGATACACCATAGATAGATAGATAGATACACCATAGATAGATAGATAGATAGAAAGATAGATGGATACACTATAGATAGATAGATAGATAGATAGATAGATAGATAGATGATAGGTAGATAGATGACACCATTGATAGACACCATTGATAGATAGATAGATACACCATAGATAGATAGATAGACAGATAGATAGATAGGTAGATGGACAGATATATAGATAGATAGATGACACCATTCATACGAGAAACTGCAAATGACCAGAACCAGAACAACCAGAACCAGCCAGAACAAATCCACATAGAATAGACAGACCTTTAAAGGGGCGTGTGTTTCCACTTTAATTGGCAAGAATGACAATAATCAGTGAGATCATCGAACATCAGACGCGTGATATCCTGACTTCTACCAGGAACTACTAAGAGATTAATGAATTTCACATTTGAATTAATTGCAACGACTGCAATTTGCGATCTGTATGAAATCAGCTCTCTTCATTAACGGCGGCGAGTCTGAGCCGTCTGACGATGATTGTGCTTCTGCCTGATGATATTTGCCGTTCCTCCTCCTCTCACCCTCCTCTCTGTGAGGCCATGCGTGTCTGCCTTCTTGCCTCATTTGCTCAGTTTGTGCTTCGTGACAGTACAGAGAAACTGCCGACACACACACACACACGCAGGCGCACACACACACACGCACACAGCTTTGAAAGAAGCTTGCGGTGCAATGTCTTATTCAGTCTCTTGCGATGTATTTGGCTGTGTAAACGTTGACTTCCTTTGTTTTATTTATTGATTTCTCTGACCTTCTGAATCTTCAACTCCGGAGGGCTCAACCTAACCAGCTCGCCAGTAGGTGGGCTGAGAACTTTTTGGGCAAATTCAGGGAATCAGGTGCAGGGTGTGGAGAAGTAGGAGGCATACAAAGCCAACTTTTCTGGCCCTTTTTTGGCAGATTTTTTGAATCGCTCATAAGTCTCAAAACTTTACAGTCAGCTGCCAAAGTCTGTCAGACACACGAATATATGCTGCAAATATCTGTGACATATTGAGTGTGTGTGGGGTGTGCTGAACTGGCTTAAGACCTGTGGGGTGAGACTGATCTCTGTCACTGGCGCCACATCAAAGATCAAACATTTTGTCACAGCACAAAAGTGTAATTTTACTGCACACAGACAAATGTGGTTATTTTGTTCCTGCACTTACTCGAGAAGTTAATTAACTTCTTGCCTCCTGTTGCCTCATGAATCTAAAGCCTTCAGTGCAGCACATTACATCACTCAGCAAGATATATTGTATGTTTGTATACACACATTAATATTGTTGTAGTACGTACTGTAAGTGTGGTGACAGGAAGTAAAAACAAACTCAGGTTTGACCATCACAGCCAAAAAGCATAAATATTTTGACCAGTACGGCTCAAAAAATGATAAAGCTACTTTTCATTTTGGAGCCACAGGCCAAATACACAAATGAGATTCTGAAACGCAAGTGAAAGGTTTTGAGTGAATTACGACCAAACATGCTTTAGAGTTTTGATGAACCCACGGAACTGTTGTGACCAATGAACTTTTGAGAAAGTTAAGAGAGGATTAGAGAAGTTTATACTTCTTCTACTTCTTTTCGTTCATGTAAATTGAGTTGATATGATTAAGAATTAATATACATTTTTTATTATTTTTGTTTGTATGCTATGCTTTGTTTGTATTGTTTTTTTTACATGATTGAAATAAAGATATCAATCATTCAATCAAGTTACTTAAAAAAAATAATTTGTTACAGCTAAAAGTAAATAGCTAATTTAGCTTTAAAACTAAATAACTTACTCAGTTTCAAATTATAAAAGTACCTAGTACTGTGGAAAGTAACTATTGCGTTTTAAATGCTCAAATAAATCTCCAGTGAAGCTGGTAAAGACAATACTAATTGACTGTCACGTGCCACAGCCAAAGTTCACATTGAATTAATTGAATACATTTAATTGATTACTCGCTACTGAAAAAAGTAACACCGTTATTTTTAGAGCCGTTATTCAATTTGGCTCCCACAGGAGAAAATATCCCCACTATGACTCCAAAATAAAGAACATGAGAGTATTAGGGTCCG
>CAESWR010000170.1:180343-191130 GCA_903171835.1 Mullus surmuletus | reverse complement strand
TCCTTCTAGTGGCTCCCGTCACCCGAGCTCACTAGAGCCATTTTTAGATTGGCTGAAATTAAGTACCAAAGCTGAATTTGTGGGAAAAAACTCTGGCCTCTGGCAACCAAATGCAATTGTGTCAGATACCACATGGAAGGTGACCTTTAAGAGCACCCTTACATTCCATTGTCCGCGGGGTGGGTGTGGGTGTGTGGGGGGGCCTGGGGGCTTTGTGCACTTACTTTCCATCGCTGTTGTGAAATTCGCGATTGGAGTGATCCCACTGGGGACAGATCAAAATCATCAAATGCGGAATGACCTGCAAAATCTGGTACAGTCGGCAACCCTAGTCGCGTGAGGGCAGGTCGTGCCTAAACACGACTGCATATCAACGTTACATGTAAAGTGGTTGCCCAGGTTGCATCAGTTGCGTCTGGTGTGAACGTGGCTGGCTGAACAGCTGCTCAGCTGCTTGGAAAAGCGTGTTGGATGTGACTTGGCCTAGGGAAACAAATAATTTCAGTCAGATTTTGAAAAAAGCAATCAATCAAGCGATGCAAACTTCCCAGCAGCTGGAGGATGAAAGTTGTTTTTCGCCGCCTTCTTTTTCAAGAGAGACTGAACGTTTGCCAAATGTGTGGTTGGAGGCGACAGTCGGTTTAGTTGCTGTGATGGCGGAGTGAAAACACACTCTACAATTTTGCTGCTCGCGCTCTGTTGTGTCCAACAGGCGGTTGTGGCTTTATTCTGAACATCTCAATACACAGAAAGGGACATTTTTGCAAGTGAAAGAAAACTCTTCTGTTTCCGTTTCTGCTAACTGAGGCGAGCGAAGGCAGATGACATTTCTTTTCAGAGTGATAGCCTTGCACAAAACACATCCTTTTCAAATTACTGTTCTCCATCTTTTTGTTCCATGTCTCAGTTGCCCCATTTGTCCTGGATCGTCGTTCATTATAGCTGCAGAATAAGCTGCGTTATTCAGTAGCCATTTCCTATTTATTTTTCTAACTTTGTACTTTTACGTTGTACTAAACTATTGTAATAACTTTGTAACTACATCATAATAACTTTGTACCTACATCTTAACAACTTAATTCCGACATAATAGAGCTGCAAAAACAGTTGCAGAAATCCCAGAAATTAATTAATATATAAATTGAGTTTTTGTATCTTCCATTTTTTTACTTTACTTTTTTATGGTCAAATACATTTCAAAATACATGCACCATTGGAATCACTTTATTGTCATTGTAAAAGCAGAACAGAAAGTGGCTTCCCATGAATAACAACATTCCCGTACTAACCCGATTGAGTTTCTATTTATTCTATTCGGCAAAATGTCAATTATTTCCAAAGCGTGAGGCCAAAGATTGTTTTTGTGCGAGACGAAACCCACTCCCCTGCAGTATGTCTTGATTCCTTTGGTGCCGAGTGACGACCGTTGTGATTTTCCCTCAGACGGTCCCATTAACGGGCCTCACGTGGACCTCGCTGACAGTGATGCAGTGTGGGAATATGGGGAAATGAAAGCAGCTCACCGGGTGTTTCGTCTGCTTTTTCAGGTGTTCCGGCTGTGTTCGTGGCGGTGTGGGGCGTCGTCAGGGCGATGGTGGCGGACGCTAGGTGAGAAAAGTCACTCTGATTATTTATTTTGAAAAGAAAAAAAAAAAAAACGTGGGTTGATGAAACTAAAATTATCAGCATAAAAGACATATTCGAAGATGTATTCAAAGTTAATTACATTCTAATTGTGGTGACATTTAAATCTGAGAAATCCAATTAAGATCTGCAGGCTTGATTTTCAGACGCTGTTTCTCAGAGGAGCCTTTGATTAAAAAAGTTCTCGCGCTCACTTTCATACAGAGGCCACGGCCTCAGACATCAGGAGACGCCATTAATCTGCCGCCATCACTCCTCGAGAGACCGATTCTTACTCCTGAAACGACACAGGGGGCGGAGTTTAGCACAGTGTCACTCAATTAAATGATAAAAAGACCACACGGCTGCTCAATGTCTGATTTTATACGTCGGTGCTTATGAGGTTTTTCAGACTGGCGTGCACATCAAACGAACATTATCTAGTTTTCTGCTCCTTCCTTTCTTCTCCACTTGTTTCCTTGTTTGCTCGTTTCCTCCCCTCACTTGCTTTCCTTTTCTTTGCCTGTTTACTTTCCTTTGTTCTCTCCTTTTTCATCCACTCTACCTCTCCTCTCTTCCTTCTCTGCCTCCACTGTACCTCGTCCTCTCATCCTCCCCTCTTCTCATCCTTTTCCTTCCTGCTATTCTTCCTCCCCGCTTCCTCTCTTCTTGAACTCTGCCTCTCCTCCTCTGCCCACTTTCCATCTAATCTACCACTCCTCCTTTCTTTCTCTCTCTCTGCTCTTCCTCTCATCCTCCCCTCTTCCCCACTTTTCCTCTGCCACTCTTCCTCCTCCCCTCTTCCTGTCTTCCTAAACTCTGCCTCTCATCCTCCTCTCTTCTTCCCCTTTTCCTTTCCCATTCTTCCCCACCTCTCCTTATTTCCTTCTCTCCCTCTGCTCCTCCCCTCACCCCCCCCTTTTTCTCTCCCACTCTTCCTCCTCCGCTCTTCCTCACTTCCTGAACTCTTCCTCTCCTCATCTCCCCTTTTCCATCTACTCTACCTCTCCTTCCCTTGTGTCCCTGCCCTGTTCCTCTTCCTCTAATCCTCCCTTCTTCTTCCCCTTTGCCCCCTCCCACTCTCCCTTTCCTCCCCTCCTCCTCCTCCTCTTCCTCTCCTCAGATGTTGGGAGTTAAGTGCGGGGAACATTAAGTGGATCTATCAGGTTCCCATCCTGGCAGCAATTGGGGTAAGAATGTGAGTGAATGAGCGTTTGACATCTGCCATTACCTTCTCTGTAGTCTGTGTGTGTGTGTGTGTGTGTGTGTGTGTGTGTGTGTGTGTGTGTGTGAGAGAGATGGCTGTTATTAATCCCCAGCCCTGCAAAGAGTTTTTTCTTCTCCTTACATCCAATAAAGTGTGTGTGGAAAGTTTCTCTCTGCACCCCAAGTGGTACGAATCCAATCAGCAAAGTTTGACAACAGATAGAGAGACCTGAATCCTCCAGGTTTCTCTGCGCTCTGCTGAGGCAGGGAAGCCAATTTCCAATTTTGCATTAAAAATACTCACAAAGTGGGGCGTCGACACAACAAACAAGATAATTGGAGTAAACATCTTAATGGAAAACTAACTGTAGAATATCTGGACTGAGCATGCACACACCCATTAATCAATTCGTTCAACTCAGACTTCTTCTCTCCATCCTGCTTTAATTCAAGTCCAACTGAGCATTATTCTGTCAAAGTCCTGTTTGTTTCAATTGCAAGGACTGGAGGTCAATACAGATGCAGGCTTCTGACTGTCAAAGCTGCCATGAAAGGGCGTTATGAATCCAGACTGGGCGAGCATGGATGTGCCGCCTCGCTGTGAGCTCAGATTTAACAAGCAAAGCGATGAAAAGCGACATGCTATGCCAACAGACCCCGGTTGTCTGGTTGTGGATTAGTGAAAAACCTCCCGCAGGTCTACGATGCCCAGGGCCTCTTGCTAGAGGTTCCACCGCATATATAGCAGTGTAACTTGGTGGGCATTATATCATACATTTCCATGTGTGAGAAAATACACCCACCAGGTGTGGGGAGTGTGAAAAAGGTTAAAATATGTGTGTCACACTCAGAACGCCTGAGACTTGAGAGCCAAGACAGTTTGTCTCAAATGTATAAAAAATATGTTGCAAAAAATCAGATTCTGAAACATTTTACAGACCTTTATCTTGAAAACAGATGGTCCATATAGTGTGTCTACCTTGTTCTGCTGTCATGGGCAAAAAATGAAATTAAAAAAACGTTGCGCTTATTGTTGCATTAAGCATTAAGTAATAAAAACAAATTAAGGCATGCATTTACTTGCGGTTTCATTACACAGATGTGGCACTATGCAATCATCAATCAACGCATCAGCCTGGAACTTTAATTCAGCAACATCATCAACTCATTACACAACAACATTACACTATGTATAAAAGTGTGGGTGTGTGTGGGTGTGTGTGGGTGTGTGTGGGTGTGTGGGGGGAAGGGGTTCGTGGTCACGGTGTGTGGTCAACAATCCCTCCATGCTTGTTGATCCGAGCTTTCTCATGAATGTGAACCCCTCCCATCACAAGCACTGGAACCTCCCCACATTCTGCATGCATAAAGCAGTTGGCAGTTCCCACCAAGGGAATATGTTCCATTACCATTACCAGTCTGTCCTATCAGCTGCTCAGGCTCAAGCTAAAATGAAAGGTGCAGCCAATGGAGAGCTGTGGCCAACGTGCCCCTCTGTTTGTCTGACATGAAATGCTGCTGCTCACCTGAGCCATCTGGTGGCTGAATATCCCGCTGGATGTGTCAAGTTTACCAAACGTGCTAATGCCAGTGGAGGCTCCACCTGTTGGCTGTTAGAGGGCGAGTCCAGATGTTTTGACATGAAGTTGTATGAGCTCCTCACCATCAGTGTGGTTCATCAGCAGTGACTTTTCCCCAACTGCGTCCCGCCGAGTTTCGGCCCGGTTTTGGTGTTGCAGAAAGTAGTTCCGTTCAGTGTCTGGGGTCACACGGATAAAGAGTTTTGCTCCAAAAAACAACATGCATTCAAAAGAGTAATCCATTTGCATGAGGAATTTGTAGATGCAATGCTTGTCATTTTTGCTCCTTCTCTCTGTATCCAAAACAACAACAACAGCACAGTGGATAATGAACAGCCCAGTTAGCAGTCGCCTTCGGTGGTGCTTTGGTGCTGGAACTGACCAACCCCTAGTACCCAACACTATTCCTCGTCGCGTGGTGTTGCTCTTGCCTTTGGCCATGTTTACAAGGAGTTCCTGGACTCCAAAGATCAGGATTCCTTGCCAGTAGAACGTGTGTAGAACACAAATTCATGTTCCTTTTGATGGGGAGATCCTGATAGGAGGAGACATGATCAAATTTTAGTCTTAGAAAAGGAGTAACCCAGGGGGAATATACAGATTTTTAAAAACAGGAATACGAGCATGTTCCTGTTATTCAAATGGGTTATTGGTGTTTACATTGCCGCGCACAACCGCGTTATCGCTGTATTTGAATGCATGTAAATGTAGTCAGTGTCTGCAGTCGCAATAAGGAAATAAACAACGTGGGGAAAGAACCATGAAACCGCTGGAGCTCCCGTCGGGATTATGCGGCTGCATCCTGTTAACATGCGTGTTGCGGAGCTGCACGACACTCTATCTGCAATTGGACTCATCCGAGCGGCACGTGGATTGAAAGAAATAGCTTTACAAATTGGCAGCACACACATAAGCCTGAACCCCATAAGTATGCTTTGGCCTCATTAACATCTCTCCAAAGAAATCCATCAATTCGTCTTTTTTCTGTGCCTTTGTTTTAGCAGAGGATGTTTTGAGCACTGACTTTTTACAGAAACTTAAGGTCAAACAGGTCATAATTTTAGTTTAATTTGACTGAATAATGATCTCAGCTNGGAATGTGCCTTGTGACGATCTCAGCAGTCTCTTGATAAAAAGAATAATAACAATTTGCCATTTGGAGATACTGACGTGCGTTCCACCTCTTCTTTGTTTCAGCTTAACTTTATCTTGTTCGTTAACATTGTTCGTGTTCTGGCCACCAAAATACGAGAGACCAACGCGGGGAGGTACGACACCAGGAAGCAGTACAGGTTGGTACAACCTCCCGCCTCCTCCAAGTTTCACAACCCATAATCTGTTTTTCTCCTTTTTCCCCCCTCCTGTAATTTTCAATCCCTTTGCCTTTCGCACACTGAGAACCGTGTGCTGCTTGAGAGAAGAAGGGAGAAGAAAGAGGACAGAAATGCATCTTGGCATAAAGCACACGCTTACACTTTGACTTCCTGTTTAAGTGCTGCCCATTTTATCCTACATTTACTCTAAATGTATGTGCAGTACTGACTCATCTTATGACACGCGTAAAACACATTTTTCATGCAATTTCTCTGATGATGCCTGCTACTGACATATCTCTCAAATTAGCCCCTCAAATGGAAGTAAAGAGTCATTTCCATGTAGAGGGACATTGAAATTGACTTCAGCTTGACAAATTAAATCACAGCACACAGCCCATGGGCATGACTCATACAAATACACAGGAATAAATCAACGTTTCATATGCTGATTTTTTCATTCATACACAGTAGACTACCTCCAAAATACTCACACATGCATGCATACATGAAGCGCGACTAAATATTCAAAATCATTGTTTGTGGTCAACAGTCTTAATCCTTCAAATAGAAAAAGAGGATTTTCAGATTTTTAATTTTCTTTGTGTGAACGTTTAACTGAGTTTGTTTTCTGCTAATCCCTCGCTTCAGTTCAGATGCATTACAACCAAACATCGGCTCTTTCTTTTCTAACTCAAATGTGCTAGTTTACCCAAAGTCACTGACGTAACATTCAGGGACTTTTGCACGGGTGTTTTGTCCCACAATGGACGGCGTGAATGCATTATGCGCACATGTGCGCACACACACTTTTCATATCTGCAATTATTGGTATTATATCCCCTGCTGGTGCAGTGTGGACAAAAACATTATAATAACGGTGTATTGTCTGACAACCGCTCACATTTTGATTGCTGCAGAGAGGCGTTTTTCCGTGTTGTCAAGCTGCCAGCGCATCAGAGGAGATGATAGTGGTCAGGTCCAGGAAACTGGAACCATTGCGGCGGATCTGAACGTGAGCCGATGCTGCGGGGAAAGACAAAGGCCCCGAAACTGAGTGGCTTTAAAGGCCACGGTTTAAGCCATTTTCATTCAGCTCTTTGATGCGATCACTACAGGACACGGCCGTGAAATTACAGAGAGATGTGATGCATGACAGAATGATCCAGAACCTGATAGGTGAGATCGTTGGTTATTTATTGAAAAGGATTTAAATGTATTCAAACGCTCAATGCAAGTACAAAATATTTATGATGTCATCGCAGTATGGGCTGCTAATATTAGAGGAAGAAAGGTGTATTCACTGGCCAGGTACACCCTGGTAGAAGTGGCTGGGTTGGAGGAGCTGCTGTGGTCTCCTTCCGAGCATGTAGACGCCCTGAAACAGCTGATGATGGTGCGCGCAGTGATACAAAGTGAGGGAAAATAGTGCCGGATGATTGCGGGGTCGGACTTTTGTGCATCCGAGAAATTGTGATGTAAATGTATGACTCTTTTGAACGCATATCGTTTTTTGGAGCAAAACACTTTATCCGTGTGACCCCAGACACTAGACGGAACTACTTTCTGCAACACTGAAACGGGGCCAGAACTCAGGCTTACGGAACGCAGTGGGGGAAAATTCACTGCTGATGAACCACACTGATGGTGAGGAGCTCATATAACTTCATGTCAAAAAATCTGAACTATCCCCAGTGTTTCCTCTAGGATTTTTTTCAGCAGCGGGGGCGGGCTTTCCGGGGCGCCGTAGCGCTGTAAACACATGACACTTGACTGAAGATTTTACATTTACAATGAATTTATTCAATGGCCCGCGGAATTTAAAAATGAAAAATGAATAGTTAGGGTTAGATTGACAGCCTGCCTCAATGAATAGCCGCTTGCCCGTTCCTGTTTTGGGTGCCTGAATTATTTTATTTTGTATTTATTGAACATAATACACAACATATTGAACACAATATTAATATATTAACGTTAAAAAATGTTTTACCTACCTATCATCATTTGAGTCATTAAAAGGCTAATGATACCTGACTAGCATCATCTTCATCAGGTGTATTTCTCTATATATTATTATTAATATTTCAACAAGCTTATCTGAAAAATGCAGTCAGCAGTGTTGTAATGGCATGTAGATATGAACGTTAACAAAGCTTCCTCCGTTCAGTCCTTTTTCGGTAAATCAGCCACAAAAAGTGTCTGCGGAGGAGGAGCTAAGGTCCAGCGATGGTCTAGCACCGGAACTGGTAATAATGGCAGAGAGGGAACTGGTGAGAAAAATCGGCATCAACGCGCGAATTTCGGTGTGAAAGGGGTTATAGTTATCTGTAGTTTACCTTGGTGTGCGCAAGTCCCTGACAGGACTCTGCTGTGAAGGTGGAGAGATGCGACGGTGGGGTATTTGCGTCAACAATCAAAAAAAAAGAAAAGAAAAGAAATTCGAAGGAGTGGCAGCTAGGATTTAGGAGTGGCGACCCGCAACTGAATGTAGAGGAGCCACTGACACAAGGCAGGATGGAGCCGTGATTTTGCATTATCATCTGAATGTGGCAGCTGAAATTCAGCCCCTTCAGAGCAGGCACCACTTTTACAATCTCACTCTGGTTGTAAGAAGTGGTCATTTTAAATGGGTCGCTTTTCTATCACCGTGACCCAGTCTGCCCCTTCTCCTCTGAAATCCGAGGCATTTTCGTCCCTGACGACCACCGCTAAGTGGAAAACTGAACATTCTCTGTGAACACCAGAGATGGCTGTGTGTCAAAATCACAGTGGAATGTTCAAGGTCAGTTAAATATCCCTATTTTTCACAGAACAATGCTTGGATTTAACTTTAGTACGTCATCTTGACCATGTCAAGATACAGGAGTTGCTGCCATGTGATTGAGTAAGGAGCTACGTCTTTGTTAACTAGCGATACAATAGCTGTATCTGCCATTGTGGCTGTTGAGTGTTTATTACAAATTGACCACAGAGTTCTGCAGCCAGAGTTCTGCAAAGATGGGTTGAGGACACTTGGCACTTCTTTCGTCTCCAAGGACTGACTCAAACAGCACTCTCGAACATTTAACAACATGCTATGTGATTGTCTTTCTGTGATGTAAACAGTCTTGATTTAACAACCCTAAATGTCTTGGTCTTGGTGCCCCTCGGTCTTGGTAAAGTCTCGGTTTGTGCAGTCTCGACTTCACGACCAGAAAAAACATATGTATTCAAGCTTTTTTAAAGGAAGTTATTCTCAGATATTTGGAAACTTCACAAAATCTCAAACTTCTGAAAACCCTAGAAATGAAGATTCCAATGAATAAATCAGAGTGGCAGGTTGTTGGGGGGGGGGTCAGGGGCCTCATGGGACATGCCCAGAATGTCAGGGGGGCGTCATCTTGACATATGGAAAGAGGCAGGGTTTGGTGACTGAAAGGGCAGCAGAGGCAGAGAGGGATTGGCGAAAAACAATAAACTCTGATCACATCGGCGCTAAATTAGAATTCATAGTGGCAGCACAGCTGGCGAGCCTTTCTGCCGCGTTAGACAGGAGGCGCAGCCGTATCCGTTCTCTCTCCCAAAATAGATTTCTTAAATTATAGCTGATAGTTGCCACAGGCGTGTTCATTGAGTGGAAGTTAATGTGACGAATGGATATGCTGTTGATCACACAGACTCGGCTCGCTGTGGCGGCGGACCGACATTGTTCAGGTGTAAAGACGACGCCGGCACCACTTATCAAAGGACGTTTTCACACTCCGTCTCCTTCTAAAATGAGTGGAGAAATCAACGTGGAGACCTCAACTTAACTTATTGGAAGAAGAAAAGCAGTGAAAATACCATTTTCAAAGCGCGAAACACTCCAGATGGTCTTCATTGATTTAAAAAGGAGGAAATGAGCATTGCTTCCTGGGTCTCAATTTCAAATCTGTGGAAATCCTTCATTCAGCAACAGATCATCTGTTTCTGATGCAGCCGGAGTGGATCTCTGTGTCCTCTTCGCTTTCTGACTCCCTCTCTCGGTGTGTAGATCCTGTGCTCTGTCTGCAGTAATCGCATTTGCAGTGAATTCGATTGGCCACAAAGGGATTAAGCGCAACTGTGGAGTAAAGCTGATAAAATACAGTAGCTAACAATGCAGGAGAATGTGTGCACTGAGGCCACTTCCTTTAACGTTGTTTTTCCCAATATGCATTAGAAACTACGGAGCCTTAGACATGACATGGTCAAAATAAAATTTAATCTTGGCCACTATATAGCTATAAAGTGTGCATGAAATTCTCATTTGTGGCCATGAATTAGTATTTCGTGGCCACGAATTAGTATTTCATGCAGAAATACTAATTTGCAAATGAGTATTTTGAGTATTAAAACACTCATTTGAGTATTAAAATACTCATTTGTGGCTACAATAGTAGCATGTGGTCGCAAAATACTAGTTCGTGGCCAGGAATCACTAATTCATGGGTAAAGCATTTTCAGCGCTGGGCTCAAGTGGCAGGAGCCGTACAGCATCTCAGCCAAAATGAGCACCGATACATGGGAAAACAACATTCTTATAGACACTTCATGGTCTTCGTGGGCTGGTCCTGCCCAGGTGCAGTTATTCGTTATCCAGGACGCACAACCGTGTTTTACTTTGGCCGTTCTATTTTGTCTTGAATAGTAATGGTGTATGGAAACACCGGGTGTGTGTGTGTTGTTGTTCAGGCGCGTAGCTAAAAGAACTGATAGCCAGAAGACAAAACTGAAAGAGAGAAAATACCTTCAGTGTGGAACACAAAACAATGTGGGGTCACAGTGACCCAGAATCCCTGACCAGTCCCTGAAGTTCTGTTCAGCAGGCCGGAGAATCGCTCAGATTCAGTGCAGAACAGTGGCAACAAGTGTATTCATGAAATACTAATTATGCGCCTCTGTCAGAGGCCCGCTATGTCTTGTCTTCGATTCTCGATTTCTTTTCTTTGTCTTACAGCACAGACGGCTATGCCATTTTTAGACTAGTTTAGTCTATGAACATTGGTTTTATCCATCACATTTTTTACAGTGAATCTTATTTCAAAAGTGGTCAGATTTAACAACC
>CAESWR010000170.1:163586-175432 GCA_903171835.1 Mullus surmuletus | reverse complement strand
AGATTTCTGAAACAGGAGCCCTGGTAGCCTGGAAAGAATAGGAGTAGAAGAACATTAGAAAAACTGTAAGAAAAATGGTAAATGGTGAAATGTACCATTAGCTAATTTAACCGTGAGACCATAACATCGCATATTACTGTAGATATTCTCAGCCATTTCAACATCCAGCCCTTTCTGTCTCCCTCCCTCTTCTCCTTTTTCCTTCCCTTTCCCAAAACCTTTCTACACTAACTTTTCTGCCAGTCTTCCCATTTTGCTCCCTTTTCCTTCACTCATTCCAGTCTTCCCCTATTCTGAAATACAGACATAATATTATCACATAGTAGCATCATCTCTAGCTAGCTAGCTACAAAATAACCACAAACATTAACATGCGTTAGCATGACATTTCTAGGATAAAAGAGTGGCAACCAAGTAGGAACGCAATTAGGCTAAATTTAAATGCAGTGGCTCAACACTAGTATTGTTACTCACCGCAAACAAACATTGGTCACCGCAAAAAAACGCCCAGCTCGCACAAAAGAAATGGATTTACACGCACCATAAAGCAGGACTGGTCAGCGGAGGTCCTGCAGGTGAACGGCCGGCTGCAGCTCCTCTGCTGTTCTCCCCCCTCCCTTAAAGCGCCCCCTCACAGTACCGTAATGTGTCATACATCAGGAAAGCTTCGCTTCTCAGCTTTCAGAATCCGTTGGAATTACGTCGATAGCACAAACGGTCAAGGAGTTACGGCAATCTGAATCATGCCTGCTGTTTTCTGTCGCCGGCGACAGCTCTGTCCGTGGCTCTTCTAGTCAAAACGCAACATTTTTTCTCAACCATAAAAAGCTGAAACTGGGGACGTGTCGAGGGACAGCTTTGATCGGGCAGAGGTCAGACAAAACGGGGCCTGTCCATGGAAATTGGGTATTTATACTAATACTCCTACTCAGTGGCGGAACAAGTTTACCGGGGCAGCTTTTTCTGATCGTTGGTTGTGTGTGTGTGTGTCGGGGGGGTCCTCGTGCATTTCGGAATGGGCCCTTACTTCGTTCGTCCAACCAGGGGAGTGGGGGGTTCTGATCGATCTTTGCGGAAGCCTCGCTCGGCCCCCTACAGTTCGGCCCCTGCTCCTACTACATAAGTGAGGAAAAAAACAAGAAACGTCACTTTTAAAGCAACATGACCTTGAAGGTGAAGGTGACAGTGGGATGATATGTGACACTGATGCCTCGTTCACACTGCACCACTTTCTGAGTATTTAGCACGCTGGATATCGTCGGCGACTCAGAGTCAGGCTGTATGCGAGCGCCTGACTGGCGTCTTTGAGGCGTTCACACCTGACGACCCGGGATCGCCGAGCAGAGGACTGCCTCACCCCGATGTCGGGGAGGGGAGCAAAAAAACATTGGGCTAAAACCGTGTAGCGTGAACAAGGCTTAAGAGCTCTATTTTCTTTGACCAGCGCGGTCTGGTGGATCTGAGAGAGGGACGGCTGCGCTGCTGTGGCTTTGATCACAGCCAACTCCAATCACAGGCAATCGATGCGGCCCCTCGCATTCTCTTTAAATGCGACGCACGAGTCGAGCTCTGACAGGTTGGTTGGCGACGTCCTGTCGAGACCCGAGTAGCTCAGAACAGCAGGTGGAGGAAGAATTATGGGAGGGGGACTGATGCAACAATGTCACCAAAACACGTCGTTTCACTTCTCCATTTCACGTCTTAAGAATTGCAAAGAAATGAAAAAATGCAGAGTACTATTCTATTATCTGTTTTATTGATATTTGTTCTTTATTTTCTATGTGCGTCTAATAAGTGATAAATCCCAACCACATTCAGTTTCAGTTACATCATTTGATCCAGTGTGATCTAATCCAGTGGTTCTCAACTGGTCTCACCCTGGGACCCACATTTTCTAATGGTCGTTGTCCTGCGATCCACTTTTATAGAATTCCAACCAAGTGTAATGTGAACGTTTGGCACCCTTTAAATTCGGCGCATTGACAGTTTGGTTGGCGGCGTCCTGTCAAGACACGAGTAGTAACAGCGGGTGGAGGAAGGGTTACTTCTGCAATGACCTCACCAAAACACTTTGTTTCACTTCTCCATTTCGCGTCAATATAAGAATTGAAAATAAAAGGAAAAAAAGAGATAAGATATTTCTTTTTTTTCATCAATATTTGTTTTATATTTTTCATGTGTGTCTAATAAGTATTTAATCCCGACCAAATTCAGTTTCAGTTACATCATTTAATCCAATGTGATCTAATCTACAAATAACATTTCAATGCGTCACGACGAGTGTCAACCGCCTTTGATTAACGTCAATGATTCAGAGGGTTTTGATGACCGTTGCTCACATATTTATGAATGAAAATACGTCTGACATCCACCACACCTGTCCGTGGAGTTCGCCATCCGTCCGCCTGCGTCCCGATCAGATCCACCAAAATTGCATTAGATCAGCTTGTCACTCTGCCAGGCGTATCTCCGCTGACACTCCCTCTGCTATGCCAGCACACCAATCTTGGCAGGGACCGGTCTGCCAAATTGGCAAACACACACAGCAAGCCTTGCACCATTACGGAAATCAGGATACGCCGCCATTTGTGCCTCGCCTCATTTGCGGCATAGATGAAAAAAGAGCCCTAAGACAAGATCAGGTCAGGGAGAGTGTATGTGGACGGAGGTCCTAGTGTGTCTGTAAAGATTATTTGCTGAAGAGAAGACGGTAAAGTCAGGGTGTGTGAGGGTGTGTGAGGGTCTGTGAGTGTGTGTGAGGGTGTGTGAGGATGTGTGTGTTTGCATCCACAGTGGTGTTGGAAGAGGATGTAGGCACAACAAAAGCACAATTTCACGCCTCAGCTGCGCCACTCTCATATCTTCGCACATGTAGATTAGCTCGAAACTTCTCGCAGGAACAAAACATGAAACATTTGACACACATTCCACAAAAAAAGTGGTTTGCAGTAGAGCAAGAATGACTTTCATACTGTTCGGATTTCCCTCCGAAAGGGCATGTCAGGGAGCACGTGAAGCACATCATTACAACTCGTGTTTGTCTTTGTCTTTTTTACTAGTTCCAAACACAGGCTATAAACCTGAAACATATAGTAGATACAATAAGTTGCATAATACATCGAGAAAGCACATTAACCAAATCTGACTTTTAAATGTTAATCAATTCAATGGATAATCATCAACGTCACATCATTTTCAAATACCTCAAACTGAGTATCAAAGTATCAAAGTTAAGAAATACTAGCAGTTTAACTACGTACCGACGGGATCTGTGCTCCTTATGACGGTTCTTTGGTGGAATTTCTTTTAACTGCTAAGTTTCACAAACCCTTCAAGCTTTTCTGGGCTTTATCTCTGAATATTAAAGGGTTTAAAGCATCCTTTAAACAACAGTTTCATTGAATAACATTTATTTTTTCTACTTTCCGAAAGAGAGTTTAACACATACTCTAATCTGGAACTTTGCACTGCACAGATACAAAAGTTTTGATGTACTGAGGCGGATAGGAGTTTTGTGTGCATTAGGTTCAGGCTACTGAGAACCAATTTACATGAACTCATCCTCCACAGTGACCTCCTGACCTGCCATCAGCTGGTCTGTACATTGCTGCCACTTACTGTTGCTGAGTCATTCATGATTTCAACAACAAACTACTGAGGTTGAGGGTGGGTGTTCAACTGGGATCTCATGGAAGTGCACCGATGGGTCGGTCCAGAGAGGCTTGGTGCCTCCAGCCTGCATCATATCCCTCTCACTGAGCAGCGTGGGATACAGCTGAGTACTTTTTTTGGTAGCACTTTCTGATACAGCTTGGCAAGTAGGTCAGTTCTGAGAAATTGCCCGGTTAGTAGCAGCATCATTCCAAAGATGAGGCTGATACTGTGTGATGGTGCAGGGATGATGCTGGTACCAAGAGGGAGGATGTAGGGATATTATAGGCAAAATGCAGGGGTTATCTGGTAAAAAGAGGAATGATGCAGGGATGACGAAAGGATAATGTAGGGTAGATGCTGGTCCTAAGAGGGATGATAAAGAGGTACAGTGCAAGTATGATGTAGGGATGATGTGGGGATGATGCTGGTGCTCAGAAGGACGATGCATGTATGACGTAGGGGTAATGCAGGGATGATGTAGGGGTGATGCTGGTATTGAGGGATGATGCTGGTACTAAGAGGAAAGATGTAGGGATGATATATGCATAATACAGGGATGGTGTAGGGATGATGCTGGTACTCAGAAGTATGATGTAGGCATGATGCTGGTCCTAAGGGGGATGATGTAGGGATGATGCTGGTACTAAGAGGAATGATGCAAGGATGATATAAACATAATACAGGGAAGATGTAGGGGATGATGCTGGTCCTAAGAGGGATGATGCTGGTACTAAGAGGGATGATGCAGGGATGATATATGCATAATACAGGGATGGTGCAGGGATGATGCTGGTACTCAGAAGAATGATGTAGGCATGATGCTGGTCCTAAAGGGGATGATGTAGGGAAGATGCTGGTACTAAGAGGGATGATGCAAGGATGATGCTGGTCCTAAGAGGGATGATGTAGGGATGATGCTGGTACTAAGAGGGATGATGCAGGGATGATATATGCATAATACAGGGATGATGTAGGGATGATGCTGTTCCTAAGAGGAATAGTCAAGGGATAATGCAGGAATGATGCTGGTACTAAGAGGGATAATGTAAGTATGATGCTGGTACAAAGTGGGATGATGCAGGGATGATATACGCATAGTTCAGGGATGATGTAGGGATGATGCTGGTACTAAGAGGGATGATGCAGGGATGATATGCGTATAATACAGGGATGATGTAGCGATGATGCTGGTCCTAACAGCGATGATCTAGGAATAATGCAGGAATGATGCTGGTACTAAGAGGGATGACGTAGGGATGATGCTGGTACTAAGAGGGATGATGTAGGGATGATGCTGGTACTAAGAGGGATGATGCAGACATAATATAAGCATAATGCAGGAATGATGTAGGTATGATGCTGGTCCTGAGGGATGATGCAGGCATGACACAGGGATAATGCATGGATGATAGGGATGATGCTGGTCCTCAGAGGGATGATGCAGGGAAGATCCCTCTTGGGACCCTGGATGATGGTGGTACTCACCATGCAATTACTATGTACTTGCAGGGCTGTATTATAAAGTGTTTTTTTTTTTTTTCTTCCTTGTGCTTTTCAGACGATTAAGTGTTGTTAACGTCGCTGCACTGCCCTGGAGCCGGACCAGTGTCCATTTCAAGCTGTTACACTTTATGAAGTGTGTTTATTTGCTGTAAAAGATGAATAGAGAGAGAAAAAAGCGACAGAGACAAACGTGGGTGGGAGCCTTTTAGCAGTTTCAATACGCTTCATCCAACATCAATAAAAACAATATTAACCCTGTCAACTATGAACCTATGCTCCTAACAAACGCATGTAGCGCTTTGAAGATGTTTGAGAAGAGCCAGATGGTGTCATTACTCACACCGTCAGCAATTCTTCAGCGTGAGTTACAGTGTGCACACAGAACGTGGCCTCATGCGACCCAGCAGCCTCAGAATGCAGATCTCAGCGTGTCCTCAACACACTCCTATTTGTTTGAGCTGAATAGTATTTACTAATATTTAGAGGTTACATACAATATGTGAGGAGACTCTATAAAGCTGGTGCACAAGTCCATGCTCACTTATCAGTGACATAACAGACTTAAATAACTGTAGTAAGTTGAAATCAAGGTAATTAGCAGCAGTAAGTTGAGTGATGTGTTTACAAATCCTTAATACTTTATTAATCAACATAAACATGTGAATATCCACTAACTAATACCAGCTAAATAAAGTCCCAACCTGTATATAATTGATATGATTAATTACTATTGTTTTGGAAACAGTTTGTCGGGTAGTGTCCTAAAACATGCAGAAAAATGATATGTCAAAAGAACATATCAATCTTGTTAGACGACCAGTCTAACGACAGTGGCGTGCATAGGCTTTTTGACGGGCAGGGGCGAAAAGAAAAAAAAGGGGCACTGACAGCGCATTGTTAACACTGATGAAGGCACTTCAAGATGGCAGTTCAGTGTGTTTTGCCAATGAGGAGGGCATGCATTTTTGACACCCAAGAGGGCAGTTTGTTTAAATCAGTCAAGAGGGCAGTTTATGATGTTTTTCCACTCAAGAATGCACTTTAGCACAACATTTTGCCACACAAGTGGGCATTAAAATATGTTTTAACCAGCCGAGAGGAGGTTAGTTTTTTTGCCACCCAAGAGGGCAGTTTAGTATGTTTTGCCAATGAAGAAAGCACTTTAGCGTGTTTTATTGTCACCCAAGAGGGCAGTTTACCCTGATTTAACCAGCCAAGACATCAGTTTACCCTGATTTAACCAGCCAAGACATCAGTTTATTATGTTTTAACAAGCCAAGAGAGCGGTTTAATGTGTTTTGCCAACCAAGATGGCACTTACACTTCTTTCAACCAGCCAATTAAGTGTTTTTTTTCCATCCCAAAGGGCAGTTAAGTGTGTTTTGCCAATTGGGAGGGCACTTTAGCACGCGTTTTTGTATAGCTGTGTCCCAATTCAGAGGGGATTTTTTCCCACCTTGTCCATCAGTGGCCAATCTTGAGCATTATGAGACCGCCAAGGATACATCGATGCATCCTCCTTCAGAGGGTGGAGGAAGGCTGCATTTGTCCGTCCGTCGCATTTGAAGGAGCCTTTGAATCTGAAAAGTGACAGCCTTCATGCAGAGTTAAGACATCACACAGCCTTCAAATGCAGCTTCAGAAGGATGGAGACCCTGAATAGGGACACAACTATAATCTCATTATGTTAGTGACCCGACCAGTCACCTGAACTGTTGACAGGGATGTACCCAATTTGCTGACATTAGCCCCATAATTAGCTGATGTATTGGAAATGTGTCATACAGTCATTGAGACATTTAGTGATTTTTAGTAAAGAATCATCAGCACAGACCAGATGTCTTTTGTCGATGTATTGTTGCAAGAAGGAGCTACATTACAGAATAGTCAGCAGTATAAGGTCAGCGCACAGTGAAGTCAGACCATGTCTATGCAAGGATAAAACAGGAATCGAGAGAATGCCAGAAGCGATGGAAATGCACCTCATATGTAGACGCAACAGACTTGTGTACTACCTTGTTATCTGACAGGGTAGTGTGTACGGCTTACTATACGAGTAAATATAAACATTTATCAGTAAATGTAAGATTGCCATTATACCAACCTGTATTGTATTAAGCTGCTACCAGATTATGCCCCCCCAGGAATAAAAACATTATTCAAATGTGGTTCCATCAGGTGTAAAAGGGAAGGATTCTGGAGAGGATATTTCATTTCCCCACCATCTGATTGTAGATATTGTTGCACTAGGATTGCATTTGCATCAGTGTTGCACTCAAAATATCTGCCTTTCTCTTTTTTTGCAGGGCTTCTTTGTGTCCATTATTTACTGCTACTGCAACGGCGAGGTGAGTTTATATTTTTCTTTCGACTAATACGGCTGATCTCTTTGATGAAGGTCCACAGTTTAACTGTAGAAAAACATTCTGGGTTTCCAATCGGATGTTACACTGGGAAAACATATTCTCGCTCCACCCATGACAGTTGTAATGTATGAAATGTATGAAAAGGTACGCTGGTTTTGTTCCAGCTACTCTCCTCTCCATCTCATGCACGCTGCAATTACCTCTCTGTCACGGCCAGATAGAGAACAGAGGGTAATTAACAATGAGCATGTTCCTGCTTGGCATTGAATGCCTCCTGAGGGAGCCATTCCAAAGTGCACAACCTTAAATACACGTGGGAATGATCCCAAGGCGCATTAACGACACATTTCAGATCGGAGTGGACGTAGTCTGAGCTTGGTGTTTACAGCATGGCCGTAACCACCATTGAGGACACCGAGGTCATATCCTCGGTACTTTTTTCAATTGACAAAAGAAGGTGATATAACTGGCTGCAAATATACCGTGTGCAGGACCTCTAGTTCACCCTCTCGTAACTGTATAATCTTTGGTCATCACAGTGTTTTGTGGGTGCACTGCGTCAAAACCCCAGATAAACATTATAACAGTAACGTTAAATTATATCGACGTAACTGAACGGCTGTACCCCCCCCCAAACACAGACCGCAACAAATACATTCAAGTCCTGTGGGAAACAGTGCTGATGCAGATAAAACTATTAGCTATAGCTATTTGCAATCAGTGCAACACTACAATAAAAAAGCTATTTAAAAAGACATATTGCTCCCTCGTGTGATCAGATCGGGTATTGGGGATCGGGGATCGGGGATCGGTTTATTTAAACTCACTAATCACCAGTGATCAGCCTAAAACAATTCTGATTGTGTAAAGCCTAGTGATCCAGTTCAAACAATGTAATGACCAAAGATGTTTCCTTTGGCAATCATAATGGAACCTTTAGCCTAAATTTAACAACATACACACTATAAGAGTAATAGTATCATTGTATAACCTAAATTTTACTTTTACTCTTGTGCTGGTTGTATTTTCGCCCTATGTTCCCAAGGGGACGAAGAGGAATAAGAAGAAGAGAAAGAAGCTTGAGTTGTAACTATTTAGTATTTGAATTATTTAAATGTGTTTCAATGTTAATATGATGGAGGTGTATTTTATTAGACTAAATGAATCACTAAGTAAAATAAAATACACCTCCACAAATCGTGGATGGTGACTGGCTGCCCCCATCTCCTGCCTCTGCCTTTTATGTTAAGTCAAATTTTCAGTCTCGGGATTTGTCAAATCTTGTGTACGGCTGGTTGACAGCATGTGGTCGCTGCAAGATTCATCGAGCAGTGGCGCAGCGATCCATCCTGGACCACATTGATGGAACGTCTCTTACTGCTGCCTTCTATCACAGCGGAAATATCAGCTTTGTTGGCCAAACTTGTCTGTGCAAACAAAAAATTTGACTGAATATTACGATCAAAAATAGAATTGAAAAAGGACACCAGTTTTTGTGGCGTTGGGTATTTTATCTGGTAGCTTTATTCTATCTTGGTGGGGTTCAAGTAGGATGATGAGCTGGTGAAAACATGATTTTGTCAACACAAAAATTGAAAATGAAATTTTCAATGTTTACTACTTGGAATAATAACAGCAAAAACAAAAATGATAAGGATAAATTAGGTTGTCTGACAACACAAACGCATCCTTTGGTTTCTCTCAATATAAGTTCAACTGGGTCAGCAATCTAGGTTTAATGAAAATACAATCAGGTTAAAAAAAAACATCAGGGCACGAACAGTAAAGCACATCTCACATCCCCTGAGTCCTTTGTCTGGTGTGGAGGGAGGAAAGGCCATCACAGGTGTGAGAGGGGGAGTGGCCAACCTCTGATTGACAGGTATGGAGGATGTGGTCAACTTGAGATTTCAACAAGAATAGTGTAATGGGTGTGAGAGCTGACCCAAGAACAGCACGACTGGCAGAGGCTTCCAAAGACAGAGGGCAGGTGAGGTTACTGGAGCAGAGATGAGGAGACGTGGTCAGGGGCCGAAGGGTTTTTTAAAACGGTGACGGAAAAATCCAAAGGCAGTCTGTCATTTTGACAGGATGCAATTCACACCCCAACCACTTGGTGGAGAGTGAGCACATTAATTAGCTATTGTCTCTCTTGATGCATGACCTCGTTGGCTTCTCTCGGAAAAGGAAATATCGTCACGGCAGCTCAAACACCGGACCTTCTTAATACAATAGGTGCCGCAGTGCGGACCAATCACAGCCGTCACAGCCGGTAACATGTGGTTACATTGATTTTGGAGAGGTCAGTGTGGGGTGGAGCCGGCTAGGCTTAGCGACAATGCAGAAGTATAAACAAGGTTGGAGTGTCCAAAGTTTCTCCAAAAATCCCAGTTGAAAAAGAGGGACTGACGCACTGCAGAGAAAATGTTACTTGTCTTCATCTGCTTGATGTGTGATGACAGGGTCTGGATTCTCTGTTCCGCTTGCGCGAACTGAATATGAATTAAAGATGAATGGAAATTAAATGCTAATGAATATGTCATAATTATCATTTTTAAAATTATAGTGCAGTGCATCCTGTGCAGATCAAAGGATAAGAAGAATATAAATGCCGGTAGAACTCATTCACGAGACAACAAAAAATACCATCACAGTGGGAAATACTTTGTTTATACGGAGCGGGACGTCAGATCCCATTGCAACTGGAGACTCATTTGGAGATGCTTTGGTAACAGGTGGGAACACAGGCAATTAGCACCGCCCACTTATCATTGGAACAATATTCATGGAGTTTGAAACGTGCACCGAGGATTGTCCTACAAATGTGCAAAATTGCATACACTGTCTGCTTGCCTTCCTGTTCTGAATGCGCAGTGCAAAACTCAACAGTGTTTCATTCAGCATCCATCATTGCAACATTTATGCAAACACCGAGTCGATTGCCTGCAAACCCATACACATGAGCTCACAACACGCAAGCTATTAGCATGCACACACAATTTTGCACTCAGATATTTTCACAAAATTAAGCTTTAATAACAACAACATTGAATTACCGGTAATCATATTCAGTCAATTTACTTTGGCTGTCTTTTATTGGAAGCAGTTTAGCTTCTGTCCAACTCTGCATTGCTGTGCGAATGCTAAATGCTAACATTGGATATGGAGATGATTAGCAGCCATAATCCCCTCCAGTGGGGCTGCGTCCTTCGCGTTCATTAGCACACTGACGCGTACGGGATGAGGGCTTCGGGGCAGGTCAGAGAAGACGACATTAAACATTGAAACATTTTTTTTTTCTCTTTAAAGATAAAAACAAATATTGTTGAGTGTTTCTTATGCAAGTTTGAAAGGTGTATACATTTGGCCCAAAACCAATTTTAATTTTGCAACCTAAAACAGTGACTCATATTGAAATGTACTTTTTTGTGTTCTAATCCTTATGAGTACCTTAAAAAAACTTTCTCAATCGTCCCTCAGAACAAAAAACTTCCCCTCCCTAAAAACTGCTGTAAGAATAAAATGAATCTATCTTTTTAAACAACTTCAGCCTGAAATATTTATCAAATATTAATTATTTGGGGAGAATTTCACCCTCTCAATGCCGGTTTGTTTACGTAACTCTGCAGTAGTTTAGACAGAAAACAAAACAATTTTCATAAAATGCAATTCAAGGCAGATTTAACAATAACAATAATAATGATAACAAAAACAACAATTATTATCAATACGATTGATATTTTTTCTGCAGTAACTGATTTTGATTTTGACCTCTCTTATTAGTTCCTGGGGACAAAAAGATTTTTTTTCTCCCAAAAAATGCTGTAAAATATATTATATTAACATTTTTTCCAACTTTGATTAGTTTGTCTTGTTAATCAGCTTAAGCCTGAAAGATCCATATCAAAAATGAAATATTTTTTAGGGATTTTGACCCTCTAAATGGTCAAAAAAAGTCCCCAGGAACTCTTAAGGGTCAAAAAAGTGCTTATTACATCTTATTAAATGATTCTCATTCTATTTTTTGTCGCTTAGGTGCAGACAGAGATAAAGAAAACCTGGACCCGCTGGAGTCTGACGTACGAGTGGGACGGCCCGGTGGTCTGCGGCCGCTACCGCTACGGTTCGGTGGTGGTCAGCCTTAACAACAACAGCAGCAGCCAGTCCCACCTGGCCGGCGCCGGCCCGTCCACGCGGTCCACCACGCTGGTGTCCAGCCGCGTGTACCACAGCACGGGCCCGCCGGCGGTCAGCATGCACGCCACGCTGCCCGGCTACGTGATCAGCGCGTCCGACCCGTCCATCCCGGAGGAGCCCGAGGAC
>CAESWR010000170.1:143404-153664 GCA_903171835.1 Mullus surmuletus | reverse complement strand
AACTCAGTCAAATGGGAGCATGACCAGAGTCCAGTCTTTTGCATCTTTTGCATTTGCAGAGACGTTTCAGAATGGTTGCTTCATTTTTTTCTAAATCTCTTATTTTGTTCATATGTGTTGTTGCAGTTACTACCATTTAGCTAACGCTAGCTCCAGCTAATAGTAAGGCTGATCTTCTGTGGGGGGCTGGTGGACAGCAGCCTCCACTGCAGCCGGGGGGAGTGGACAGAGACTTCCACCTCACAAGTTTCCAACAGTCAGATCTGCTCGTCTCAGCTCACAGTGGGCAAAAGGTGGAGAAAGCAAGTAAACGAGGTGACGACATTTTATTCATTTTCGGACCTCATACTCATGCGGGGACACATATGACTGTTAGAGAACCTTCAGAAAATGAATTTGACTCGGAAGGTGACCTCTGGCTCTTCTGACAAATTGCTTTCCACTGTTCATCCTTGAATTCAACTCCAAGGTCTTGCTCCCATTTGAAGGGATAGTTTGGTTCCTTTGAAGTGTGGTTGTATGAGCTCCATACGGCCACTAAGTACATTAGAAGCAGTACTCAGCTCTCTCCTCTCCCTCAGTGAGCTGCATTCGCTCAAACTGTGGGACGCAGAACCAGCCGCAAAAAGGGAAGTATTGTACCAAATGAACAGGCTATTTTCTCTGCCTACAAGAACTCCCATCTAAAAATAAGACCACAGTTAAAGAGTACGCTACATAGAATTTTTTTTAAGTGCATTAACTTTTTGGAAAAATGAAGTTTATCTGGAACTAACTGACTCGCTATTCCTTCGACAGGGCACGGTGGAGAAATCCCTCCGGCCCCTACTGGACCACAAACAGAAAAAAATAATGTCTAATAACATATTATACATAGTTGAAACTAATTTATTTACATCTTTACCAACTACAGTATATAAGTGTCCACTTCCAGGGGGTATAAAGACATTAATTTACCTCATTGCTGAACTCTAATGTAATCTCTAAACTGTTGGTGTTTAACAAAATGCTTGGAATCCAGGTGGAATTTTGACCTTAACTGTTCAAAGGATAATAACAGCCCATTATCAAATAGGTCACCAAATTTCCGAATACCTTTACTGCACCATAACAAGCAGGATTCATACTTCAATGTCTCAGGTAGAGCCGGGTTAGCATGGAAGGGGGTAGCTGTGTAGATCGATTGAAAGTTTTTACTGTTTTTCTGAATACCTGACCAAATTTAGCATCCATGCAAAACTAAAAGGATATTTCAAATTATTTTCAAAGTATGTACAAAAGGAATATATGGAAGGCTAGAAAGAGTAATATCAACTAATTGATGTTGCTCAGTTTGCAACCACAAGGGAGGGTTTTGTCTATTAGTTTGCCAGGCATTGATCTAAAACCTTGATGTTGATGACCAAGTTGATGACAAACCCAGTTTGATCCATGGCTACCACTTCAGCTATAAGGGTAAATAATCTGTTTACAATAATTGTAGCTAAGATTTTGTAATCTGTAATTAATATTGAAATTGGTCCAGCAGCGATTCCCTGGGCGAGACCCGATGCTCCTATCATTTGATCGTTGGAACTGGGGGGGTGTGTGTGCTCGCTTCACCCATGCCTAAATCCGGCCCTGAATTGGTCTATAAGAACCACAAAGTTTGCCTCCTTCCCTGGTAACAAAATAATTCATGTTTGTTGTAACGAATCGAGTAATTTCCCATTATAAAGCGTCTAGATGATATTGGTAGATCAGCTCAGCTCGGCTGTGACTGTGTTTGACAGCAGCTCATGTGGAGATGACAGACGGCTGATGCTGATGCTGCGGACTGATTCTCTCTCTGTGCTGTTAGTGTGATGATGCCACTGCTGCTGACGGTGGCTCTGTTGGGTGTGTGTGTGTGTGTGTGTGTGTGTCTTAAGTTTATCATTCTACCTCCTCAGTGCGCTGACACAATTTCTGACCGAGACGCTGTGTTTGAATTCCAGCTGTCTCACTTTACAAAGATGCTGCTGTTATTGAGAGTAATGAAGGCGACATGATGAAAGTCTTTGCTGTGACACACTTTCCTGAGACATCACTGAAGCTACTGCAACAAAGTGTACACAGCACTTGTGATTCCACCAGACATGCAGAGATTGCCAGGGTCACATTTACAGGCTCTAAGATGTGGTAATTCCATACTAATCCAGAAGAATCACATCAGTGCGTAACAGCTGGAGAAATTTGATTGGATGTCTTCACAGGTGGGCGTGTCCTGGATGGTGAGGTGTGGACTAGGGGTGTCACGATTTCGATATTTAATCAAAATCAATCGAAATTACGTCGGTCTCGATAATCGAAATCAAAGAGAGGATCAACGATCCCCTCCCTCCACATCCAGGAGGTGAGCAAAGTGGAAGCTAATGACAACGCCGCACATTGTAGCCGACGCGAGCCGACGCCACTTAAGACACCAAGGCGAGTGCAGATAAAGGAGAGGTGGCAGCGGAGCTTGAAGCCACTCCTGCCTCTCACAAATCTCAAGTGTGGAAATATTTTCGTTCCCGGTGAGTTATGTTGACAATGCGAACTTTGTCGACAAGAAGACGACAGTGTGTGAGCCACGCTACGTGCGTGCACACCCGGCAACGGGAAACACGAAGAACACGGCAGCACACATTCGCCTTCATCACAAAGATGTTGATTGAACAGCTGGGAAAACACCATCACTGGTCCAGCCAACCAGTGCCTCCTCATTGGGAATCAAATTCCCACAGACCTCAGCTCGCGCTAAGGCCATAACAAACACTATTGGGCTGTTTATAGCAGCAGACCTGCAGACGTATTCGGTGGTGGTCTGATGTTGTCAAAGAGGAGATTGAGCGATACAAGATGGCTAAAGTGATTTCTGTGGATGCAAATCCTCTGTGAGTTCTCATTTTTGTTATTTTCACTGCACTGAAAACAAGGTTGTTAAATAAATTATTTAAATTTGACCATCACTTGCGTGTAGCCCATCTTTTGAAATAAGATTTACTGTATAAAATGTGATGAATAAAACCAATGATTGTAGACTAGACTAGTCTAAAAAAAAAAAGAACAAAAAAAAAAAAGAATCGTCAGTCGAATCGAATCGTGACCCTAAAACCGAAAATCAAATCGAATCGAGGATTTGTAGAATCGTGACACCCCTAGTGTGGACACATAGGATGTGTCAAAAATGGTTAAATCCTCTTTCCTCCTAATTTAGGAGATGCAATGTATTATGAGATATCCACCACTCGTGAGTGACCATTGGATGGTCATTACCTTTTGCAATGCTTTATGGGAAATTTGAGACGCCTATGTATAGCATTGAATTTGATCACTAAGGTTTCAGACACCCATACAAAATGGCCTAAGCCTTATATAGGGCTCTATACAGAGGTGGGTAGTAATGAGTACTCTGTTACATATATTTATATACATTTTTTACTGCCACGACCGACAGAATGATAACAAAAAAGCCATTTCCTGTACTTATTCACAGACACTTTTTCTTTTCCTCCCCTGAGCCCATGAGAATAATGTTCGATGACAAAGAGGCGGGGTCTCGCTCACCTCCTGGCCGTCGTCCACCTTCTCAAAATGTTTTTCACCGTCGCAATTAAACGGTCCATTCAGTCGTGATTCAGGGCGGCTGAATGGGAGAGACACAGAGCTACATAATCAGACATCAGCCGTGTTTCTGGATAACGGTGGGACTTTAGGAGGGAAGGGGCTCTGCTACGATGTCGTAACAAAGGGGTAGGTCTTGAGGAGAATTCCCAACTTCCAAGAAGGTCTTGGTACTTTATACTCCAGTCTTACTGTCAATTGATCGACTCTAGTTGATAGATAGATAGATAGATAGATAGATAGATAGATAGATAGATAGATGGATAGAGAGATAGACAGATAGATAGATAGATAGATAGATAGATAGATAGGCATGGATAGACAGACACAGACAGACAGGGAGGCATGGATAGACAGACAGATAGACATGATAGATAGATAGATAAATAGATAGATAGATAGAGAGACAGATGGATAGATAGATAGATAATCTCAGGGGCACACACACACACACACACACACACATACATACATACACATACATACATATACAGTCAGTCAGAGGCCTTTTGAGTGATAATACTTTATTCATGGAATTCAAATAGATCAGAACATCTTGTTCGTCGCATTTAAAGAAAAAAGCTGCTGATTGTGTCTGGAGTCCCACGCTGCCGTCACATCTGCCCACAGTTTGAGAAGTGACGTGTGTGTGTGTGCGTGCGTGCGTGCGTGCGTGAGAGATGCACAAGAAACAGGAGAAATGTAATAAAATTCAATCCTGTTCTTTTCCACAAAGTCCTCCAACATTGTCTTTTTTGTGGTTTCATCAGCACTCAGCAGGACTGCAGCCATATAATATTGATCTAGTAATCAGGGAACTTCAAAGAGTCCCTCTAGCTTTGTTCAAAGTTGCAAAACAGATTTTAGATACTAATGCATTACTTTAACTGATTTAATAACTAAAGATAAATGTGTATGGAAATACATTAAGTGTCAAGTGCCAGTGTCTTCTTTGACACGATGCTTTAATCATAATGCGGTATTTTTTATTTTATTATATTGTAAATGCGCTGCAGCTTCCAAGTGTTTGAACATGATGAATCTGTTTGTGTGCTGCAGTGCAGAGTGAAGGGCCGCCGACAAGGTGAGGCCATTAAAATGTAAATAGATGTCGACATCATTTACTTTAACGTTATTCAATGCAAACCAGATATAAAGATGGGAAGAGACACACACATCTCACTCACGAGGCTGACGGAGAGGAAAAATACTTCAGAACAGGATTCTTATTATTATCTAAAATCTAAATATCTAAACTATGAACATTTGCTCAAAAATTCTAGTGTGTTTAGCCAGATGAATATTTGTATAATATCTAAATAAAATTAAATTAAGTACATTTAAATAAAAACAAATTAAGTCAAATTGCTGTCCTTTTTCTACTAAGTTGGCTACATCTGACTATAAGATTTTCTGGTTGACATGAGTGGTTTTTGACATTTAATTCGGCTCATTGCTCCAAATCAGTAATTTTATATGGCTTCAGGAGCGGCATTACGAATTAACATACACACTTTTTTTGTAATCAAATCAAAATGTAGAATAGATAGACACCAAAGACAGATAGACAGATGATAGATAATATTTATATTACCATATTGACCCGAATATAAGACGACTCCGAATATAAGACGAATAGATCAAATCTAAGGCAAACAAGACAAAATGAATCTGAATAAATGTTTTATATCACCAGTAAATATCAAAATGAAAAATCAACTAGGAAAGGCACCAAACTCGTGCAATACAAAAATCACACTCAAATTCATAACGTCAGCCGAGTCCAGTGCAACATGTCAGGCTCAGAACATCAGCTAAGTGGAGTCTAGTGACAGCTTTCCTCATTCAGCTGCATCTTCTACAGTTATGGTCATGCAGCACACACACACACATGCACACACACACACACACATGTGCTCGGGACGCGCCACCAACCCAAAGCATCAGTATTTGACGATCTGGGAGTGAGAAACATATATAGTCAATATTCTCGATCACTGCATTAAATGAGCATTATCTTGAAGTTGGCGTCATAACTCCTCCTCTCATGTGTGTCTCCTCAGCCAGCATTTGAGCCGCTTTTTTCTAGTGTGGTATATTTTCTACCTGTGGAAGATATCTCTACATACTGAACTGAGGTATATTTCCTCTCTAGTTTCTCTTCTGTGTATGAGCCAATGTTGAGAAGACCAATAAGGAGCCTTCAAGGTTCATGGGAAGTTCGGAGGCTGTTATAGGAGGATGGCAGTTCTGATATGTTCGAGTCTAATTGATGGATGGTGCAAGCAAACCTCAGAGAGAGTATGTTAGGGGGAAATGTAAACACCAGAGAATGTCTTAGAAATAGCAGGGGGCTTTGATAGGAGGTAAGAGATGTCCTGTTATGGTCATAAACAAACCTGGCCAGGTGCTATAGAATATAGAAATGTACAAAAACCCTCGCAGGACAAAGGAAGCAAGAGCAAAACTGATTTCTCTCCAAAACAGCAATTGAACCTTTCACCATTATTTTCCCTTTCTTCGTGCTCTGCGTCTCCACAGGAACAGAATGAGGTGTCACACCGGTTGCTCCTCGGCCCCTAGAAGCCGATTGGTCCCGTCACATTTAAATGCAGCTCTTTTCCCCAAACCTCGGCTTCGCCTGCAGAAACGCAGTGAAAAGTGATGGAAGTCGGCAGAGTTCATCCCGAGCTCAAACACGCACCAATTAGCCCGGCTGGAAGCCTCGCCGTGACCTCTCCGCCCACACACACACAACAAAGAGAATTCTCAGACATGAGGCGGCGTGTCGGCCCACTCCTGGCGAGATATCGCTCACCCGCCGCAGCCCGGCTTGTTGACGCCTTTTATCAATCCACAAAGCTTTTTCCCTCCCTCTCCACACATGCTTTGACGGCGTCAGCTAGTTAATGGGTTTGTGATAAAAACACTTCTCCGATGCTTTGCTCGCCGGTGTGATGACAGAAAACTGGGAAGCGGACTAATGATACCAATTATGCTGCAAATTTAGATGCTTTCAGTCCCAGATGAAGCAATATCGGAGAGTCGGGGGGCTCGGCCAGCTGTGACAAGACGATTCCAAGTTCTAATTCCATCACAGAAAGCTGATTTGGAATCTTTTCCCCCTGCCGCCACGGCACCCATGATTGAATACATTTTAAAACAACTTGTTGGTTAAATCTGTGGTGGCCATCACAAACGGGCGAACGGCCATCGTGATTTCCTCATACATCTGCCCGGATCCCAGTGGTCCTCAATTTTTTCTCTACCCTCCCCATCAGCAATCAGAGTCCAAATACAAATTAAAACACTTTGTCCCCTCTGGAAGAGCAGCAGACCGAATACCAATGGTATTATGAGTGAAATGCCATTTTTGAGTGAAATATCCCTTTAATGATAATAATGATAATGACAACAATAATAGTACGAATACAAATAATAATAACAACAATAACAACAACAATAATAATAAGTGAACTAATGAGTGAAATGTCATTTTTGAGTGAAATATCCCTTTAATAAAAATACTACTAATAATAATACTACTACTAATAATAAATAATTCTAAAAAGGCGAGTTTTTAGCACGGCTTTGAATCCTGGCAGGTCCTTGCAGGTACGGAGATGGTTGGGGAGGGAGTTCCAGAGGGAGGGGGCTGCGACGGAGAAGGCTCTGTCCCCCCAGGCTCGCTGCCTGGTGCGCTGAGGTGGGCATAAAAGGTTCGCATTGGAGGAACGGAGGGTGCGGGAGGGATTGTGGCAGTGGAGGACGGCAGTGAGGTCGGGAGGCGCCTTGTTGTTTGGGGCTTATGGGTGAGGGGAAGAACTTTGTAGGTGATGCGTTGTTGGACGGGGAGCCAGTGAAGGTTATGGAGGACTGGGGGGATCACGGGTGGTCACGGGAGCAGGTGCGGGTGAGCAGGCAGGCGGCAGAGTTCTGGATGTACTGGAGTTTGTTGATGAGTCTGGAAGATGAACCATAGAGGATGCTATTGCAGTATTCCAGTCTTGATGTGATGAATGCATGGATGAGGGTTTCAACTGATGTTTTTGAGATCAGGTTGACATGTTGTTCGAAGGAGAGGTTGTTGTCGAGGACGATGCCAAGGTTGCGGATGTGAGAGGAGGGCAGTTGAGTGGAATTGTCTGTGGTCAGGTGGAAGTTATGGGGGGTGTTGGTGAGAGATGATGAGTCTGTGAAATGTCCTTTTATTATTAGGATTTGGAGTGCCTAAGACCTGTTTGGTGCTGACCACTCAGAAGAGACACTGTTAACGTTTACATGCAGTCAACAATCCTTTTCTAACCAGAATATTAGCATTAACCCAGTCTGCAGCCATGTAAACACCATTTGAATAACCGGAATATGTTCATATTCTGGTTTTTAACAACTCAAAAACCCCTTTTCAAAGGCTAATTTGATGATGTCTCCTCCTATCAGGATCTCCCCATCAAAAGGAAGATGAATTAGTGTTCTGCACATGTTCTATCAGCAAGGAATCTTGGTCTTTGCAGTCCAGGAACTACTTGTAAACATGGCCAAAGGCGAGAGCAACACCACGCCACACTTTTGGAGTGAGGAGGAAACCAATCACTTCATCAGTGTGATGAAAGACACAAACATCCTGGCATTTGGAGACGCTAGAAAGTAGCGGGATAGACAGATCCACAAAAAGGGGAGCGCAAAGTTACGCCAAGCAGGGTTTGTAGCAGACCTTCTCCGTGCGTGGCTGCTTTGATCGCCATATCACCATTGATTACAATCACCATGGAGACAGAAATCAAACATGGAAACGACTTATTCCCAGTGTTTCAGTAACCGGAATATCGACCTTAACCCCAATATTGACTGCATGGAAACGTAGTCTGTTATCACGAGTGATGGTTACTTGATCAAAATACTGCTGCTGGCTGGCAAGAAAGACTTCTGGAGGAACTGGGGAAAAGAAACACCACCAACGAAAGATCAATGAATGACAATTGTAGAAGAAATCCTTTTAATGGAAAGACGGACACACACTGACTCTACAGGAAGCACAGCTGGACAGAAAATGTGAAAAATTGACCCTATAGAAAATTGAAAGAGATGAAACTGGACTGGAACTAATAATGGATTGATACACCGATCCGTAAGACTGTGACAATATGATGCACTCCCGAGGCAGCTTCTATTTAGTTTGTTGTATCTGTCTTTGTTGGTACAATGATGTTTTAATAAAAATCTGAGTGATTAAAAACAGGAATGCCCCTTTATGCTGCCTGTCACCAAGTTGGCAACACTGTGCTCGATCAGTCCCGCTGGATTATGCTTTCATCCCCGACAAGCCCTGAAGTCTAAATCAGGGTCAACTTAATTCACACGCCTGTGAGGAAGGTGTGGATCAGAGCTCGTGTAAATGAACCCGGGGCTGCACATATCGTGTCTCTCGCTGCCGGATGAGATGAGACGAGGCTTGTTTCGTACTTTAAAGTGGCTTTGTTGTGTGTGACATTCAGGAAATGCACAACATAAGACTGTGTCGGGGGGGGGGGGCTCAGCTACGGGAGATTAAAGGAATTAATTACTTTTTGAAGCAACGACTACAGGTTCTTGGAAAAAAAGGTGGATCATCATTTCAGTGAAAGTACATGGAGAAAAGCGGGAAAAAAACGTTCACAAATGACCACCCGTCCCAGTTGAGACCGGGGAAGAATCGCCCAGAAGAATTCTAGATCGTATTTGAGCATGAAAATCGCAGACTGATCGGCGATAAACGCAGCCTCACTTCTTCCTCCCACGTCGCCACAGACGCGAGTTTTTGGCGTGTTTGTCCTGACACTGGCGGGGGAGGGGGGGTGACCAGGTGACAGATGGTGAGATTAACCCTTAAAAGAACATTTAGAGGGTCAAAAAAAAAGATCTTTGATATGTATCTTTCAGGCAGAAGCTGATTAAAAATCAAAGTTGGAAAAAATATTTATATGATGTTCGCCAGATATACCAGTCTTTTGGAAGGAGATGCGAATTGTCCCCAGGAACTAATAAGAGAGTTTGCAATAAAAAGCTGTCACTGCAGAAAAAATAAGAATGCCTCTAATTCAATGTTGCTGCTAATCATTGACCATCTGAGGCTCTAACAATAATAATAATAATTAAATCCTCCTTGAATTGCATTTTATGGACATTATTTGAGTATTTGTATTTCACTTAAAATACTGTGGACTTGCATAAACAAACTGGCAGTTAAGAGTGTTGAAATACCCTAAATAATTAATATATGATATTTATATTTCAGGCTGAAGTTGATTAAAAAGACTTACTCATTTAAAGTGGATAATATATATTATTTTTACACTGCATTTTAGGAAGGGGACGTTTTTCCGTTCTGCAGGATGATTGATGAAGTTTTTTTAAGGAACTCTTAAAAGATAAATCTATCCCAAGACGAACAAAATGTGTTAAAGCTGCATGAGGCAAAGTTCTATCTTAAAGGAAAAAATTAATAATAATGGTGTTGTTTTTTTCCAACTAGCCTTGCACAAATCATAATTATCATCAAATACAACATTCAGCATATCAGATTTTAATGTAGAGAAATAACATGAACGGATACACACACGTAATTTAGATGAATGGGGGGGGGGGGGGGGGGGG
>CAESWR010000170.1:112875-124831 GCA_903171835.1 Mullus surmuletus | reverse complement strand
GCAATAAAAAAATGCACACTCAAATTCATAACGTCAGCCCGGTCCAGTGCAACATGTCAGGCTCAGAACATCAGCTTAGTGCAGTCTAGTGACAGCTTTCCTCATTCAGCTGCATCTTCTGCAGTTATGGTCATGCAGCACGCAGACACACACAAACACAGCCGCCGCTTTGTTAGTGTTAAGTGGCTCGGGACGCGCCACCAATCCAAATCGTCAGTATTTGACAATCTGGGAGTGAAAACCATATGGAGTCAATATTCTCGATCACTTGAAGTTGGCTTTATAACTCCAACTAACTTTTTTCTAGCGAGTCTCCCATTCGCGGCTCCATCTCTCCCGGTCAGCGTTGCGTGTGAGAGGGAGGAAGGAGCTATGAATCCCGCAATAATTTTTCGATCGACCCCGATCATAGGACGACTCGTCTTTTTGAGGAAAAAAAATATCGTCTTATATTCAGGTCAATACAGTATTATTAGTAAGTATTATAAATAATATTAATAATGATTATAATAACATTAAAACAACTAGATGAGTTAATGCTGGGGTAGGTGTGATATTTTCTCACCACACTCAGATAAATGGAGATGCAAAGTCTGTGCAGGAAAGAGGGAAAGATCATAGAACACACCTGGCTGCTGGGCCAGAGCACCGCCACTAACGTCGTTGTTTTTCCCCTGGATGAAATCCTCCAGCACAGAAAGGGCAGCGCTGATGTCGCCTTCTCCACCAGGATCTGCAGTGCTGCTTTTCATGGTCACAGCCAGTGACTGAGCAAGTCTGACGAGATCCTACAGAGGCAGATTTTTTCACTTTTTCACACATTTTTCACACATTTTTCACACATTTTTCACTAAGTGGTTTTGAACAACCAGGAAGTCTCATAACTCGGCACTATTTTCCCTCCCTTGGTATCACTGCGTACACCTTTCCATCAGCTGAAGGAGGAAGGAGGAGAATGTAAACGCCGTGAAACAGCCGAAGATGGTGCGCGCAGTGATACAAAGAGAAGGAAAATAGTGCCGGGTGATTGCGAGGTCTGACTTTTTGCGGCCAAGAATCGTGATGCAAATGGAATCGTCTTTTGAACACATATTGTTTTTTGTTTTTTGAGCAAAATGCTCTATCCCTGTGACCCCAGCAACTAGACCGAACTACTTTCTGCAACACCGAAACCGGGCTTTTCCACTTTCCCACTGCGTCCCTTGAACGCAGTGGGGGAAAAGTCACTGCTGATGAACGACATTGATGGTGAGGACGTCATACAACTTCATGTCAAAAAAATCCGAACTATCCCTTTAAATCTGCATAGGATCACTTGCGCACCAGCAACACAAACTATCCTGACATGACTTGGCTTTCTGGTCATTCCGACCTCCTGCTTGAAAAAGTGTATCAGAATGGCACTTAAAGCTTCAACTCAGACACTCGAAGAAAATAATCTCTCCCGCCCCATACGCAAGCATTGTGACATCACACAGCAGCAGCAGAACGCTGCATGCCGATTGGACCTCACACGCCATCACACTGTTAAAAGTCAAATAACTGAAAATACACAGAAAGTTCTTGAATATGATTTCTGCAAGGCTCCCTCATTGATATTTTTTTTTTAATTTGTCCCATGTATCATACACGTTTTCTAATTGGATATCATGATGAAAAAAGATTTTGACAAAAAGACAATGAGATCGCAATGTACAGCGTTAAACCTCCACCTTGATGATGCTTTCTAAAGTGACGCTCTCCACGCTGGCGGTGTGCGTCTTTTGTTCAAGCTCTTTTGTTGTTTTCCTCCGCTTGCACGGGCAGCAGGATACGTCGCGCGGGCGGGTGCTTCTGAAGACACTGACGATGAGGATGTTCACTGGAAACATGATGAGTGAGCTCTGGACTCCGATCATGAACTGCTGCCAGGTGAACTCGAAGTGGCCTGACAAAGCAGAGAGGAGATAAGATCCCTGTGATGTTTATGATTGGAACGATAATAGCGGTGGTGGCAATGACAGCACGCCGTACCGAGGTCCATCGTCTGCTCGGCGGGGTCTGTCGGGATGCCGTAAAACATGATGCTGGTCAACATGGTGCAGAGCAGCAGGGAGAAGCAGCAGGACACTCTCTGGACGCGAGTGAAGGTGCTGGTAGGAGGGCGACTTATGACCGAGAACCACAGGTGTCCATCGCTGAAATCCCTTGTTGTCTTTGTGAAGAACAAATTGCTGTAAACATATAAGTGGTGCGAGATTACTCCTTTTGTGATCAGAAGTGTGTTACAACCGTCCATCACTGATGGCTTTACACCACATTAATCTCTTCTGTCTACTGAATGGTGGATTATCTCACTGGACTGTCAAAACAAATCATCAATCCTCCTTAAATCACCACTTCAATGTCTTGGATTATGTAGTTCACTATTTAATTTTGGGGATTAGACCAAATTTATTCTGTTCCACATGAATGCAGCTAAGATCAATTAAAATATACAGACTGTATAAATTATATACCTCTGTGATCATTACTATTAACTATTATTATTATTATATATAACTATTATTAGAGCTTCACTGCATATTTTGTATGAGCTTCAGCACAACAAGATTGTCATCACAATTGTACCATTTGCAACACCACAATTAAAGGGATCGTTCCATTTTTTTGTGTGAAGTGTGGTTGTATGAGCGACATATGGCCACTAAGTACATTAGAAGCAGTACCAAGTATTGTACCAAATAAACAGGCTATTTTCTCTGCCTACAAAAACTCCCATCTAAAAATAATACCACAGTTTAAGAGTAAGCTACAAAGTGCATTGAATGTGTATCTGGAGCGGCGCTGCGGTGGAATCCTTTCAAAGGGAACTGGGGGGGGGATTCCTCCGCAGCATGGCGCGCTGCTGGGCTGCGCGGAGGAATACGTGATGTGAGTTGGTTAGTTCTACTGTCTTTCCTACTAACTATCCCTTTAAACATCTGGTTCTTGGCTGGGTCAGAAAAGGTCAAGTCAGTGCAATTGAGCGTCAGTGTAGTTAAAGTACCTGAACTTCTTTAATTCCACCTCTGTTGAAGCAGGAAACACTTTGTCCAGGGAACATTCATCAATGTCGATGGCCAACCAGGAGCTGCACAGAAAATGCCACTTCTGCTCAGTCTGCAGATCCTGCACCATGACACTGCTTACAAACCTGGAAAAAAAAAAACAGTGGACATGTGAAGACAACTCATGAATCCCTAATTTAAAGCACCTCTAACAAGTGCAAACATGTGAGCCTAAAAAGCTATTCCCGTGTTTTCTGACCAGGCCGGGTGGCTGCCTGCGTTGTTATGCCACAGTCTGATGGCTTGCAGGTCTCCCAGTGAGAAGGGCGTGGTCAGCAGGAACAGATCCACCATCCCCCTCTCAAGCACACACTTCTCTGGATCTGTCAGGTGATGCGGCTCGCTGCGTCCCTTGGCGCCCATCAGAGTTATGGTTACCTGAAACCAGTCAGTCCACTGCAATGTAAGGTCTGAAATATCTGAAAGGAATCAGCAGCACATGTAACCTGCTAATGGAGGCTAATGAGGAATGCCTCTAGTTAACTGATTCATTTTTCTGGACATAACTAGTTAAAAAAACAACAACCTGTGACTCTAGTAATGAAGGAGGTCAAAGTAGTCAGTCTTTCTTGTTTGTCCTTTTATATTTTGGACCAGAGAGCAAACTGGTGCTTCCTCCCCACCTCAGCACAAATATTTTTCCGCACCTTGTTAACTAGTGGGCATTTTAGCTTTCACATGTGAACTAGTATACACTTGTTACCACAAGTTGACTAGTCCTGCTGCAGATGGGTTTACTAGCCAACTAGTGGATATCTTGCCTTCATTAGTAAACTAGTACACATGTTGGGTCCATGTAGTTTCTAGTAAGGGTGAAAAAGGCTTGAGCTAGTTAACTAGTGGACATTTTGGCTTACAGTCATGAACTAGTATACACTTGTTACCACAAGTTGTCTAGTACTGCTGCAAATGGGTTTACTAGTCAACTAGTAGATATCCTTTATTGGTAAACTAGTAATCATGTTGGGTCCATCTAGTTTACTAGTAAGGGCAAAAAGGCTTGAGCTAGTTAACCAGTGGGCATTTTGGCTTTCGGTAGTTAATGAGTGAGAATTTTGGCCGTCACTAGTTAACTAGAAACATACAGCTTTATGCACTCTTTAACTAGTGACCTGAATTCCTGTTTGACATGTTAACATTTCAGAGACGCAGCTCACTAGTGAACTAGAGTGTTTTTGACACACTAGTATTTTTTTTGCTGATGAAGTAGCCTCAGGACATTCTGACACACAAACAGGAAGTTCCAAACAAAAAGATATAGGACTGAACAATTGTTGAGGAATATTGAAAGAATAATGGCAAAAAGTAATATTTGAAAAAAAAGATAATTTCAGTCATAACTACTGGATCAATTTATCTCAAAAGTCAAATCAATGTAAACAAACATGAGTCATCCAAGGACAGAAAAACAACAACGCTCCTTAGTAGTCACAGTACTGGCTTGTTTTGTTGAAGGGAAATTAGTCCAAGGGAATTGTGATTTTTTTCAGCCTTCTAAAAAAACAAAAAAAAGGAAATCAAATAGTTCCATAAAAGAGGACTATTATTTGCTCCATAAAGGCGTAAACAATAGCTTCCGCATCTGGAAGCTATTGAGACACGTGTCAATCCTATCAATATCATGTGTATTCGAGAGTGCCAGTTTTACACATGTATTCAGACCTTTATTGTTTTATTTTTAAATGAATGAGTAACCACAGATGAATCAAACATTTGAATTGAGCTGTAGACATCTTAACAATCAAAGCATATGAATAGTTCTTCCACTTCAACAAACTCATCACTTTGAGTTAATTTACCAACGAGGAAGTGGTGGCTCCTCTCCGATGCCCAGTGCTCACACACAGCAGGTAGCGGTACTCATCCCTAGGGTTGTTGTCCTCCAGCACGCTCACCTTCACCTGACCACCAGCCAACAGTGCAAAACATCACTACCCTCGGCAGTCCGTGATGGAGTTGCAACAAGTAGCGGCGGCAGCACTGTACCTTGGCCGTGTCTTGAATATCTTTCCGTCGCGCCCAGGCAACCGCCAAGAGGTAGGCCAGGAAGAGCGCGCCCACGAAGCACACCACCACCGGGTTCTCTGTGAAGGTGCCAAACAGCTCGGCGGAGCGGGATGGATCCACCAGGTTGGGCGTCACAAAGAAAGAGCTTCCAAAGAAGGTCAGGTGGTTGCAGAGGCATTGGGTGACCGACGGTGTGGTCTGGACACCAACCTTGGCGGTCAGAAATTGCTCCCGTTACTACATGTCCAGAAGAACCTGACAGGCTCGTCCTATCACTGTTACCTACCCTGCAGCCTTCTTCACTCCAATCCTCCTTTGATTCATCCCAAAATTTACACCCGGCAAATATGGAGGTTATTGATAAATTGGCAGTGATGGACTTGATTCCGTTGCCCACGATGGGCCTTACGAGAAGATAGTGTTCTCCAGTGTTTCCCTGTAAAGTCTTTGGATCCAGCAGCCAGGTGTATCTCTCTTCTGTATCACACAAACAAACAGAGTTCTGAAGCTACGCATCAACCGTGCAAAACCCGTGAGAGTGAAGTGTTTGGGCAAGGTGGCTCATTACCATCTGTCACTCCCTGGTGCGGCATCTTTGTCATGGCTATGTAGTTGGTATCAGTAGGGTAGTTCTTATGACCAATGAACAACTTGAAGGGTAATGGATATTGTGAAGGCACCATCTTTGAAAGGTATAACAAGAACAGATTCACTTTAATGAGTACAGCTGAAACATGCTTGAATACATTCCAAATTTATGCGTTGCTCTTTCATTCCAGTTCGTCAGCGTTTCATGTTTTCCTGTCCTTGTAAGACGGCCTCTCTTTTCATTTTTGGTCATTTAACCTTCAGCCAGTCTATGCATCCTTTCTCCATGATAGCCTGTCCCTCATTACCCTTCACCCTCTCCGCATTCTTGGTCTCCCCGCAAATATGGTTTACCAGGACGTTATACAAGGCTTTCATTTGAATTCCTTTTCTTCCATTTAACTATATTTGCTCGCAGCAGCCATTTTGCGGCCTGGGGGAGCGTACCAGGGGAGTGTTGACACGGTACGTTGAATGCAGCTGTTGTGTTTTTGGTGTGTGTCCACTCTCAGTTGTTTGTGTCAAGGATGTCCCCTGTCGCTTCGACAACATCAACATTTTTAATTGTCTACAGACTCAAGGAAAACACTGGATCTGAGCTGTTTCAAAGCATTATATATTATGCCTGTATAGTGTGTGTGTATGCGTTATGTTATGGGATATGTGCAATACTGTCATGTTATTGTTGGTATTGATGTGCCTGATGATGTTGTTGTTGTCCTTGAGACTGTGAGGGCATTTATGGTGCGGCTGCTGAGTCCAAGAAAAATTTCCCTGAGAAGGACAATAAAGTATATCATATTGTATCGTATTGCACAAACCGAGGCTGGTATTCATTACGAAGATTTGTGAGGGCCCCTGACAGCGTCATTAAGATATCCCTAAAATACCAAACTAGAGGCTGATGATGACCCAAGCGACATACAGGAGGAACAAATCAGATACACCAAATCCTACTTTATAGCGAGTCAATTGACTATCCAATACACTTTCATACTGTGGTAAAAGGGAAATACATACATCATTATACGCTTTTTCAAATCATTACAAATCAACCTTTGTTTAACTTGGATAAGATCATGCTCATACTCGACCTTTAACACCAGTGTTGTGTCGGCTGAAGGAACGTGTACGACCGTCGTGCTGTAGTTCCCGAGGTCCAACACAGTGGTGATGGCCTGCTCTCCAGCGGGCCTCGGCAATAGAATCTGCAGCCAGGAAAGTGACAGGAAATGGGTTTAAAAAAAATAAAACACCAAAAACACCCCTCTAATAATCGGTGTAATGATCCACTTTTGATGCTGAGCAAACCTCAGCCTTAGGACTCATCACAAGCTGACAAACAACTGCCGACGATGGTGTAAGCTCCGCCAGTGTTCCTTCTCAAATTGGTCATTTCATTAGAAGGAAATGACGGGAAGAGGACTAATGTACTCAGTTCTCGCATCGCTTTTCACTGCACCTCCCCAGCCTCTTACCTATTCAGCCTATTTTTAGAGGAGCATGTTGTGCACAGTTGTTCAGTCAGAATAATTGAGATGAAATTGCAAAGTTCTATTGAATCGTTGAGCTGTGCGGCTCCAGTGAAGACTTCTAATTTCCGATCATAATCAGCGTAATCTGTGACACTATGGAGAACATTGGACCAAAACATAGGAGACTTCATTCAAATATTATCTTATGTGTAATTAAAGGCATGACTCACCTCATAAAAACTGCTACTTGAACATGAATGCAATTGCAAATGCAAATGCAATTAAAGAGTTGCTGTTTTTCCACCGACTGCTTTTGCCCACAACATACACACGAAGCAACAATCAGGAAGAAATACACTTGAGGCAAGCAAGACTTAAATTTACATATTAAATACCCCCTATTTCTGTCTATCAACACATTATTTGGGTTATCAAATGTATCTTTATTACCCTCATCCTTGCACAGTATATCAAAACTTGCTGGCACAACACTGACCTCGATCTCCTCATCCAAGTCTTTCACTGGAATTCCGGTGCCGTTTTTATCAGAGAGGGACAGGGACCCTATTTCGCCGCTGATGTTCCCCCCCTCGTTCCAGGAAAAAAGGTTTTTGTCTAAACTCAGCATCTGTGGAAGTGGGTTAGAGACACAATGCGCGCCAACACAAGTGGTACTAAAAAGCAACATTTCTCAGCATTTCAAACTGCTCCTGGATGTATACACACACACACACACACACGCAACCAAAAAACGTACCCGTAAATCCACTGAGTCGTATGAAGGAAGGAAGGTGGTTGGCAGCGCTTTGAGAGAAAATGTAGCGCTGGAACTGTCTGAAACATTTATGGATTCTGTACGCAAAGTTTCTGGTGTCACCCTGGGAAAAAAGATATCAGAGATGAAAGTTCTGCCCTAAGTTCATATTGAACTCTCTGCTATTTGTAGGGAACATCACCAAAATTTGATTCCTAAAAGAACAGAACAGAATGTTTTGATTTAAGTAAATCTGATGGTAGCAAATACAACCTCAGAATTACTTTTATGGAAGCAGCATTCATCACATTTATATTAGATCAGATTTATCTTCTAGAAAATGGGTCTGTGTCCTGATGTGAGAACCCTGAGTCCATGTAGCTTGGTGCAAAGGCAGCTATTTCCGCTCATTGTTTTGCCTCTCCGGCAAAATCGAATATTTAGATTTGTCTGGTGAATGTGGCTTAATCAGACGAAGACAATGGCTGTGTTTACATGCAGTCAAATAACCCTTTTCTAACCAGAATGTCAGCAATACAGCCACGTAAACACCAATAACCCATTTGAATAACCGGAATATGATAATTGTAAAACAATTTCAATAATTGTATTCTGTTGCTATTCTTTTTTAATTACACTTGCAATTCTATAGATTGGAAAATTGCAATATCTTTAAAAACCATTCAAAATATTTTCATTAAAAATATTGATAGTTTAGGTGATCTCTGACCAATTGTAGTTCAAAATTCAAAGCAAATTAGTTATTTCAGAAGAGTGTATCAAACTGATAGCCCTTGGTAAGACTCAGGATCCATGAAGTAGCCCCAGGGGCAAAAAGGTTGGTGACTCCTGTGCTAGAAAGTAGCGGGATAGACAGATCCACAAAAAGAGGAGCGGAAAGTTACGCCAAGCAAGGTTTGTACCAGACGTGGCTGGTCTGATCAGGATATTCCCATTGATCATAATGACCATGTATACATAATAATAACCCTGTTTGATCACGCATGGAAATGGGTTATTCCCAAGGTTTCAGTAACCGCAATATGGACCTTAACCCCAATATTGACTGCATGTGAACATACTCAGTTAATAAGAAGGCAGAGGCAGCAACTTGGGGGAAATAATTCATCTACCAATGATTGGAAGTGATTGGTTGTTGTGGTCTTAAAAGCCTGGCAGTGGTGGTGTCCACCGCTCTGTCTGGATACTAAATCAGCACAGGACACTCAGTTCCAGACCAAGACCAGACCCTGTAAAAATTCCTTTGAGTTCAAGACAAGACCAAGACCTGAAGACCAAGGCCAATCTTGAGTACTAAAAACATCAGTGCCCCCCCCCCGGCCTACCTTGCCAGTGACAAGATGTTGCTTACCTATTAACAGCCAGGCTTATATGAGGTTGCTGGATGACAGTTGGCCCCTCGTTTGTATTTTTAAAAGCTAATAGTGCGTTGTGCGTGTGGCCAAAAACTTGGATAAGGGCATTGGAGATGTTTCTCTGTGAAGTATAACACATTATATATGTATATATATACAGAATTTTTTTTTAACTGCCAGCATTCCAGAGAGGGTAATAACCTAATTACTTCCCAGTCACAACCATTATTGTTGCTTCACAAAACATTGATTTTACGTAGCTAAAGAGATGTAAAGCCATTAGAACTGACATTAGAAGCATAGTCCAGGATGTTATTCGCTGCTTCCATGATGGCAATGCAGGCTAAGTGTATGTCTTTCTTGTTCTCTTCACTCTTGTCTTCGGTCATGAGGAGGAGAGATGAGCTAATTATTTCGAGCAGCATCGAAGCTTCTTCCTGGGGACGACAATCATCATCATTCAAATATCAGAAATGTAAAAGTATGAGTCATTATCAAGACAATTCTATCAACCATTGCTGATCACTCTAATAATATGCTGTCGCAATTCCATGCAACATCCAGATGACTCATCAATGGCAGCCTCAGTACTTTCTGACTATGTACATTTGAGTTTATTGTAAAAGTTTTGGTGTGGGTTCACAGCAAAGTACCTGGGCAGAACTACTGAGTTCAGATCCTTTTTCAACAAGCGATGAAAGTGCTCTGGTTACAACCTGAACTCCACCTGGAGAAGTGCTGGGAACTTGATGCGTTAGACCAACCATTCGGTTCAGCATCTGCTCACGGAGCTTCAGCAAACAAAAAGTATTTCAAGCATTTATTATTATTAATAGTAAATCATTCACCAACAGCAATCAACCTAAATACAGTGCATTGTGTTCTAATGGCTTTGTTTACGGCAGGGTCAACACTAGCCTGTATTGTGCATGTACTGGACTTAGTATATGCTAAGGTGAACACTCGTGGAGTCCACTCCGCCAACATCCACGCTAGTATGTTTGAGCCTTAACTGTCCAAGTTTCTTCATTTCATCTTGATGGTTTCTAATTCATTTTTATCTCTGAACTAGAAATGTTGGAAATCTGGTCACCTTAGTTTATACTAACTCTAATTTGACCCACGTTACCTTATTTAAAGAGAATATGGACCTGAACCAGAATGTGGTAGGAATGTAAACATAGTCATCCTTACTTTTGTTCTTTCCTAAAGAGGTTAGCCGTAGAAACAAAGCCCCAGTTACAAAAGTTTGCAAAGTTGTACTTACTGGTCAGAAGTGTCACTTAAGTAGAAATTTTGCATATCTATACTTTACTGAAGTAATGATTTTTCAGCCAATTTTTTACTCCTACTCCTTACCTTTTCACGAAGATATCAGCACTTTCTACTCCTACATTTTGCGCTTAGGGACCTTGTGGCGTTGCCTACGTTTTTTTCCATAATGGCATCTTTTCCCCCTTACATTACATTGACTTTTATAACTTTAAGTAGTTTTGATATGAGCATTTTTACACTTTTACTTGAATAAAAAGCTTGAGATGATACTTTAACTTCTACAGAAGTCTTTTTAAACCCTAGTGTCTATCCTTCTACCTGAGTGATGAATGTGAATACTTTTGACCTCTGTTACTCGTACTATCAGCAGCAATAAATATATCAACTGTCAAATATTGTTGACCCCGTTTGTAGACATGATAATAATTTATCATGAACACGATATAGATTTATGGATAAAGATGAGCTAAAATGGTAGGGTGTATGTTTTTTTGCAGCAGGAACTGAGAGACAAACTACATTGTTAGCTTTTGACCGATTTCAGTGAAATGTTTTGATGACCGATAGCACTCCAACCAGCATAGACTCAGCTTGCTTCGCTAAATAAAACAACACTGTGCTTAGCCAGAAGTATACATACCTCTTTTCTTTCATCTTCCTGACCTCTGTCATCTTGTTTGTTTAGTTTATTGGACACAGAGTGGACAAGCTGTCCTATGGTCTCCCCCGACAGTATGCCTTCATTCGTAAGTAAATCCAAGGCATTCTCGAATGCATCTTTGAGACTGGAAACAGAAGAGTTGGGATACGTGCTGATGTCCAACACCTGAGGAGAAAAAGAGTTTTCCATCAGTTTCGTTTTGACAAGTAACCCACTTCTAAGACCATCAAGAACTGGACAAACCTGTGTGGTGACAGTGGTGCTGACTGCCATGCTACCGTTTGTTGTCGTGGCTGTTATAGTCAGGCGGTAGTCCGACTGACTTTCACCGAGAGGAAGGAACACATTCCTTACCTCATTGCTCATACTGCAGCGCAAATGAATATCTGTTCGAGGAAAAGAATCCCCATAAGAGTTACATGTTTCTGTAAGAACACAGCCCCCTGGTTGCTCTGCTTGAAGTACTTACCACCATTCTTGAAGCAGTATTTACAGCTGGGACAGGGATTCGCAGTAGTGCAGGTAATATTGAAAGCCTCAAGAATGGTACGTTGTGAAGGTAATATGGTACATGAAAAGCTGGTCGGGGTGTCTGGTTGGCCAGTTATTTCGGGGTTTGTTTGATCACTTTGGTTGCTCCCTTGGCTATCTTGACTGCTTCCCTGTCCGCTTTGGTTACTCCCTTGGTTGCTCCCTTGGCTATCTTGACTGCTTCCCTGTCCGCTTTGGTT
>CAESWR010000170.1:20345-32527 GCA_903171835.1 Mullus surmuletus | reverse complement strand
GATGCACTCGGCAACAGGTGTGAGGAAAAACTCCCTTTGATAGAAGAAACCATGGAGCAGAATTAGGGCTGAAACTAGGGGCGCTACGAAATTTCCTGGCATGAAACTTCGCGGAATAAAAAAATGACAAAGGGCACCACTGAGACCGATGATTTTTGACCCTCTCGCCAGAAGAAGAAGACTGTAGGAGCACACTCATTTCAAAAGGGAGGAAGACATGGTCGAAGAAGTAGCGGACGCTCCTTCATCAAACAAATCACTTCATTTTGGCTTTCCATGTAAAAGAAAAAGACAACGGTGAGAGGTTTGTGGATAAAACAAAAACCATGTGCAAAGTATGTCGGTCCACTGCGCCGTAGACCGCGGCGAGCACTGCTAGCATGATGTATCATCTGCAACGCCACCACAAAGAGAAGCTACTTCCACTGCCTGAAAAACAGCTGCCAAACGACCAAACAACTCTGCAGAAGGCATTTGCTGCACCACTTCTAGCAGCCAGTCGGTGGACAAAAGACATAACACAGAGTGTGGGCTTTTTTATAGCCAACGATATGAGACCATTTTCTGCCATTGAGGACGAGGGATTTCGTGAGTTGGTCGACACCCTCGAGCCAAAATATCACATCCCGTCTCGTACTTCAGCAAATCCGTGGTTCCAGCAATGAATGAATATGCACTTGTTGTAGGCTATTATTACAGTTCACTGAGTTCAGACATTTAAAGGTCTAGATTAGACTGCAGCCCTGAGGACTATTTAATATTTGTTTTCATTTTCATTCAAGAATATAGTTGTCCTCATTGTTTACAACAACAAAGCACTTTTTAAATTGAGATTGTATGTTTGTATTTGCATTGTAGTCTAAATAAGGGAAAAAAACATACTTTGTTTTTTCAAAGAGCATTTTAGTTTGTACTGAAGCAACAACAACTTTTGTATGTCTGCATAAGGAAGAAAATAAAGAATATTTGAATTTTGCATTTCTACTGTTGAGGTGATTTTCTTTCATCATCTTTATTTGGTATTGTGAGTATTTTGCATCGTGAGCCCTGTTTCGTATTTTGTATTGTTTCATGAGTTGACTATTTAGTTGTACCCCTAGCTGATACTAATGAGAAATCCTCCATTGACAACTTATCTCATATCATCTTGCCTTATCTTAACCTATTTTATGTTAGCTTATCTTAACTTACGCTACCTTATCTTATCCTGTGTTATCTTATCTTAAGTTTCCTTATCTTACCGTAACTTACCTCACGTTATCTTATCTTACCTTAACTTATGTTACCTTAACTAATCCTGTTATGTTTATCTTGCCTTATTTTACCCTTATGTTATGTTATCTTATCTCACCTTAACTTTTCTTACATTACCTTATCTTATGCTATGTTATGTTATCTTACTTTATCTTATCTCACGTTATCTTATCTAACCTTAACTTATGTTATCTTATCTTATCCTATGTTATCTTATCTTATGTTACCTTATCTTATCCTATGTTATATTACATTACCTTATCTTATCCTATTCACCTTATTTTGCCCAACCTTATCTAAAGTCATCATTACAGGAAGGAGACATTATCTTAGCAGCCAACCACCTCTCCAACTCAACATAAAGTGTAGTCCTCCCGGTTGTGTGTTTATATCTTAACACTTTGTTATTCTCGCCATCTTCAGCTGGTGCGTTTGCACTGCTGTGATTCTTAGCGTGCTCGTGGCGATGACCCGAGATAAACCCGACGTCTGATCCTACAGCAGCGCGGTGACACCGGCCAGACGAACAAGGCCCTCCCGTGCCCTTCATCCCACTCGTCCAAAGTCTGCCTCACCGTGTGTGTGTTTCAAAGTTATGCCGCACACACTCATTATCACCACACACACACGGTGACTCAGCTGCAGTTCTCAGCTATAAAGTCTCAGCACAGATAGATATCCATAAAGTGGGGGTTTATTTATAGATCTGATGGTCTTTTTACTTTATGTATCTGGGTTGAATCTCATTAATTACAGATCTGCAGCAGAGAGAGAAGGACGCCGCGTCGCCGCCCGACTCCATCCTGCCTCTTTCATCTTCCCTTCATTCCTCTCCTGCCCTTTTCTCTCTTTCCTGAAAGTTCGCACTCGTTTCCCTCTGTCACCTGCCACCCGTCTCTCCCATTCCTTCTCGCTCTCCATCTCCTGCCTTCACTCGCTGCTCGCTCGGATGCTTAGACGATGTCGACTGGAGCGCCGATTGATCGGGCCGCACCACGTTAGTTCACAGGTTCACTCCTAATTTGTCTCCAAAGTACAAACTCACCACAAAAATGCAACACAGAAGTTGAGTTTTAGTATTTCCACTGCCGGATAATGAAACATCCACTCTGTTCTTTCACACCTCACATTGGGACTTATAATGAGAGACAAAAATGCTGGAATTTGCAATTCTAAGCATTTCTTCCCTCTCAGTTCTGCTCCATTTCTCCAGTCCTCCGGCCTCCTCTCTGGAGTGTAAATAATATCTTTGTGCCATCGGTCACCGGTTTCAAAGTCGTTATTTAAGCAGCAACTTAGATGCTGGAAAACAGCAGCTGCCTCCTTAAAATATTCAAATAGTCGGCATGTAATTTTAATCTATGATTGTAGCAAACACAGCAAGGGGGCGCTAGAGGGAACAGAAGAATCTGGAGTTACTCCGGCTTTGACAGCAGATGGCGAAACTACGAACAAATCAGGCTTTTATTTTGAAAAAACGCTCTGACAGCAACTTGGCGGTTTGACACCCAACAGCTGAGCAACCTGCAAGTGTCAGTCTGTCACTGCTGACGGTACTTACTGCACTTACAACCTCCCAGACCCCCGTCTGACAGGCACAAGAGCTCAGCAGTAGTGTTGGTCTTGGTCTCTTTTTTTTACTGGGGAGACTGGCAGGCTTTTAGACCATAATAACCAATTACTTCCAATCATTTGTAGACTGATTATTTCCCGCAAGTTGCAGCCTCTGCCTTTTATCAAATCTGATTTCAACCAACTTAGAAGCCACATTCACCAGACAAATCCACATCTGATTTTGCTGGAGAAACCAGAAAATGAGTGGAAATAGCGGCCAATGCACCAAGCTACATGGACTCAGGGTCAATTCTCACGTCAAGAAAATAAACAGAATACCTAGAAAAAAAGAGAAACCTTTCTTCCTGTGTTTTGTGACCATCTTTCTTTGACTAATGCGTTCTTAGTCTTGACCTTCAGATGTCTGGGTCTGGTCTTGGTTTATGCCGTCTTGACCAGTAGGTGACATTATCACACATTGTTTGTGGGAATTCACTCTTAAAATGACAGTGCAGCTGCTTTGATAAAACCTATCATCTCTGTTTGCATCGTCTTTGTTTGTTTCCTCCACTTCTCTCTGTGTGCGGGACTCACTTAATACCTTCGATTACACATTTTCCAGCGATTATCCGTTTTTCTTTGATTCCCTCTCGATGCTTTGGTGGTAAAAATCCATGAAACAAGATGCCGATTTTACGAAACAAAGCTCTCCGTTCATTCCATCAGAAATCAAACCAGGAAATGTTGAATGCGTGTCTGTGTGCGATCACGCGACCTTCTGACCTGACGTCATCCGGCAGCCGTGTCTGTCAATAACACTCTGCCTCTGCTTCAGCGTGTCTAATGACTCCTTCACTCTCTGCTGGGCCGTTTGAAGCTGATTAAGTGACCTGCCGGCCCACTCCCACCTCCCCCACCTCCCCCACCTCCCCAACCTCCTGGCTCTCGACATCAAGGACTCGCGCCACTTTAGCAGGTGAAAGACGACACAAAAAGGGCCTTTTTGGAGGCAGCTAACGAGAGCGTACATAACCAGTGGTGTAGTCTGGTTTATTGTAGTGGGTCGACGCTGAGAGGTCTTTGATCTCAATTGGTTTAAACTGGGAAAATAAAGTTAATAAAGATAAAAAAGAAAAAAGATAACTTTATAAAAAAATAAAGATAACTGCTGATTTGAACCTCCTGAGACCCAGCCATTCATTTTGTCCACTCTAGAGGACAGAATGGGGTAGGAGTGGCAGGGAGAGGGAAGGAAGGAGAGGAGGAAGAGAGGGAGGATGGAATAAGAGGCAAGGAAGGAAGGAAGGAAGGAGGGAAAAAAGGAAGGAAGAGAGGGATGAAGGAAGAATGGGAGTGAGGACGGAATGAAGGAAGAAGGGATTAGAGGGCGGAAGGGAAAGAGGGAGGAAGGAGGAAAGGAAGAGAGGGAGGGTGGGAGGACGGAATGAAGGGAGAGGAAGGAAGGAGAGAGGGGGAAAAAAGGAGAGATGAAGGAAGGAGGGAAGGACGGAAGTAAGAGAGAACGGAAGGAGGGAAGGAAGGGAGAGAGGGAGGAAGAAGGGAAGGAAGGAAGGGAGAGGGAGGAAGGAAGAATGGGAGTGAGGACGGAATGAAGGAAGAAGGGATTAGAGGGAGGAAGGAAGGGAGAGAGGGAGCGAGGAAGGACGAAAGGAAGGGAAGGAGGGAGGGGACAAGAAGAGGGAGGGGGGAAGGATGGAATGAAGGCAGAGGAAGGAAGGAGAGAGGGAGGAAGCAAGGTGGGGAGGATTTCCCTCCTCCTTCAGGATTTCCTTCCTCCCGTCCTTTCTTCTTCTGTCCTTCCTTCCTTCCTTCCTTCCTTCCTTCCTTCTTTATTAGTGACGTCGGGTCCACGTCACCGTTGATGGAAGCCCCTCCGCTCCAAAAGTGCCAGCTTCGTAACGCAGAAGGCACATTTATGAACGGGAAAGTGAAAGTTAAAGCCACAAAACCGTGCTGATATGTGTCTTTGCACATTTTGTAGAGGTTATACGGTAATTCTGGACGTTTTCTAGTGGGTATACGGCGTATACCTGCGTATCCCGTGGACTACACCACTGGTACACACGTTCCCACAGCACTCAGCGCCCGCCCTGAATGTTAAAATCCCGCTAAAGGTCACGGAGAGGCAGAAGCTCCGCAGAGGAAACAGAAAAGCGAAAACATTTGGCGTAAGACGATCTAATCTATATGCAGCCTGCTTAAAGACGACCTCCGCACGGGGGAACTTGGACGGATATTTTCCCCGTCAAACAGCTGCGGCAAAGATATTTTGTGGGTGTAAAAGTGGAGGGAGGGAGCAGGAGGAGGTGAAAAAAGGAGCTGACAAGACGCAAAGGATGAACGCAGGAGAAGAAGTGAAGGAGAAACTGGGGCACAGGAAGCGAGGAGCCACTAAACCCCGAGCACCGCCTGCCAGGAGTCGTCCTGCCTCGTCCCCCGGCGGTGTCGCACCTCTCAGAGCTTCAAATCCATATTCATCTGTCTCTCCTCCTCTCTCTCAGACATGTGGTTGCCCACCGCCCCCCTCCCCCTCCCCCTCCCCCTCCCTCCTCTTCACCACGCCGCTCTGAGGCATTCATTTATTAATTTTCTGACCCGCAGCCCCCCCGGCCCGCCAACCCACCAGAGACTGTCTGCTCTTGTCACCCCCCACCCCCCCCCTTTCCCTGTCTGTGGTTCACAGCTTTGTAGGTCGTCTTGTTCTTGTGTTTAGATATATTTGTCAAACACACATACACACACACTCGCACACACACACACACACACACATAAAGACTTAAAAAACAACAGGATGTAAGAAGTTTTTTTCCTCGCTCGTCCCGTTTTGAGGTGTGGGAGGACCTGATTGAAATATTGAGGCCTCTTGGTCTGTGCTCGCTGCAGCCTGAATAAAATCAGAGTCGCTAGGACGCGAATCCGCAGCTCAGGCAGGATGACAAAGCAACTTCCTGTTCCACTCACAGCACGCCACCGTGGACACGGAGCAGCAGAGCGGCCAGATTCGCAAAAAGATTCCTAAGATGTTGTTTTATAAGATATATAGCTTTGATTGATTATTATTGCATCTACTTGATTTTGTTGCCTTATCTCGCGAGTGGAGCTGGATGTGATCAACTCATTAGCTAATCTAAGGTTTCATTCACATAACCTTGAAGAGTTCCTTCAGAAATCCTCAGGACAAATAATGTCCCCTCCCTAGAAACTGCTGCAAAAATATCATATATCAATATTTTTTCAGTCTTCAGTCAGTCTTTTTTATCAACTTGAGCCTTAAAAATATATATCATTATCATAATTTTTGTGGATTTTAACCCTCTAAATGCCAGTTTGTTTACGTTACACCATAGTATTCTAATCGGAAAAAAACGTCAGAAACTGTTTTTTCGGCACATTCTCTTATTAGTCCCTGGTTAGTTCTAATTTAAGAATGCACAACAGAATTTCTAATTTTAAAGAAAATGAATATCGTTTGGAAAAATGTAGCTATATTCATCCAACACGCCCAAAATGGCTTGAAAGTGCCTTCGGGAAATTCCAATAGGAGAAAAAAGGTGGAGCAGAGGTGGAAGCCGGATGTTATCAGCCATCTAAACATATGTCGTCTTTGGATGAGTTTGCAGCAAGTGGTCAAAAAGCCAGGAGATGTTGGAGTGGTTGGAGTGGTTGGACTGGTTGGACTGGTTGGAGAGGAGGCTGCTGCAGAGAGGAGCGTCTGTCTCATAAAGCTGTTATTGGATCGTCAGCCAAATGATGGAGGACGCCGGTAACCCCTCACCCACCCTCACCCGCCCACCCGCCCACCTGCTCCCTGCATCCTCAGAGACTCCTGAAACATCGTATATCTTGTTTAATTTGTATTTTTTGTTAATAATCGTCACCTCGTTTCTCAGATGAAACGACCTTCAGTGTGCCGGAGTGGGTGCGAGGCAGGTGTTGTTTTTGTCGAGTTTGATCTGTTTGGATGCGCTGGTCACAAATTAGTGCCACAATTCACACAGTAAGCTGTTATTTCTTTCCTTTCTTTCACAACTCAATATAAGAGGCTATTTTGTTTGAAAATCACTGCACGGAGCCAGGATCCTTCCATGAGTCTCCTGTTATCATTAACATATACATTTTCATTTTGGGGTGTTTTATCCCATCTTTCTATTTTTTTAACATTATAATGTCTCTGCAAGTGCTTTCTGCAGATGTAATGCATTCTACTGTAAACACCAATGAAGAGCAGCTGTTTTTGAGCGTGAGTGCGACCCGATCTACCAGTTTGCGCCCCCACGCTGTGATGAGGAGATCTGTGGATCCACCTGCAGCAAGCGTTGGGTGAAAACATCTCCTCTGTAACGCCTGCAAACGAGCGCTGCTCACTTACTGAACGCCGCCACCGCCAGGATGAGCGTGACCACGATGGAGACCCAGGAGACCCACAGCGCCTTCTTCCTGTAGTTCTGAGCCTCGTGGGGCTTCAGGCGCATGCTGCTTTCCAGAAGACCTGCGAGGAGAGACGCAGAAAAAAGAAAAACCTTTACAAAGACAGTTCCTCCTTTCTCTCAAATCTGTTTCCTTTCACTTCACGCAACCGAATTGCAACATCTGATCATCTGTTACAACTCAGCATTCCTGTGATACACTTTTATGATAACGAAATGGAGCAGCATGACTTTGCGTTTCATGACATCCTCGGGTCAGGCACCAATTACGAAACTCCTCGTGGGAGAAATGTTGTTTTCATTGATCCCCCGAGGACGAGAAGAGGAGGCTGGGCTTAAGAGCCGTCCACACCACTATAACCATAAAGATAAGTGTAACGATAGCGATGATAGCATCCACACTGATGAACGATATCGCTGTGTTGCTAGGTTACGCTAAGCCCATCCTGCATGCACCAGTCGGCAGAGATGCTGATTGATAATTGGTGGATAAAGTGGATATTGACGTTATTGCTGTATGCTGCACAGAGAAGGAAGAAGAAAACCAGACGGGTATAAATTCACAAAATTGTTGAGTTTGAAGAATCCAAGGTTCTTAAGGCGTTCCCGAGGGAGACGAATCGCGTTCCAGATGTCCCTCTTCTTGGTCGCATCTTTATAAGGTTGATTACTTTTATCAAAGAGGGGTGGATATTTCTTAACTCCAGAAAGGAGTTTCTCGCCTACGTCGTCCACCATGTTGACTGAGTCTGTGAGTGACGCAGTGACGTGTTGAACATTGCGACGCGTCATTTCGAATGGATTTTGATTGGCTGTCAGTAGTTCTATCGTCCATCAAACCGCTCTGAAAGTGATCCAAACAATACGTTGTCCTCCACTATCACTGACTCTGCCATCCACTTGAGTTAGAACGATTTTTAAAACGACATATTTATAGTTATCTTTATAGCTATAGTTCTTGGTGTGGACGGCCCTTTACTCTGCCTTGTGGCTGTGATGATGAAACCACTTCTTGAGGCCCAATAGACCTTTGCAGGAGTATTTATGAGAGCTTTGGAGCGGTAATGGACATGTTCCACCTCCCAGGGCAGTGCATCATGTGAGGCATACACTGGTGAGGACCACCAGGGAACAGTCTTAAAGTGCATATTAACACACATTTACGTGCAAGCCTTTTCTAACCAGAATATTATCAATAACCCGGTTGCGCGCGGCAATGTAAACACCAATAACCCAATTGAATAAACCAAATATTCCCCCTGGGTTCCTTCTTTTCTAACCTGAATATTTGATTGTGTATTTGCAAATCAGGATCTCCCCATCAAAAGGAGCATTAATTAGTGTTGTGGTCATGTTCTATCAGCAAGGAATCTTGGTCTTTGGAGTCCAGGAACTCCTTGTAAACATGGCCAAAGGCGAGAGCAACACCACGCCACACTTTTGGAGTGAGGAGGAAACCAATCACTTCATCAGTGTGATGAAAGACACAAACATCCTGGCATTTGGAGACACTAGAAAGTAGCGGGATAGACAGATCCACAAAAAGGGGAGCGGGAAGTCTAGACGTTCTGCATGCGTTGCTGTTTTGATCGGGATATCCCAATTGATTACAATGACCATGTATATCCGTTTACATTCCCAATGTTTCAGGAACCAGAATATGCACCTTAACCCCATTATTGACTGCATGGAAACGTAGTCAATAAGGGGCCACAACATGTGTGGCTTTCATGGATTTTAAGTGGATTGCTCAGTTAAACATCCAGTTGTAGTGATAAATTGAAAAGAAAAAATAAAGCAAGTGGAGATTGTCCAGAGAACAAAGTGGGATACAGAATAATCCACATTCTGGGAGAAGCGTCGCCCGCAGACAAAGCGTCCAAAGCGTCCAAAGCTTCCAAAGCTTCCCCGCCGCCATGAAAGGTGACGCCCGGCTCTGCGTTGCCATGCAATATTTATGAGCCTGACTTTTTACATCCCGAGGAGCTTTTAACGCTCGCCGCTGTCATTTTACCCAGAAACAAGTCTCGCCGATGATTGGACCCCCCCCCCCCCGCCCCCCCGTCATCGCACAAAGACAAGATGTCGATTAAATCATTTGTTTGTGAGTGGAAGACTGGGATAGAAGGCAGGGGATCTTCATCCAAGTCGATATTGGAACATTTTTCTGCCTCTCAAGCATCCGCACGGGCAAACAGAGCGGAAAGGATTTTATTGCGGTGGGACTTTGGCTCCGCGTCGCCTAAAAACACGCCAAAACTGGGTGATTTGGCCATCAATATTTGCCCCGCTGGCACCTTCGCTCGACACTTGACCCGATCATCCGGCAAAATAATATGACATAATTTAGGCTGGAAGCGCTTAGTGGAAATGGGAACAAGGCTGCCGGGGGCCGTGTGTGTGTGTGTGTGCGTCACAAGAGAGGGAATCATTCCAGCAACAACTGCTGATCCGAAGCTGATGAGTTTGAGGGCTAACGGGGGGGTTTCCGCACTGGTGTTACAGAAGAACCCCCCAAACCCGACTTTGACAAACACCCGTCTTAAAAGAGAAGTGATGTGTGCGTGAGGAAAGTTTCCTAAAAATTTGTGAGGGAAATTGTAGCTCAGGAATATAGGAAATGTTCAGGGTTTTGTTGCCATGACAACCACTCATAAGGAGACAGTAGCCATTGAAGACGTTAAGGTCCAGGTCCTTGACGAGTAGAAAGCATGGCCTGAAAGGAGGCTAAACTAATTATTCAGATATTTTTGAAAGGACATCGGGAAAAGGTCTGGGCTATTGTGAACATCTGAACCTTCTTTTACTTTTCACTATTCATGGTTTTTGTTGTTCTGTGAAAGAAGTTCTAAAAACTGATGAGTGTAATTCATAAATGTTGTGTCAGGCAAATGTGCATGTATGTTTTCTTTCTTTTTCTAGGATAAATATCGATGCCTATTTTCATGACAATTAGACACTCAGTTATGGAAAATTCCCCCAAATTCGCTGACAATAAATTCATAATGTCATTCAAAAATATTGCATTAGACATGTTTGCATGCATGTCTGCTTATAACAAACCAAAATGTCTCATATTTATACATGGATATGACCAGGTACATGCAGTTAATATAAATTCCTGAAAATTCCCAGAAAATTGCTGCTAATTTCTGAAAATTCCCATGGAAAATTTCCAACTTTGAAAATTCCCGTAATTTTGCAACCCTAGCCACCGTGCGTATCTGCCCGCTAAATCTGGCTTTGCGGTCTCCCGATTCAAATTCTGGTAATCTGTTTTGGTAACTCCAGACTTTGTGTTGATGTTGCTGTCAGATGGGGAGGACCGACGGTAACCCAAAGTCAACCGGCGACTCCTAAAAGGTCAATACACACACACAAACACACACACACACCGACATTAGCTTGTTGACACCCGGCTGAACAAATACTGCACTAATATTTGAATTCTCATTAGCGGCTTAGTGTTTTAATCGGCCGTAAAGGACAAAACTAAAACTAAACAGGACCCCTTGTGTGCAGATGTTGCTGCTCACTGACTATGTTTACATGCAGTCAAATAATCCTTTTCTAACCGGAATATTAGCAAAGCGCGTTTGCACGCGGCCATGTAAACAGTGGCGTGCGTAGACTTTTTGATGGGCAGGGGCGTAAGAAAAAAAAGGGCACCCCTGCTTTTTTGCCACCTTAGGGGTCAGTTTAGTGTGTTTTTGCCTCCCAAGAGGGAACTTTAGAGTGCTTTTTTCAATTTTTCAACCTGAGGAAACCAATCATTTCATAAATGTGATGAAAGACACAAACATCCTGGCATTTGGAGATGATAGAAAAACAAAAAGGGGAGCGGAAAGTCAAGACATTCTTCGTTATCACTGGTTTGATCAGGATATCCCAACTGATTATAATGACCATGTATACAGGAATAACCTTGTTTGCTCACACATGTTAACAGGTTATTACCAATGTTTCAGTTATCGGAATATGGACCTTAACCCGAATATTGACTGCATGTAAACGTAGCCATTGTATGCAGTGTAACACGTCCTGTTAGTGAAACACACAAAGAGTCCACAGTATTTCAGATTAGGGCAGACAGCACCCGGATTATTTGCTGTGGTTAAAACAGTTCTATTCAAAGCTGCTTGAAATTTGACATTTAATGAGCTAAAATAAATGAATAAATCAGCTTCAAATTCAATCATTTTCAGAAAATATTTAGAAAATCTTTTTCTTCAAATCTTTTGTTTATAAAAATGTTGAAATTTGGAATAAAGCAGGAACAAACTGATTGAGAGCTTATGTGGTCAAAGACAGACAATCACATGCCAACAAGTCGCCGTGTCGTCAGTTGATCTTGTGTCTTAAGTGACCTTTTTTTTTTTTCTGGGCGAGACGTCATGTGGCCCCATATTTTTCTTCTCTTTTTTTTTCCAGATGCTGCCTCGGACAAATGACAAGGAGTGGAATCATGGAGGGGGAAAAAAAGATATTTTGATTGTGGCTGCTGCGAATCCACTGGAGCGGGTGGCTGCGGGATCCTATCGAGCTTAATTGAGTGGAATTTTCCAACAACACTCATTAACCGCTGAACGGAGGGCAATTAAAATATGGGGAGAGCTGTCAAATTTAATCTCAAGTTAAAAGAAAACAACTTCCACGCGCCGCAGACGCCCAAAGGAGGCTGAGCGGGAAGCAAAGCACGGCAGCTTCTGTGCCAGAGTCAAATTTATCAGAGGAGAAACCAAATGCAACCGATAGCCTGTGCGTGCATATGTGTGTGTGTGTGTGTGTGTTTGTGTGTGTGTGTGTGTGTGCGTGGGCGCGCCTTGGGGGGAAGTGAAAGCACTTTGTTCACATGACCCACTGCTGGGGGATCAGACACAAGGCATGTGCTCAGTATCTCCTCATGCAAGCACACACACACACACA
>CAESWR010000170.1:407-15815 GCA_903171835.1 Mullus surmuletus | reverse complement strand
CCCCCGCACTGTGTCACTGTGCAGGACCGGGCCGAGCTAATGATTGCCTACGTTCCTTAGTACTTTTTGCTATTTGCTTAGTCGTCCTGAACATCAGCGGAACGTTATTTGACGTGGCGTTCTAAAGCCATTCTCTTCAGATTAAGTTTGTTAAGTTGTTAGCTTAAGTATGAGTGCGAGCTTAGATATGTGTGCAGCTGGTAAACGCTGCTGCTGAAGTGCCGCACACACACACATTTTAACATAATTCATTTAAAGCTGAATTTAATGAAAAAAGCTATAGATGTGGATTAAAGTGTAAAGTTCCACTGATCTGCAGGGATATAAAGTGTGTATAAATGCTCGTGTAGATCATCTGGATAAAGGAAAAAACAATAAGCTCACTTAGATGACGTTCACTTCTGTCATCCAGGGTGTTCAGTGTGTGTTTTATCTAATCTATCTAATCTATCTGATCGCTGTAAAACTACCAGTATTAGCACTTTACTGAAGCCGTGTGATTGTAGGAAAAATGAAAGAAACTTTGGATAAAATTATTGTTATTGCATGGCTACATTAATGGCTACATTAGGGAACATTCTCCCATTTCTGCTGTGGATAAGTTATACATCACATGATAAATGTGTCGTATTCTCACTATGCAGGAAACAGCCGTGAGCTATATTAATGACCGTTTAGATCTACTGATATACTGATACATCATAAAACATAAAAAAAAGTTATATTTATATTCTAGCTCCATTTCTGACAAAAATCATCCTGGAACACAAAAACTCCTTCCAGATCAAATGACTCCGTAACAGACTTGAAGCTGCACATCGTCTTTGTTTGATCAGAAGCAGAGATGAGCCACGGACTGGCTGCCTGTGGCCACGCCCACTCAGAGCTCACTGTCCTGGGGGGGCTGTAGTGGATCAGAGGGGGAGCAGCTCTGTTTTCTCGAACCAAAACCCTCCAAAAACCAAGATCCAAGATCCAAGATGTAGCAGACACACCAGTCTGTGTTTGAGAGACATCACTGGTGGAGAAGCAAAGATATTCCACACCAAAGCAAGGGTGAGATCAGCAAAGCAAAGCAAAACAAAGACCAACAAGGAAAAACAGTGTGGCATGATGTAAACTGGCCTGGAAAATATCCAGATATACCGTATGTCAAAACCTCATTTTAAATGGTACTATTGGTATCGTTAGAAAGTGAAGAGTATAAAGAAAACAAATATTCAAGAAAAGATGTTTTTTTTTCTTCTTTTCATTCCTCAGCATATGTCAGTGTGTTCTAATTGGTCACTCGGTGTGTTTCAGAGGTATGGATACGATGGCTTCATCCAGCTTCATCATCACTGCAAGGTGAGTCGTGTGTGTGTGTTTGGAGGTTACAGGAGTTCTGATGCAGCTGAGTGTATGAAGCTATAAGGGCACTTCTAGTCCCGCCCGCCCCCCTCCCTCCCTCCCTCCCTCCCTCCCCCCGGACCTGTCAGGTTGCTCCTCTCTGCACACGAGCATCTGCAGAACTCAGCAGGACGTCACAGCGTCAGCACTAAGACTTTCCTCACACACAGCCGCAGCGGCGTCACTGTTTGGAATCAGAGGAGATCAACATCTCATTACTTGAGATGAGGGAGTCTGATTAGAGTCAATAGGAGGAAACAGTGTCTTTTCTGAGTTGTAAATCAGTTCAAATTTTAAAAAAAGGTTTAAGGGCAAAATGTGTCAGTGAATGCAACAAAAAATAGTTCACAAAACTGACCATGATCAATCAGCATATTTACTTAGATTGTGTGTTTTTATCATTTTCTTTTACTATTTGTGCTCATTTAAATCCCCGGCGAGTACAAATAAACATAAAGGCAAGATTAATGTTGGTTTTTTTTCAGCAGTTCCAAATTGTAGGCCCTATGACTCCTGGGTGTCGGAGCTGCATGAGGTCCATCAAACACTGACAAGCTGTCTGCCGCCATCGTGTGGTTTGATGTGCGATGCAGCCCGTGAACGAGCCGAGCAGCTCTCAGCCGCACATGATTTCTGCGTTTCAGGGCGAAGCAGAGATGATGAAGGACGGGAAGCTGTTTCGCGTGATTCAAGAAAACTGCTGGGATGCAAACGCACGCATACGAGACATGGATCAGCACGGTACACACACACACACACACACACACACACACACACACACACACACACACACAGACACACACACGGGCCTGAAACATCAACGCTTTGAGTGTCAGAAAAGTGGGGGAAATTGTCTTTGTGGTTCTGTCATTTCAGGTGTTACAGTTCAGGCTCTCTCTACTGTTCCTGTCATGTTCAGCTACTGGGTAAATGGACCGATTTAACCCTCCTATTGTGTTCATTTACTCATAATGTTCATGTGTGTGTGTGTATGTGTATGTGCGCGTGTGTGTGTGTGTGTGTATCTATGTGTGCGTGCTCAGAGACACCTGCATGTTGGGGTGCCAGAATGGAGCGTACGAGGTTCCTGCGGGAGGGGGGCATTAGGTGTGTGTGTGTGTATGTGTGTGTGTGTGTGTGTGTGTGTGCGTACACATATGTATGTGGTGGGTGGGGTGTGGGAAAGGAGTGTAGCTATGTGTTTGAACTCTATACCATACACTAGTTGAAGTCTTACCCATTCATTTCTAATAGACGGGTCACGAACAACACACTAAATTTGATTCAAAAAAATCCAAAATGAATTGTACTTGTTCTGAAGCCATTTTTGAACAAAGTCGTGCAACCTTATGACAAACAGATGAAATTCACTGGATTTTTTAAAGAGAGAAAACAAACACAACAGGAGGGTTATAAATACGCTCTATTAAGGGACTTTTTTGGTCCCATATCCGGAATTATTTCCCCTATTTTTCAGGCCAAACCTCACGACACGCTGGATCTGTGCACCATTTTAAATGACGACTTGGCGCGGACGGTGCGCGGCGACCCCCGGAGGTTCGTGGGTCTGGGAACGCTGCCCATGCAGGCGCCCGACCTGGCTGTGCTGGAGATGCGGCGCTGCGTGAAGGAGCTGGGTTTCCCCGGGGTGCAGATCGGCTCGCACATCAACAACTGGGACCTCAACGCCCCCGAGCTCCACCCTTTCTACGCCGTGAGCCGCCGCCGGGGGCACCGAGGGCAGATCTAAGTGACCTTTTCTGTGTAGACTGCGAACAAAGAAATAGGAGTGTGTGGTTTATGTGGTGTGTGTGGTCTGTGTGGCTTGTGTGGCGTGCAGGCTGCGGAGGAGCTGGGCTGCTCCATATTCGTCCACCCCTGGGACATGCAGACAGATGGGAGGATGGCTAAGTATTGGCTGCCCTGGCTGGTGGGTGAGCGAGATGGCGCAGGAACAGTGAATGCTCAATATTCCCACTGATGGTCGATATAAAAAAAATCCATTTCTAATTAAACCAACAGCAAAAAATAAGCTTCTTCCAAAAAGACATCAAATCCCAAAAATCGGGGCTGATTTCTGTTTGCTTAACCCTTAAGAGATCCTGGGGACGTTTTTGACCATTTAGAGGGTCAAAATCCCTAAAAAAGTTTTGGATATTTGATATGTATCTTTCAGGCTGAAGACGATTAACAAGACTGACTAATTTAAAGTTAGAAAAAATATTAATATATGATATTTTTACAGCAATCTGTTGGAAGGAGACGCTTTTTGACCCCAGGAACTAATGAGAGAGTTTACTATAAAAATCTATAATAAGAATGCCTTATTTTTTCAATTAAATTACATTGGAGTTACACAAAGAAACTGAAATTTAGAGGGTTAAAATCCTCCAAAACAATAAATATTTGATATATATATTTCAGGTTAAGTTGATCAAAAAGAATGACTCTTTTAAAGTAAAAAAAAGATTTTACAGCAGTTTTTAAGGAGGGGACATTTTTCATCCCGAGGGCGGCTGAGAAAGAATTTTTTCAAGGACCTCTAAAGGGTTAAACATGGCGGATTTTCAAAACTTCTCTCTTTCAAAAGGAATGCCGTCTGAGACGACCATGGCCATCTGCTCCATGATATTTGGAGGTGTTTTCGAGAGCTTTCCGAAACTGAAAGTCTGCTTCGCTCATGGAGGTAGAAAAACACCAAACACACCGAGCGAGGAGATCAAAGCGAGAGGTGAACTCCTCACCATCGTCCTTCCGCAGGCGGCTCTTTCCCGTTCACCGTCGGCAGAATCGAGCACGGCCACGCCGTCCGGCCTGACCTGTGCGCCGTGGACAACGGGATCAGCCCGCGAAAATACCTCGGGTCCTTCTACACCGACTCCCTGGTTCATGACCCCGTGGCCCTGAAACTGCTTCTTGACGTCATCGGAAAGGTGAGCCTTTAAATCGAGTTTCACCTGCTTTACGATCGGATTATCTTTATGGGCATTTGGCACACTTTAGAATATCCGAAGGTGGATTGAGGCAGCCAGATCGTCGCCCTGATGTGTGTGTTTGAGTATTTCACACTGATATTCATGTCATGACATCATTTCAGGACAAAGTGATGCTGGGGACGGACTATCCCTTCCCACTGGGTGAGCTCCAGCCCGGAGCTCTGATTGAGTCGATGGACGAGTTTGACGACACTCTCAAGGTGGCAGTGTTTTCCTCTCCTTGACATTCTTAGAGCTGCTGTTAGATAAGGACGTCCTTTCAGCAGCTTTGACGGGTAATTGTGTGTTTTCTTGCATTGCAGGATAAACTTCTGGCTGGGAATGCTCTGGAGTTTTTAGGCCTGAAAAGAGAACAGTTTGAGTAACCAGACACCGGATGATTCATCATGAGACTAATTTTTATAGCCACACATTCATGTTCGAATTTGGATTAGAGTTAACCAATTTTATGGTTGTTGATTAACAGTTTAATCTTTAACTGTAAAACATTGCTTCAACTATTTGAAATAATTAAGGAGGCTTTACAGCAGGGGTCACCAACCTTTTTGACACTGAGAGCGACTCCATGGGTCCTGAGTCTCACAACTGAGGGTCTGTTTCAAGGCTATATAATGTGCAATTTGCTTAACAAATAAACATGTCTAAAGCGCCCTTGAAAACATTGAACTTGAGTTCCCTCTTTAGTGCCCTTTTTTTCTTTTGGGCCCTGCCCTTCAAAAAGTCTATGCAAGCCACTGGCCACGAGTCTCACAAAGGGCTACCAGTTTGATACACTCTTTTGAAATAACAAGTTTGCATTGACCTTTGAACTAGAATAGGCCAGATTTCACCTAAAGGTATCTAAACTTCATGTATAATAATCATTATCATGTGTGCAAAAGGGGGGGCAGGAGGGTCGGTCCCTGTGGCCTAATTGTTAAAAACATGGACTAAACTGCCCTCTTTGGAGGCAGAAACGAGCTAAAGTGTCCCCCTGGTTGGCCAAACACACTAAACTGCCCTCTACTCTTGGCTGGTTTCTTAAAACATGATAGACTGCCCTCTTGGTTGGTTAAAACATGATAAACTGCCCTCTTGGTTGGCAAACACACGTGTTTAAGTGCCCTCTTCATTGGCAAAACACACTAAACAGCTGTATTGGGTGGAAAAATCAATACATTTAAATCTAAATCTAATCTAATCAAATTTGTTTTTTTTAAACATTTAATTGCCCTCTCGGGTGGTTGAAACAGGTTTAAAACTAACGATTAATTAGTCTGTTTTAAGGCTGTATAATGTGCCTTTTGTATAACACATGTTTAAAGTGCCCTCGAAAACACCAAACTTTAGTGCCCTCTTTAGTGGCGAGAATGGGTGTAAACATATCTGAATGATTTTTAAGATAACGTCATTTCCCAATCTATATATATATGATTAATAAAGAATAGCAACCCAATAAAGTAACATTTCTGACCAGGCCTGGTGCCCCTGGTGCCGGCGGGCAGCGTGCTGCTGACCCCTGCTTTACAGGACCCGTGCGACAACGCTTTCCATTCTGATTTTGACACCAAATATTGATACTGGTGAAGATGACTGAATCTGGATATCAGTGACAATAAAGCTGATGTATACATTTCAACTCCATGTTTACAGTTCACCTGTTTTTAAAGTTGAGTTTTTTTTTATTTCTTCCTGAAATACAGCGAACCAGCTCCTCGGAGTGATATAATAATACAGCAACCAAACACAAATGTAAAAAAATAAATAAAAATAGTTTCTTACCCGTGAAGAAATCAGCAGCACCGAAAAAGCAGCAGCTTCCTGTGCGCCGTCGACGTCACGTCCGCTCTCTCGATGAACGCTGGACAGCAATGGCGGCATGCCGGGGATCTTCGTCGCGATGGTTCTTCACCCGGGAGCAACTGGAGAGCACGCCGTCCCGCCGATGCGGAGTAGAGCCGGACCGGGAGCTGTCGTACCGGCAGCAGGCGGCGAACCTGATCCAGGACATGGGTCAGAGGCTCAACGTGTATCCTTGGCAACAACCCGCGCCGCCGGGCTGCGGGCTCCGGGCTGCGGGCAGGGCTCCGGGCTCCGGGCTCGCTAATGGCGCTAGCTGAGCGGCGCCGCGGGCCCGGAGCCGCTCTGCGCATTGGACACGACCTGAGAGGAGGAGAAAACCCCGACTCTGGATGCGTGGGTTTCGGCGTTTCGCGTCGGTGTCGATCGCAGTTCCGTGTTTCCCGACGGAGTCTGAACCCGCGGTGTCACAGATTCACGATCAGCACCGCGATAAGACGGCTAGCCGGCTAGCTAGCTGCTAGCTAACAGGCTAGCCGGCTAGCTAACAAGCTAGCTAGCTGCGTGCGGATGCCTCAAAAGGCCCACAAAGCACGTTTGCAAGTCTTCCAACCTCCTGCCGCCTTATTTAAAGTTGTTTATCGGCTTCTCACGGCAACATGCGCGTCTGCACACTTCACCTTATTATTTAAATCCAGATTTGCCTTCTGTCTACACGCCGCACTTCATGCACATGCTGGTTTGCAGCACGACATCGTTGGCGCTGAAGGTGTGTTCACCTGCTCCCCGTCACTGCAGTTCATTGACACACTGTGTGTATCAAGAAAACTCACAACAAATGTCCAGTCTAGAGTGCCACAACACTACAATGAGATGATTTCTGTGCACCCCATGTTGTCTTGTCACTAGTGTTTGCATTACTCCACAATGGAAGATTCCCCTTGACTCATCCTTCCAGCTCCCAACTGACAATAAACACAGCTATTGTTTACATGCATAGATTTTATATGCACCACTCTTTTACCAAATTCCACAGGAATGTAAGTATGCCTTTGCACAACACCGCCGCTGACCAGTCTCCCACGATCAGACAGCACGCGTGAGTTTGTGGATGCTTGTCGCGCAGACGATATCGCCCACCACCTTGTTCTTGGCGGCCAAAGTGGAGGAGCAGCCACGGAAACTCGAACATGTGATCAAAGTGGCACACGCCTGCCTGAACCCCCAGGAAATGCCGCTAGACACAAAAAGTAATGTAAGTTTGGGGCGCTGTGCGTAGCGTATGCTTTTCTCTTTTCTCCCCTTTTTTCCACATCTGTCTTTCCAGTTCACTCATTGGTCATGGTCCCCTCCCCCTTTATGTACAAGCACCTGCGCCCTGTATAGCGGGCCTACAGTATGTTTCCTGCTCTGGCCTGCTGTTGGTGTGTGTTCCAAACAGCTCCACCCACCAGCACTTAACACTTGCAGTGAAATGAGCCTCTCTGTTTTTGGAGTTTGGGCCCTTTTTGAAAATCAGTTGTTAGGTAAGACAATAGACTCATTACAATTGTTATGTAATGACTGTCTATCAAACTTCAGGCATACCTCCAGCAAGCTCAAGAGCTGGTGATACTTGAATCCATAGTGCTGCAGACCCTGGGTAAGTAGTGGTGACCGGAGTGGATGGCTTGAGAGAACGAGAGAGATGCGCTATGTATTATCATGATCATTATCATTTGGCTTATCATTACCAATGAGGGAATAGTGCTTATTGATCACTGTTGAGTAGTCTCAGCCTGTTGAGTGTTCTTTCAGCTACTGTATGGGTAACTTTGTGAAATGATTTCAATGAATCATGTTAAGGTGGCATGTCATTGTTTCTGTTGTTGACATGAGGCAAATAAGCCCCGGTAAGGTCTCTGGGAATTATTTCTGGCCAAATCTGACCTCCATATTCATTGCTGTGAGATCAATTTGGACGACCAATACTTGCAATGCACTCATTCAGTGAGTCCGAATTCATAACGCTAATCACTGAACACTCACTTGCCAGTTTATTGGGTTCGCTGAGATTTTCACGAGTGACGGTTGAAGGTTCAGCCTTTTGATTGTTATTGTGAGGTTCAATCCGGATGCTGCAGTTGGTGCTTGAGACGTTTGCGTCAGCGGTGTCATAGTCTTAGCTGCATCTGCAATAAACCGGCATGTGAGTGTTGCCACCTGCCTTTAGACCCCCATTGGACGGTCCCAAAGCGGCGACCCGTTTGCCCGATGCCTAAAATGACATGTCACCTCCCAACGATGTCTGTGTTGAACTCACCTGTCATGTATTTTGTTCCCAGGCTTTGAAATTACTATTGATCACCCACACACTGATGTGGTGAAATGTTCCCAGCTAGTGCGAGGTAGAGGCTTCTTTCTTTGCTCTTTGTGCCCTCTGCTCTTGTCTGTCCCACCTCAGATATGGGTGGGGAGGGGGGTGAAAAAACGAAACAAAAAAAACACAAAACAAGAACAGCCATGATGATGTAATATGTATATGAATGCATATGCATCATGTTCTTTTGAAGACCTTCTTGATGGCCAGTAGAGCACGTCAGGGATGTTCTCAACGGGCCGAGTCCAATACTGAAACATGCACAGCTGTTTTTTTATGTGTTCTGGCATCTTGTGGTTGAAAGTCCTGATTCTACGGCAGCCTTCTTGAAAAAAATGTTTCCGAGCTTAGTTCATGTTTTGATCAGAGAGGAGAGTGCATTCACTTTTGTTTCCATAGTGGTGCTAAAACAATCGGCCATCACGTTTTGACCATTCCACCCATTTATGCTCCATTTAGAAATCTTTTTTTATGATTATTTTGGTGCGTATAAGCTTCACGGCCGAAAGCTGTTGTCTCTAAAGTCTGTCTTGGCTTGGTGTCCAGACTTATCAGGGTTTGTGATTTATCTCACGTCTGTCGATTGAGGCGGGACCTCCGTGATTAGTGGTTGTGACGTGTGGAGCAGTCAACTACATAATGACATCCCTCAAAAAGTTAATGTCAAAACTTTGTTTGGTGAGTGCAGATATGTTTTACTCGTGTTGTTTATTTTAAAGGGTCAGTTTCCCAAAAATACAAAAACCTCTTTTCTCCCCGCACACTCTGCCATTGAAAGGGTGGCTGACGTTGAGTTTGGAGTTTCACAGGTAAAGTGGCTAACCCCTGGAAACCCAAAGAACAGATCTGGGGTTGTTTTATTTTAAACAGTTAACATGACCGTTTGAACTCTGCACCAAATTCAATACAAGCATCTGTTACTTGGACTTGATAATACGCTCATTTGAGTAAAAAAAAAAAAAAAAATTAAAGGCTTGTGCTATGCTGATATCGAATTGCTCACTGTAAGTGGGTGAACGCTATAACTGATTACTATTTTGAATGCAGAATACCACCATGTCAGGGTTTGTAAGACCTTTAAGTCATCATGGTCTGACGTTAAGGTTTTTTCCTACTACTTCTCAGATCTACTTGCCCCATCTAAATTCTTACTTGCCCTGCCTGAAGGGTTCTTTTTCTCGCTGTGTGGCGCATACTTTCGCTCATGACGTATATTTTACTAAAATCCATTTTCTGATGACTGTATACGAGTCTACACAACACTTCTTTCTTCAAAAAACAGTATTTATTGCTATTTCACATTTGATCAGTAGCAGTTACACCCTCTGTGTCCTGTTCACAGTTAAAATCTTGAACTTAATGTGAGATGGTGCACCATAATACAGCGTAGTCTGCATTAACAGAATAGCGGAAGTTGGATGCAGCCGTAAAATAAAACAACCGGTTACTTAAACAAAAAGTTTTTGGGTTGTGGCTGTGGAAAATCATTGTCGAGGACAAAAGTAAAACAATAGCCAACTTTTTTCCACGGCAACCGCTTTCCAAAAACTCAATTAATGCATCGTGTCATTCAGAATCATTTGAATATAGACTCATCAGAGACACAGCACCGGCATGTACGCACGCACACACGCACCTATGATCAACAGCGTTTTTGCATGATGGAGGCACGAATCTCTCCAGTAAACACACAGAGCAGCTCCTCTGATACTGGTCTTGGTGGGAACTATCAGCTCTTTCTGGGTTTGCTGTTCTGTTAATACAGATTACGCCGTGTTGTGATGCGCGATCTCACGTTGATCATTTTACTGCCGCAAGGCTTGTTCACTCTGGCTGCCGCAGCGCAAGCGGAGCATGCAGAGGGCTTGCAGTAAATAAAGCCTAGTTTATACCTCTGTGCCGTCGCCACACAGAGCAGTGTGCCTCGGCCGTCGAGGGCAGAAAAAGGTGAGGAAATACAGGATTAGAGGGGGAAAAAATACGATTATCTATTCATCTATTTTTACTTGCCGCGGGCATTCAGGCATCCGTTAAATGTCCGTCCCTGCTCATAGTATGAATACTGCGTAGATTCGCCAAACGATAATTCGAAACAGATTTCTTGATTATTGCACAGAAACTGTTAGACAGAAGCTACGCAGGAATGATTTTTGATCCATATAAGCAGTTGCTGTTTCCACTGTGTTGCCATAAAACTCCTGACAGGATTAATTACTACTAAGCTTGGGTGTGTGTGTAGTTTTCAGTCTTGGTCTCGGCCTCGCGAGTCCTCTGCAAATTTCCCGAACACATTCAGATCTTGTCCAAATGATGAGCAATGCTTGTGTCTTGCTGGAGTGCTAATCTTTTTTTCCCTTTCATCTCCCCCTCTCTTTCTCTCTTTCTCTTTCAGCAAGCAAGGATCTGGCACAGACTTCCTATTTCATGGCTACCAACAGGTTGTTATCCTGCCCCTCCTTTGTTGCACTTTGACTGCACACCATAGCTTCCTGTAATGCAGGGTACCCTTTCAGTGTCCAACGGGCCCTATATGCGCCGGCGGTCGTCGGGACGCTCGCCGCCTCCCCGTCGGCTCCGCACCCTCACTCAGAGGGGGTGGGGCGGGGGTTGCCTCGGTGGGCGTCGCCCGCCCCGGTTCGCAGTGCGGTGTATTGTACGAGGGACCACGTGTTGGCACAGATGGGTTGAATGCAAGATGCGAAGTGTCGTGGTGCGCTTGAAACCCACACGTTTGTTCGGTTGCGAAAAAGTGCATAATTCTAAAAGAAAAGACACTTTGGTAGCCTGAATAGCAGCTAAAGATTTCACAGATGTAAACATTTCTCGTAGAGGTGCTTCCGGTAAGTACAGCAAAAGTCATTTTTCAAATTCTCTCTTTTTCATATCCATTTGTTAAAACTGCATCTATTCTCAGATATGTTCTGTCTTTAAATTCACATTTCTCTCTAGCTGTTTTTTTCCTACTACAAAAATGTACAGTTGTGACCCATTAAGGACCTCCAGTGTAGAATCCATTCAGTCAATGACAAACCTGGTGCATTTGTGTCAAAATTCTTCTTTCCAGCCTGAAAACTGGGTCCTTAAAGGGTTTTTGAATGTGCTGGGGTGGGCGGGGATTCCTGTTTAGCAACGTGAAATCAGTCGACAATGTCTGGACGCTGACCGAGCAGAAGGTTTCGCACTCAGCTGACATTAGCCGTGTTTCCATCCCGCTCGTGGTCAGCAGACGCTCGCTGTTACGCAACAACAAATCACCGTTAATTGAGTTTATTGTAGACTTGCACAAAGCAACAAAGCTTACACTGTAGGCCCAAATTGTTGTTTATATGCTCCAAAGCGGTTCATGGAAACACACTCTTAATTGAGTTTTCTTTATCGGAAAAGTATAGAAGTTTGCTTTTACTTGAGATGGAAGCGCCACTACTGTTGTTTTTATTGGCATGTGAAAGCCGGTAATTGTTCTCCAAATAGTCAGGCGGTCACGTGAGTTGATTAATTCCGCTACAACAACTATTTATGTTGTTTTAGAGGAGCGTGGGAGGTGTAAACCCCTCCCTGCAGGCGCTGAAATGCGATTATTAGCCAAACTTTTGTAAATGTCAGCTGTGACTGATGGCTTTGTTGCTCTCGTCTGACAGACTCCAGACATTGCTCTCTCAGTTTTGTGATGTGACACTTATATAAACCACGCTGCCGCTACTTGAACCCCGCTGTTTCACACCTCAAGCAGGATTAGAATCTCCAGTCTTTAGTGATCCAGAAAAACCAACCTGTTAGTGTTTCAGCTGTATTTAGATGATTGTTTTTTTCATTTTCTGAACACATTTGAGCATTTGCATATCTGGATTTGAGCTGTTTTTCTGTGTTTATCATATGAGTGCTGTCTGATCATGATCTACATGTTGCTTTAGAAAACTGCAGTGTTGCAAAGGTGGCATCAGTGTTTGTCACAGTGGGCAGACCATGTTTAGCATCGTGGTCCCGCCCCACCTGCTTGATGTGTGTTTGCATCCCAGTGCTCTTGATAGATCAATCTTTGCTGGGAATCATGTATCTCATCACTCAGACGGAAGCTCGCAATTGACTGTTTACACAATCAAAATATCTTTGCTCTGTTTTAGTTTTGTCTTTGCCATCTTTGCTGCAGGTCAATAACACCGTCTGCTCCCTCTTCTGTTTCTCTTTCTCTTTTATATGCACGTGGGACCCATGCTGACCTCGCCTGGCTGGATTCTAAACACACACACACTTGCATACACTGCACTCTCAAATGAACTCTCTTGCGCACACACACACACACACACACACACACACACACCTCACTTCTGCATGCCCCTCCTCTCACACGCGACCGCTCTGCACAGCCTCCACCTCACGACCTTCTGCCTCCAGTACAAGCCCACGGTGATTGCCTGTGTGTGCATCCACCTGGCGTGCAAGTGGTCCAACTGGGAGATCCCAGTTTCCACTGACGGGAAACACTGGTGGGAGTATGTGGACAACTCCGTCACGCTGGAGCTGCTGGACGGTGAGAGAGAGAGAGCTTTCCTTTGCTGTAATCAGTCAGCTGTGACGGGTCATCGGCTGGTGTTTGATCACAGTGTTTTTGTCTTTTTCAGAGTTAACCCACGAGTTTCTGCAGATTCTGGAGAAGACGCCCAGCCGGTTAAAGAGAATACGCAACTGGAGGGTAAGCTCTGTTACAATTGCTTTGTAGACGGCGGTAGAGTTGATAGGTGTGTCCTGTTACAACTTTTTCCCTTCTGATACAATACTGATATTGCAGCATTGAGTTTTGGCCGATACAGATACCGGTCCAATATGATATGAGCAACAATCATGCATACTTGTATGACTCATTTTGTAGTGTGGAATGTTAGAAAAGGCTTGATCAAGTGATATTACTCAAACGGAGAACAATAGTCGGCAACAGTAGCTATGAGAAAAACTCACCCATTTATTATTCACCAATGACTTGCATACCTTAAACCTTTAACCTTAAACATAATAATTAGAAGTGCTGGAGCAGAGTCTGGAATGGATTATTTGTATTGGAGTGCTTATATTGGAGATTTTCGATGCAAGCTGATATAATTAGATATTTGTTTTTTTGCTGATACTGGACCGATAACAATATCGTATTGGGACTACCCCAATAAAAAGACACGACCCAAAACCAACTGTAACCAGAATAGCGCTGCACTAACTTTTCCAGCAGCAACCAGAACAAAGCTGGTCATCACATTGTGGCTAAAATGATGTGTGAACGTGTGATTGGCGCCAAGCAGCAGGTGTTGGACACTAAGGAAAGCAGTTTGTGACTAGCAATTGATGAGAGAATTGTGTTAGTCTGTTAGAAGTGTTAGAAATCGGTTTCATCCAGAAATACCCTGATGCTTTGCAGTTGTCTCTGTGCCGTGGATCTACTGAAGCTACCAAATTCTCTTGTTCAGTTCATAAATTGACCTGAGATGCTGCCATGTTTGGAACTGCGTCTTCACACTCTAACATGTCTGGTCTCTCTGCTCATCAGGCAACACAAGCTGCCAAGAAGCCCAAGTCTGACGGCATCCAGCTGTCCGATAATTCCTTTGCCGGCCCCTCCCTGCTCCATGAGCATTCCATGGGCGATGGCCCTCTGCTGGGAGTCTCCTCCTCCAATCCCAGTTTCTCCAAAGCCAGCGCCGCCTTTGCAGTCCCCCTGCCCGGGCATGCGGGGGGCATGGCTCTGGCCCTCGACAGCATGGCCGGCACCTACAACCCGGCCAGCCACAGCGAGTGGCCGCAGGCCAGCCAGGCAGGCGGCTACCCCCCCATCACCGTCAAGCAGGAAGCCGGGGGCGCCCCCCAGCAGGAGCAGCTGCTGCAGACCCCCTCTCTGCTCAAAAACCCCTCAATGTACAGGACTGAAAAAACAGACTTTAACCCCTTGAAACAGGAACAAAAAGGAGGTGGGGGGAGCGGAGCGGGCAAGCATCTGCCGCTGCCTCAGTCTTCCTACGCTCTGCCAGCGCAGCCCCCTCCCCCACAGCCCCCCCCAGCTCAGAAACTGTCTCTAGACAAATACAGAGAGAAACACGCAGCTGACCTCGGCACCTCCGGCCAGAAACACAGGCAGGAGCAGCACGGAGGCGAGGGCGACGGCAGGGGGGACCTGCCAGGCTCCGCCCCCTCTTTCTATGCATCGTCTGTGGGCCAAGTAGACTACAGAAAACACTCACAGCCGCATCCAATGTCCCAGCATGCTCCGGGCGGCATCGCCTCCCCGGTGAAAAGCCGAGGCCCGCCTTCCTCCTCGTCAGGGCAGGACAGACGGCATCACGGCGACAAAAGGGACAAAAGCTCACTCAAAATGCGCCTGGCGGTCCCGGGCTCTGGCGCCGGCAGCTCCCAGCTGGACAAGGCTGCGCCTCCGAGCAAAGACGAGCTGAAGATGAAGATCAAAGTGTCGTCGTCGGAGCGCCACAGCTCGTCCGACGAGGGCATGGCAGCCAACAGCAAGAGCAAACATTCCAGCCCGCTGGTGAGCAAGGAGAAGCAGCACCGCGCCACTGACCACGCCCCCCACCGCCACCACAAGCACAGTCACCCCAGCGGGAATGGCCGCGGCGGCCCCGAGGGCCCGGGCGCCGCACCCGCCGCTGGCGCCGGCGTCCCACTCCGGGGACCTCTGGAGGCGACACCTCTGGCCCACCTGGGATCCACCTCTTCGTCATCCTCCTCGTCGCGGAAGAGGGCGTACGCCGAGGCCAGCCACAACCACCACCACCCCTCCTCATCCTCCACTTCCTGCTCCAAAGTGAGCAAAATCTCCAAGGGTGGCGCTGGTGCTGCAGGTACCTCGTCTTTTTCTTCCCCCTTCTCTCCTCCCGGCTCCTCTCCTGT
>CAESWR010000169.1:73251-85359 GCA_903171835.1 Mullus surmuletus | reverse complement strand
CTTTTTGTTTCTCTTATGTTTAAATCTTTTTTTTTTTCTTTAAGTACACTTTGTAGGCACCTAAATGAGGGAATGCACTTGATTAGTTTTATTTCTTAGTCTGCACCAGAAATGTTTTAGCGAAAAATAATTAAGATATTTTTTAAATCTAATTATTAAGTTGAGGTTTTTATCAAGTTGAAACGTTAACATAACTTCAGGTATTGCATTTTAAGACGGCCATCACCCTCCACCAAGAGGTATTCTTTTCTCCACTGTGCTAATTCCCGGATTAGCATCTAAAATGTACACATTTATGGGGCTGCAAATTGTACCTTTTTTTTAAAAAATGTTTTAAGTTGTATATTACATTGAGTGCCAGAAAGCTTTGTGAATTTTTGAGTCATATTTCAGTTTTTATCATCCCTGAACTCTACAAACTTCATCGAACAAATAATATGCAAATATTCTTTGGGCCCCGGTGTGTCTGACTTGTACAAGCGTGGGCTGTCTGATGTAAATATCTTGTCTCCTGTCTTACGGTTGGTGTATGTTATCTTGTGTCACTGAGGCATTTTGTGTGTATATGTGTGTGTGTGTGCGTGTTACCATGCACTTGACTAAAAGTATTTGATACGAGGCTCTACACTGTTTTAAGTGTAATTTAGACGCTCAGGCTTGCTTTTTTTTGTCTCCATCGGTCTGTCTCGGAAGTCGTTCTCTCTCTGTGTTTCAAATAAACTAATTTCTTTAATCCACACAGGGAAGAACTTATTTCCAGTTGTCTTTTTTTTTTTTAATTGCCGGATGATGCCCTTGAATTCTAATCATATATCAGAATCACTGCAGATGCCAAACACTGGATTTGTTATGTCCCTGAGATGAAAACACCCTTTCTTAAATGTGCTGCAAAAATATCTTTGTTTAAACAACTGTGAATAAAGTTCCACTTGGGTCAAAAATTGAAGGAAGTTTCACTAATGACATGTTTTGAAGTGTGTGATTTGGAATTGATTGTTTGTGTTGAGCTGCTGTGTTAACATTAGTGTTGGTGTGCGCGCACGGCTCTGCGAGGGGCTTCTAATTCTGTCGGGTGGAGGGTCTTTGAGTGAGCGCCGGAGGTGGAATCCCTTTACAGCACGCCCCCGCCGGCCAATGAGCAGGGACACCACCCAGACATATGGGCCAGGCCTCCCCAAAATAACCTGCCACCGCCGCACTGACAAATGTTGCTACTTTTACTGGTGACAGGTTACCCCAGCTACTCGCCTCCATATTTCCCAGCAAAACTCCCAAGGTTAACTGTGCAAGGAAAAAACCAGGAAGGCTGGGCAGCTGCGAGACTTCCCCAGGTGGCAGCAACCGGAAGACCGGAATCTCCCACTTTGAGCACAGGTGCACTCTGAGGATTTATCAGTCCCGTCACAGGGGCCCAGCTGGGTGTATTCTGAAGGTAAAACAACATCATCCCCTGATTTCCTTCTTGTTCATGGCGTCCTGGTGACTGTCTTTGGGCATCAGCCTCCGATGCTGCCTGTAGCCTCAGAAACAAGTCTGACACTGAGCTGCAGACAGGCCTGGGGGTCTATTTTTATTTGACAGAGAACATTATGCTCCCATTTAATTCAATTATCTTAACCTGACTGTGTCTGTGTTTCCATGTGCGTCCGGTGTGGCCTGCTCATGTGGTTTGTTCAGATTTCCTGCCGCAGGGCCTGTGTGTTAATCATAGTTTGTCTATTTTAATTAATGATTGTTGTGACTGTGTAAAAATAATAATAAAAATGGCATGCAGGATGAGAGAGACAGCTTTTTTTGTGTTGATTTTCTTCATGTAAACCGACCCCTCGCTATTATTAGATATGACTTGGTGGGCTTGGAGCCTGTTTGCAAAGGATTAATGTACACAACAGCTGCAGCTTCAGGTCTGTTGGAAGGGCATTGCTGCCTCTCTTAATTGCGCTGATTTGAGTGTCAGTAGCATATGTGTCCCCTATCTCATGTCTGTATTTAATAACTCGCTCATGCTTGTGTCAAAAAGTTGTGCAAAGACTAAACGGCAAATAAGCACCGGTCCAACGGGGACGGGGTCACAAAAGTCTGCATGTATTCCAGCAGATCTGGTGTCAGAACCCGATACAGTGTCGAGGCGGGGGGACGGCTGAAATTACGCTAAAATAAAAAGGATTTTTTTACCAGGTACCGTCTGCTTTTATCCACGACCGTGTGCATTCACGTTCTATCTTTGCACCAAACATCAAACATGTGATTGCTTTTCGTTTTGCTTTATTTTGACCATGTGCTGTATCAGATGTGTTTGGGAAATAGAATTCTGGGGTTTTTAATCAATGCAAAACAATATTTCTAAAAAACATGTTCAACTATTTTGCATATTTGGCTCCATCGATGTGTAAGTTTATCTAAGCATATCTGGTGAAATATTCATATATTTGGATATACTGTATTTTTCTCTTTCATCTTGTTAGAGTAAAAGATATTTCAGCAGTAATTTTTAATGACCACACAAATAAAGTTCATTAAATGGTAACTTGAGGCTGTAACGATTCATGTTGTTAATGCTACTCACTAAATTAATTAGAAATGCAAATTAGCATGTCCTTACCATGATCAAATATAGATATAGGCGGAAGAACACGCCGAAACATGTCAGTAAAAACCGGAAAAATCTATGTCTGAGATAAAAGAACCAACGAGAATTTGAAAGAAAGAAAAGACAGATTGAATTTAATTCAGTTATCATCGAATATGATTAAAGAACAGAAATGTGAAATAAACATAAAAATGTAAATTGTCATGTCCTCATCGAGAAGGACGCAGACGAGGCCAAAACATCATAACCGAGATGATGAAAGATGTCAGTGCTTAAACGACAAATCACTGTGCATGTGGTTTTTCAATTCATTATAAATTCCATCCACTTAGCTTCTGTTTATTGATGTCATAGCTTTCTGACAGCTGCTTTTTTCAATTACCGTCAGTGCAGCTTGAAAACTCTGAAGCAGGAGATCCAACCAGGTGTTTGAGTCGAGCTGTTTCAGGTCAGTTGACTGAGCGGCAGAGCGTCAACGAGTTCAACGAGTGTATTGTGCTGTGATTTAAATACAATGATTTGGCTATACAGTCACACTTGCGCACACACACACCAAAAATACAGTGTGGAAGCTGTGAAGCTAGTTGAACCTTTGCAGCGCTGACCGCCTGTGTACTAAATATTGACCGTGATAGATGGAGATGCTGCATATCGCCTGGATCAAGTTTTATCCGGGTTATTTCTGGAGCTATACTGACCTACCTGGCAGACCGGACCTTGCTCTAAAAGCAGATGTTGATAGTTAGTCTAGTAAATGATAGTTTATTCTAACACCAATCTCTCGTGGTTGTCCCTCCAGAATGCAAGAGGACAACAGCGAGCAGCCGCCGTCGCTCTCGCAGCTCCTGAGGGAGAGCTACCTGGCGGAGGCCCGAGCTCAGCAGCGCCACAGTGAGATGAGCCGCTCAGACGCCTCGTCCTCGCGCCTACAGATTTACGGCTCCCTCAAAGGGAAGGCCGAGGACCCCGCGGGCCACAATGAAAACCAGTTCCCCGACCTGTCTGCCTTCCTCAGCCAGGAGGAACTGGACAAAAGCGTTAACCTGGCCTGCCAGGCCATCGGACATGAGCCACGTGAGGAGAGGGCGGAGGTCAAGACCTCTGGCGCGCCGTCGGCCCCCTCCAACACCTCCACAGCTCCGGTTCCTTCTTCCACACCTCCTTCCGTTGCCCTCGCTAACCCCTCTCCTGCTCCGTTCGCCGCCCCCTCCACCGTGCCCCTCGCTCAGCAGGATTTCAAAGAAGTGCCAGCGACACACACGCCGGACGGTAAGATGCACAAAGCCTCCACGCGGCAGGACAACGCGGTGAGGAACAGCAGGGACGCCGGCGAAGGGTTCAATGACTTGAGGTCGGCGAGGAACGCGCCGTACGGCCCCGAGACCCAGTCCAAGAAAGAGTTCCTCAACAAGGCGGCGGACTTCATCGAGGAGCTCTCCTCGCTCTTCAAGGCCAACAGCTCCAAACGGGTACGGCCCAGATCCTGCAAAGCCCACAGGAGCAGGAGCCAATCCAAGAGCCAGAGCGACGGCCCGCTTGACCCGCTCAGCTCGGGCGACAGAGAGCGCTCCGCCATGGCCAGGGAGGCGGAGACGGACGGGCCCGGTCCCGGTCCCGCTGCGAGCCCCCAACCAGACGTCCAGCTGGACTCTGGGATCCAGCACGTGGGGTTTCAGGACTGCAGGATTACCGAGGGGCAGCAGTTTGACTCGGTCCCCCAAGAGGCGGAGGAGGCGGAGAACTGCGCCCTGACGGAGGAGCCCGGCTACTCGGCGGAGCCCCTTTGCGAACCTCCGCGATTCATACAGAAACTGAAAAGCAGGGAGGTTCTGGAAGGCAGCAAGGTCCAGTTAGACTGCATCGTTAGAGGACTCCCGGTGCCAGAAGTCCGGTAAGGCACAGCTCAAACACTCGGGGCCTGATTTAGTTCATTGTTCACCTCTGCTCTGTCTTATTGGATGTAGAATATCTGAGCAAGCCGATGTCCAGTGTGATATAATTAAAGGTTAATTGAATCTGACCTGGAGAAATTCAAACGGATTAATTAATGCTGATTAACAACTTTATAGGATATGTGTCAGTTTAAATTATATGTGGAACAGTATTCTGCTTTTAAAAGTATGGGCGTCCCTTGGAGTAATTAGTAACAAGAATTTTTTTAAAGGTATACTATAACCCAGAATATGATATCGTAATTCAGATACGTCAAAGGCATGAAATGCATCACCGGAGATCATAGACTTGGCACAAAGATCAGTCATTTCTAGAAACTATTCATTCATTCTTCCAATACTAAACTATATAGAGTAGTTTTGTTTTTTGTCGGTTCAAAGTGAAGGTGACTTGGTCTTCTTTTTTTCCATTCCTGGCTACCAAAGGTATTTCATCAAGAAGAATCCAGCTGTTGCGTGTACATCTACTCTAAACGGTGTGATCGTTAGGGTGGTGGAAGGAAGCATCCACCACCAAATCCTAAAATATCACATTTTATTACACCATAATACCTCGTCCTCTTAATGGCCGTCGTGGTTTTACAACCCAAGTGGAGAACAAAGTGGAGACAGGAGAGCGGCTGAGGTGTGTGTGTGTGTGAGTGTGTGTGTGTGAAGGGGGGCATGGCCTTGTTAGTCCTACAGAACATTGTTGAGCCACTAACATATACTTGTCCAGGGAGAATGTAGCTCTCTGCCATTTTTAGAGCGGGCTGACACTGTGAGCTGGAGTTGATAATGGAACCAGCTCGGCTCCTGACAGAAGCATGAACAGGCGGCAGAGTTTGGTAAGATCATCATTTAGTCCTTTGTTGTTGTTGGGTTTTTTTGCTAAAGTTTATGGGGTTCAGCCTCCTGGTCTTTCAAATACAGTGTGTGCAAGCAAGTTGGTTCTCAGTGTTTCTGGATGTGGGTCTTCAAGCTTAACCCTTGCTTTGTGTGACGAGTTAACATGGATAAAACAACAACTTTTGTGCAGCAAAATAGAGTCGTCAGGTTCATATTTCTAGATTGCAGTGGTGTTCTGTCAGTGAGCAGCATTGTGCGTACTCTGGAGTCTATGTTTAGCGTTGTGCGTATGCGATTGGGTCAGCCAGTCAGAGCTCGCAGGCTCCAGAGGGAATCTCCTCTCCGGTTCTGAACCCCGGAGGGAAAATAGCTTCTGACAGGTGCAGCGTTGGAGTGAGCCTTTGCTTCACACACCAGCCATCCCCTGCACTACTCACGCTGTCAATTTAGAGGCTTACTCACTATGAACACACACCCCCTATCGAGAAGATCGACATCATATTCCACCATCTATCCTATAAGCAAACACACGCAAAAAAGCAATTCTTCCCGCGGATCTCTGACATTTGAGACTGCGGTTGACAAATTGTCGAAAATGTGATGCTGCTAATAAATGTGCTTGATGAAAGCACTGGAGATGATTTATGGACGTACGATGACATCCTGCCACAGAGTAGCACATAACCTCATTCCTGTTTGTTTATTGGCTGGATTTTATAAAGCATCAAGGCCTCATCCGCTCAAAATAGACGCACCTCCACTCAGAAGCCGCTGCACAAGTCGCCGCTCCAACGGGCGAAGTGAGAGGTTCACTGTTATAGTTTTACAATGAATAAATAGACCGTTGCCAGCTGAAGCGCCGCTCTGCTCGCTGTTGTCGCGTAGGACTGACGCAAGGTACGTAAAGTCGCTCAGTTAGGCCGCTTTTTCCTTTCCCCCCTGTCATTCACAACAAGTATTTGTGTGATTTGTGTCGTCATCTGACAAAACTCTCTAAGATTTGAAGGAGGCGAAACATGTTTGCCATCTAACGGGGTTGAAATCAAACCTGTGACAGATGCAGATCTTGTAATCAATGTGTTCCTGGTCGGAGGAACACAGCAGTCAGCCTTGAAAAGCATTCAACACTTAAGAAAATAAGAAATAAGCTGCAGAAGGGAATGGAAATTGTAACTCTTTGTGCTGAGAATTTGGAGGAAACAGGAAGATGTTTGATCATTTTGTGTGAATGCTCTGAAACAGACCAACGTCAGCTATTGTTATTCCATCCATAGCTTTTTTCGTATTAAATCGTGGATCATTTTACCAATGATGAGGCAATCAACGTGCCTGGGCAGCGTAGCTATGGAAAACAAACTCAATGACACACTGTTGGTTGATGCTTCACGCCGTCCCCTTTGCGATCTGAGCAAAAAATGCTCTACAAATTCTCATAGCAAAGATTTCAAACCTCGCATCATTGTGTTGTGCTCAACATCAACAGTGTCGTCCGGGCAATCTCCAAACTAGCACGGCACGCCGGTGTTGCTTACAGGGAAGGCGATAGGGCTTGCTCATCAAAAGCTTTCCTCATGGCCTGCATAGCTCCACGGCCTGGCGCGAGGCCAGAGGCACGATCAGAGGGGCGGTAAAGGCTCGCCGTGGAGGCAGCCTCGTTAGGAACGCACAGTGACGGCAAAAAAACGGCTGCAGAAGTGGCAAATCTGCTACCTGGAGGAGGTCTGATTATGGGGCAAGAGCGAGAATTTCAACTACAACCTTATGTCACACACACACACACACACACACACACACACACACACACACACCTTGTTTAGTGGAGGATTTGCCAGCTCCCTTTTCTACCTTTAAAGAAGTTGGGGTGAGAATTCCACAAATAGAAAAGAAGTAAAGAAATAAAATATATAAAACCCTTTTGAATTAGATAACATAAAATACGGCAAATGCTATACAGTATATTTACAAATACTGTGCTGTACATTAGAGTTGCAGAAATATTCCACATGAATAATTGTACATGTAATTGTATTTCATACAACAAAAGTATTTTCTGGTTCTGTGAAAAAATCCAGAAAAAAAACAATATACCCATCCTTGAGGGACTTTTACAAGTTCTCTCTCTTCATATTGAGAAGATCCAATCACCTCCAACAGCGCCAAGGACCATTTGAGCTCTTGGAGGAACCTTTATTTATAAAGGTAGGGGTTCCAAGGATCCACATGGGCTTTTTGGTGGGGATCCTACTTCTGGCTTGTTTTTTTCCCATCATAGTGAAAGATGAAGACGCTGAAAAAGACCCGGCTGTTACCTGGCGTGGTTGCTGTGAGGTGTCTTTATTGTCGACCTGCAGGTGGTTTTGTGAGGGCAAGGAGCTGGAGAACAGCCCCGACATCCAGATCATCACCAATGGCGAGCTCCACTCTCTGATCATTGCCGAGGCCTTCGAGGAGGACACGGGGCGCTACTCCTGCTTTGCCTCCAACTTCTACGGCACAGACTCCACGTCGGCTGAGATCTACGTCGAAGGTCTCTGTTGTTGCGTTTCCTTCTGTTCTTCTTCTGTTCTGGACCTTTTGACCCCGGCTCACGCAAAATGCTCAACTGCACTCTTGTTTGTTGGATCTTGCAGGTGCGTCCTCCTCGGATTCTGATGGGGAGCAGCAATTTGAGTATGTAGCCCAGTGAGTTATCTCCATTAGAACCACCTTAGATAGGTATCAATAAGGGCTTTTATCAGAGGTGTGGACCCTAGTCACATGACTTTAGAATCCACTTTGATGCCAATGACTCAGGACTTCACTTCACTTGTGCCTCATGACTTGAGAACACACAAAAGTGTGTTATTTAAAGAGTGTACACAAATAAAGGTTTTGGTTCATTTGTTATAACAAACATTTCTGTGAAGGATCAGTTTAGAAGATCGCACCTCCACTGGATATTGCAATGTGGAGGTGCGATGTCAGATCTACTTTTTTCTTCAGGTACAGTTTTATAAAAACAAAATTGCTGAATAAACACAGATTTAATGACAGTCACATTATATGATTACTCTGTTGTTAAAAAGACAAAATTCAAAGTTTAGGACTTGGGACTTGACTGCTCTCTATTTGAGCCTGACTTGTTACTTCTGTCCCACCTCTGGCTTGTATCCATCCCATAATGCAAGATGAACAATGTATTTGTCTTCTTCTGATTTTTTGAAAGGCTCCAGAAGAAACAACCAAAATCAGCGCCATCATCAAGTCAACCCCTTTCCGCGGACACTGAGGAGTCGCCCCTACCTACGGCAGCTGCTGAGGCACGGGCAGAGGAGACCCCTCAGCTGGTCCCAGAACCCCTTCCCCCGGTCCAGACGACCACCGCCACGCTCCCCGTCCCAGAGGTTCCTCAAGCGCCCGATGCTCGTCCCGCTGAGAGTGAGGCGACGCTGTTAGAAGCGTTTTCTGCCTCATCCTCCGGTGACCCCACGGAGGCCCAGGAGGCGTCAGGCACATCGACAACACAGCTAACTTCCACAGTGCAACCAGTTACACCACAGCCTTTAACCCCGTCTGTGCGGCCCCTCCAAACAGCTCCACCCCAACCTGAGGTGGGACGCCCGGACGTTCCCTTCCAACATTTCCTCCCTGTGATAAAGTCCTAAGGTGTCTTTTATTGTTGCGCTTTCAGAGCCAAACTTCCAACCACAGCTTCTTGCCGAGCCTGAGCGGACAGCCCATCATGGCTGCCCCTGTTTTCACAAAGGTAGGACGTTGTAGCCACACACACTCTTATTGACAAGGGGTGTTTGGTTACTGTGGTCTCACAGTCGTGTTTCCGCCCCCCTCCAACCAGAGCCTGCAGGACCTCCTGGCGTCAGAAGGCCAGCTGGTGGTGCTAGAGTGCCGCGTGAAGGGGGTGCCGTCGCCTCGGGTGGACTGGTACCAGGAGGGAAAAATCGTTGAGGACTCCCCTGACTTCAGAATCCTGCAGAAAAGTATGTTATGCTGTTGTTTGACCACTTTCGGTCATAGAAATGTTCAGAAAATAAGAGGATTCCAACTTAAATTGAAAATTGAAAAAAATTACACTTCAATATACATTTTGTTTGTCTATAAAATCACTTGACCCTGTATCAGTGCAAAATAAAACCAAAACAAATTAGACTTATCTTCCTAATGTTTGTCTTTTAAAAAACAAATGACCGCGGCTAAAGCACGACTTGTTTACATCCATAAATCTCTACAGACTGTAAAAGGTGAAACCTTACAAACATGTCGGGGGTTGTTTCTAATGCATCAGCTGATACTGGGTCTCGATAATGACGTGGGTTCTCTCTTTTTTCCAGAGCCCAGATCTCCAGCTGAATCAGGTAAACACTTTGTTCAATCCTCAACTGTCTTCAGTGTAGACTGCACTGAAGCAGCTGCCCGCCTGTGTATGATGCGGTGGTGTGTACATATTACTCTGCTGGAGTGTTTATAGTCCTTGGCCGAGCCTTCTGCTCTTCTTCTGTACATAAGCCAGGGCTGCTTTTCCCTGACTCTGGACCTTATAAGGTAGTCTCTCATCCTGTGTCAAACCACCATGGCAGATCACTTCAACCTGCCTGTAGCGCCACATAGACCCTCAGCTCCACACAGATATACAGAAACACCACCGCGGCATCCGTTCTCTCTCTGTTAAGACTCAAACCGACTTCATCATGTGAGTATCACCTTTTTTTTCCTTTCGCCTCCAGAGGAAATATGCACTTTGGTCATTGCTGAGGTCTTTCCCGAGGACTCAGGGATGTTTACTTGTACTGCAAGCAACAAGTATGGGACTGTATCCAGCACTGCTGCGCTCAGGGTCAAAGGTAACACAGAAAATCTTGTATTAGTCAGATGTTGATGCCTTGGATGGACCCTTTCCCCATCTCTCTGATTCCCTTTAGGCAATGGCAGCAACAGCAACCACGTGAGGCCTCTCAGTGGTGTGACAGTGGAGCCCAATCACACTCAGGACCCTTCCACAGCAGACCTCAAAGCCCCTCCTGTGAAGCCTCAGTCAGAGGTTACTGTGACCAATAGCATCAAGCCTCACTCCAGCACCATTCGTCTTGATCCTTTAGTCTCTAGCACCTTACGTTTGGACCCCTTAAACACCAGCACCCTTCGTCTGGACCCCCATAGCTCTAGCATGTTGCGCCCAGACCCCCTACGCACCAGCCTACCCAGTCTGGACCCCACTGGCCTGAACAGTGGCCCGTTCCTCACCCCTCGCAGTGTCAGCACCCCCAACTTAGACCCTCACGGCCTCAACCAGGACGCTCCTGGAGCGGAACAACAAAGCAGAGTGCAGCTGTTCTCGTACCCAAAACCTTATGCCCCCCCACTCGCAGGCGTTCAGGAGGCGCCCAGGCCATTGGTGCCATCGCCTGACACAAGCCCCAAAGCTCAGGGGGCTCCAAACCACCAGAACGGGACCCTTGTGGTAGTACCCCTGCCGGATCCGCCGCCCACCTCCTGCCTGAAGAAGGGCAAACTGAAAAACCACAGGAACTCCCGCTCGGGCGCCAGGGTCGGCCTGCGTGTGCACTTCAAACTACCCGAGGACGAGGAGGAGCAGCAGCAGAGTGACACGTCCAGTCCCTCAGAGGAAGATCTCACTGACGCTTCGATCAGCAAAGAACCGCCGCCGGTGTTGGCCAAACCCAAACTGTGAGTAGAGCAAAAATAAAGGGAAGCAAATGAGTTTTCTAGTGAAAAAAACAGCAGCATTGTACATAGTCATATCTTTGGTTCAGTAAAAGTTCATCCGGTCCTCCTCCTCCTTCTCCTCCTCCGTTCCGATTGAATCCTCCTCCTCCTCCTGCTTAAGCTCAACTAGCAGCTGTAAGCAGTCGCAACTCACAAATGAATGCTCGCGGACCTCAAATGTGGACCTTCAGGCTTTCCAAAAGAAAGGATGGCGTTTTCTATTTGTGAGTTGGCTTAAGTTAAAATGCTTCAGAAAACAGGATAAATATGGTTGTTGTTTGCATGTGGCATCGTTGAGGTAAAACAGCAGATAAATATGAATCCTTTGTTTTCCTGTGAATTTAACTGTAGTTGCGGCTGTGTGATAATATGCGATTCTTAGATTGGAGCTCAGAGTGTGTTGAGCTCCGACTGTGTTTTGTTTGTGGGCCACTTGTTGGGGGTCCATAAAAGGGCAGGGTATTCTTCATGCTGACTTTGGCTCGTTCCTGCTGGGGTTCACAGCAGCGGCGTGCACTGATTTATGAGGAGAGTGGACCGACCTGCCTCTGATTTACCATGTATAGCGTCTCTGCTTTTTTAGCTGATGCCTTATTTTGGCTTTTGCTTGATTGGCAGGGACCCGGCGCAGCTGCAGCTCCTTCACAACCAGGTCCTGATGGAGCAGCAGCAGGAGACGGAGCCGCCGAGTCAAACCCAGACGCCGCCACAGCCCTCATTCCAGACCAAGAGTCAGGCAGAAGTACAAAGCTCCCACGAGGGCCCGCTGTGGTCACCCAGAATGCACCACGGATCCCACCCGCCGCCCTTCCAGCCGGTCCATGCCACCACCACGGCCTCTTCTGCACCTCCGCTGACCTCGCACCCCCCTGCTCCAACGCTAACTCCCGCTCCGGCGCTCCATGCGACCCCTTCGCCTGCCCCGGCGCTCCATGTGACCCCTTCGCCCGCCCCGGCTCTCCATGCGACCCCTTCGCCCGCCCCGGCGCTCCATGCGACCCCTTCGTCCGCCCCGGT
>CAESWR010000169.1:62284-73184 GCA_903171835.1 Mullus surmuletus | reverse complement strand
CGACCCCTTCGCCCGCCCCGGCGCTCCATGCGACCCCTTCGTCCGCCCTAGTGCTCCAAGCGACCCCTTCACCCGCCCCGGCGCTCCGCACGACCTTTTCGCCCGCTCCACCTCTCGGCTTCCCTCCATCCATCCCTCAGCTCAAGACCCCCTCCCTGGTGACCTCCCCACCTCCTGTGCCACAGCTGAGCATGGCGCCGCCTCTCAGCGCGGCGCCTGTGACCCAGATGAACACCATCCACGCCTCCCACCTCAACCTTTCTCCTGCGGCCCTCGGCAGAGCTGCGCCCGGCCCCCAACTCTTCTCCCCACCCGCGCCGAAACTGAGCCTGGTGTCCACGGACGCCACCCTGTCCTCGCTGCAGATCATATCTCCTGCTCCCCTCCTGAGAAGCACCCACGCCTCGCTCATGAACCTCACCGCCACTTCGCAGAGCTTCAACTACGCCCGGCCCAAGTCCTTCATCGCTGCTCAGACCTTCTCGCCGGTGAGGAGCCCCTCCCCGACGGAATCCCCCGTGCCGCTGCTCCACGAGCTGGCCGCCGAGCTCAACTCGTCGGCGGCCAGCTCCCCGACCCTGCCGCCCTTCTCCCCTCCGCCCACCCTCTTCCCCTCCAGGGTGCTCAGCTCTCCCACCAGCTCCCTCGTGTCCTCGCCCACCCCAAACAGCGTCTTCGCCCTCCGAGCGCAGTCGCCCCCCCAGGCCTCCTCGCCCACCTCCAGCAGCTCCACCCCCAGCCCCATCCAGAACCCGGTAGCTTTCCTGAGTGCGGTGCTGCCGTCGCTGTCCCCGAGTCAGCCCACCAACTCCATGGGTCTGCCCAGGGGGGCTCCATTGGGGTAACTGACTTACAAGAGTCCATAAGGTTCTTTAGCCTGTCACATATTCTGAAGTGGTTGTTTTCCCCTTTTTTGGTCTCTTCAGGGCAAATAGGAAGGCGCCAAGGTTTCGCCTCCCCTCCATCGAGGACATTCGCGAGAGCAAAGAAACTCTGCTCCACGACATTGAGAAGAAGCTGCGATTCAGAGATGAAAGTCCACAATTTCCACATCAGCAGGTAGAAAACAGTCAACAAATTTGCAGCTCGGCTTGACAGCGCTTTACGACGCAAAAAGTCTTTTCTTTTCAATTTAGATTTGTCTAGCTGTTTCGGCCTGTCATTTTCCCCCCCAAACTTCAGCTTTTTTAAAACAAATAAATAAATCTATTAGTTTGTTGACACGTCTGCATGTGATCAGTAGTTCTGTCACTTACCAACTATTGCTACCTGCAGTCTCACTCAATAATAATAATGTCTCCAGATTTCTCTTGAGAAAGTAGCTCCTCAGTAGATCGTTAAAGTGTCGAGTGCTTCAGGGAGAAAGAGGAGATCGGCAGCAGATCAGCCCCTCCCTTCCCATTCATGGTTCTCCATTGCTGTGTGTCCTCGTCCCGTAACCTCATGTGCATGCTGATAACATTAGCTTGTGTGTGCACGCCGTCCCATCAGTCATGATTCGTCCGTATGTGTCTTTGGTGTTCATCATCCATCCCTATCCTCTCATAGAAGCCGATTAATGAGGGGAAAACAGCGAGCAGAACCCTTGGACCAAACATTCCTGCTACTGTCATTAACTATGATGAGGTACAAGCACTGCTTTGCTGAAGGCTATATGGATTACTACGTTTCAGACCAACAACTATGTTTTCTTATCTAAATACTACAGTTGATTAATATATCTAATCACGCATTTAAGCTTCTGTTAACTTATTAATCATTTTAATAATAACCTGCACGATTATTCTGAAAAACACATTTTAGGTTTAATTCCACTTGTATATCATGACTCACTCTCTTTTGAATTCAAGCTTATCCTCTCAAGTATATCTCCTATCAGTTTACAGCCCCTATTCCTGACATTTTCCTAAAATTATTATTTAATAGCACAGTTTTCACAATGTGCTTTACTTTCATACTCTGGAATCATCACCATCATCCATTCTGTGAGTCCATGAGCGCAACCCGCACTCCTGATACAATGAATAAGTGGTAAATAATACAAACCAGGTATTTAGAAATCTAGAAATCATGTTTTTGGTAACAATCTGTCCTTCATCTTCCTCTCTGTTCTCTGTTTTACCCTCACAATCTGATTGTGTTGGTTGGATGAGCTCGTTTTTTTTAATTTTTTTTATCAACCAGTAGATGTACTCTCAGAGAGCTGCCACTGCACGATCTTGACAATTAAGTGGTATAAAGTTACAATATTGACATTTTTGCTCTAAAATGACCATTGTTACTTTGATACCACTGCTACTACATGGTGAGTAGATGCACGTGATTGCTGGAGAAGCATTTACGCATGTTATCATAGCAAGCAGGCCAGATTTCCTGAAATCGAGAAGCTGAATGCTGGAGCTTCTGGCCGTGACGACGACTTTGACGCGGTCGTCCTCTTTCCTCAGGAGTACAGAGTCTCTAGTTTTGAGCAGCGGCTAATGAGCGAGATCGAGTTCCGTTTGGAGCGAACGCCGGTGGAGGAGTCGGATGACGAGGTGCAGCACGATGACGTCCCCACGGGGAAGTGTATCGCACCCGTTTTTGACAAGAAGCTGAAGAACTTCAGAGCTATGGAGGGCGTGCCTGTCACTTTCTCTTGTAAAGTTGTTGGTATCCCTATTCCAAAGGTCAGAGGTCAACAACTGAGCCAACCCAGAAAAGATCACAAACTTGATATGTGCTTTCACCGCTCACATCCATCATTCCCATCAGGTTTACTGGTTCAAGGATGGCAAGCAGATCTTGAGGAAGAACGTCCACTACAAGAAGATCAGAGAGGGCGACGGCACCTGCGCTTTACACATAGAGTCCACCACCAATGACGACGACGGCAACTACACCATCATGGCATCTAATCCCCAGGTTACACCTCACACTCACTGCTTCTGCGCTCACCTCCTCCTCCTCCTCCTTTGCACGCTCTCATTCGCTGCGTTCTCACCATCAGGGACGGATCAGCTGTTCGGGTCACTTGATCATCCAAACAGGACCCCCCCGCAGCCGGCTGACACCTATTCACTCTCAGAGGTGAGCAGGCCTGAGTGTGCAGTGTGATCCGGAGAGGTGAGAAGAACCTCACTGCGGTTATTGTGTGATGTCATTCTTACTGACCCCGGTACAAACATAGACCACACAAAGGCCCTTAGAGAGCGCAAACCTCTCCTCCATTCATAAGTAATCTTAATAGGCTATATTTTAGCTCTGGTGGTGAATCTACATTACAACAATTTGACCTTCTGACCTCTAGTGGAGTCCATCTTTATCTAATCGTTTTATCCTTGGATCATCCACGCTGAAAATGTCATTAACATCTGATGAGTAGTTTCAAATAGAAAGCAAACTGGCCCCTCATACCTTTGACCTCTAACTATCTTAATTAACCATCTGTCCAATCAGTTCAAGGTTGTGGAAGGGTCTACCACAATCTTGAGCTAAGTGACCTTGAGTGAGATCAAAACCAAAATAATCCAAATCAAACTGATTGGTTGTTGGATAGTTTTTGAGGACGGACAACCTTAGTGTTTGTGCCCAAATGTTTTCAGGGTTCGGACCCGCATCCAGGAAGTGGAAGGTGAACAAACCCAGGAGCGTTTTTTTCGGCCTCACTTCCTCCAGGCTCCAGGAGACATGTTGGCGCACGAGGGGAGGCTCTGCAGATTAGACTGTAAAGTAAGTACTTGGTGACTGTGTGGAATCTGCACGTTTCCATGACAACATGTGCCATGAAGATAGTTTATTGGTTTTTATTTTTCGTGTCCCCAGGTAAGCGGCCTTCCCAACCCAGAGCTGATGTGGCTGGTTAACGGTCAGCCAATCTACCCAGACCTCACCCACAAGATGCTGGTGCGGGAAAATGGTGTCCACTCGCTGGTCATCGACCCTCTGACGCAGAACGACGCCGGCATGTACACCTGCATCGCGAGCAACAAAGCGGGGCAGAGCTCCTTCAGCCTGGAGCTCAAAGTTGTGGGTGAGGACCGCGAGAATCCTTGGATTAGTCGTGATTACGCGCAGTGATTCACCGCATGCCGTTTCCACCTCAGAGAGAGAAATGAAGCACCCTCCTCAATTTGTGGAAAAGCTGCAGAACATGGGTATTCCCGAGGGGACCCCCGTCCGGCTGGAGTGCCGGGTGGTGGGAATGCCCCCTCCGGTCATATTCTGGAAGAAGGACAATGACACCGTACCTAGAAATAAGAGCAGGATCAGGTAAGATCGCAAGGTGAACCCTCTCATGTGGCTCCCGTATGCCGGTTTTGAATTCTGGAGCGTTTATCCCCAGCATGCAACAGGACGCCACCGGATACGTGTGTCTCCTCATCCAGCCAACGACGAAGGACGACGCAGGCTGGTACACGGTGTCGGCCAAAAACGAGGCCGGGATCGTGTCTTGCACCTGCAGGTTGGACATCTACGGTAAGTGGACCCACGGCCGCCTGCTTTCGTAAGTGTGGTGTTTTTCACCAGCCGTCTCTCTCTCTGTGTGGCCCCGTTTACACCTGGCATCAACATGCTTTTTGGGGGATCGGATTGCAATGGACAGTGCGTGACCACATCGAAGAACAGGTCCGATCGGCAAAACCACCTCTGGCGATGGTCTGGGACGCGTTGCGACCACATTAAGCACAGGCGTAAACGTTAATGCCTCCTGTATCTGCATACAAAAACTGTATGGGCAGAAATATGTCATTGCGGCGTGCATAGGTTTCCAAAACAAACCAGCAAGGTGGGCAGCAGCGGTTAGCGTGCTAAGCTAGTAACATTAAGGTTAATTTTTTTACCCGCACGAAGCGATCCTCAACTAGTCCTCTTCCGTGAAGCTCCTCATCACAGTCCTCTCCCACCAGTCTTGACCAGACGACCCTCTGGTGGTACTGGCCACAGCTGTGATCAATGAGCATTCTCCTCTGCTTTCGTCGGCATTGTGGTCGGCAAGACAGCTTCTTCCACTACTTCGAAACGGCAAAAAATGAGCATTAAATGGCGCAGCTTCACGGATGGCTACCATTTTCTCTTCTTTTATTATTTTCTTATTTATTTATGTAATTTTCCCACGCAAAGATGTGATTGGATCTCTATGGGATCTCAACGTGGGCACCGAAGACGCATATTAATGACAGGTGTAAATGCTATCCGATTGAATCGCTTTTGGATACAATCTAGGTACAAGGCGCATGTTAATGCCGGGTGTGAATGGGGCCTGTGTCTGTCCACACCCACAGCGCAGTGGCATCAGAGCGTCCCGGCGCCCATGAAGAAGACCCCTCGCACGGGCAGCCGCTACGCAGCGCTGACGGGCCAGGGGCTCGACATCAAGTCGGTGTTCCCCACATCCGACACCAACCCCATCCTATTCTCCAGCTCCCCGCCCGAAAACACCCTGGAGAGTGAGGAGCTGTGAGCGGCATCCCCCCCCCCTACCCCCACCCACCCCCGCTCGTGTGGGGAAAAGGAAGAAGATTACCTGAGCGGATTGTCATGTGATTTGTGTGATGCTTTTTGAAGTGATACGTTCAGAATAGAATGGCAAGCGCCCGCCGTGAGCACAGACGGTTGGGTTTGTCACCATTCCTGTTTACTCGAGTGTTTCACATATAGATGGAGAGAGAAAAAAAAAAGACAGATTTGCTAAAGTCTTAGCTCATGAGCCATCACTGGAGTTTTGTTCTCTGACAGGTTTTCGAATGAGTCACTGTTTTTCTACATCATGTTTGGCAAAGGGGTCGTCGCTCTCGATGTCGATCCGAGCGTCCAGTTTCACGCTTCATCCGACATCTCTTAACTGTTATCCTAAAAGCAGCACTGCTCATTTTTATGGAGTCATATAAACCTGTACTGCTAGTGATAGTTTCTTTTCAACTTTATATCAAAGTAGCTTTAAGTTATTGCTTAACTGAAGAAAAACAAAAACGTTTAGAGATATTATTATAAAAGAGCCAACTAGATCAGCTGACGTTTTTAGGGTGAGTCTTGTTCATTTGTAGCTGAAACACTGAAACACTTTCTAGAGCTTATTTATATTTGCTTCCAGGTGGATTATTAATTAAACGAGTCAGAGTAGACCGAACGTTCTCACTGGTAACGTTGCTGGAGTTTTGTTTTGCAGTGAGATTGGCCCCCGCGGAGGTTTTTACCGAACTGTGACGGACTTAAAGATCAATTGAAGTCAGCCTGAAAACATATTGATGGAACGCTTGAAAGCATATATTCAACTGATGTAAAGTTGCACATTGTAAAATAGTTTTTGTCCTCAGAATAAAGTTATATTTATTCAAAGGGGTGGACGTTTGCTTTGTTGAACCCGACATCATTCTACACAGCAACCTTTTTTTATGAGGCTTCCCTCAGAGTGGATTAAAATGTAGATTCCTGCTCATTGTTGTGAGCTTGTTTTGATGATGCCTATTATCTTAAACTCATGCCAAATTTGGGGCGAATGGAAGGGGGCTCGGGAGCCAATTAAGCATCGCTAATCAGTCCAATTAGAGGGGAAGAGAGTTCAGATAGGCATAAAATTACATTCACCTCACGTGACCTAATTACACCCTGGGCCTCGTTTGACCAGCTGCCAAGCCATGTTGTGAGCTGGTTACTCGCTCTGTCTCGCAAAAATCACTGTTTAAGAAGTTTTTTTTCTTACTTGTAAGTATGACATTTTTGCAAAGTTTTGAGTTTATTTGGCACTCACAGCTTTGTCTTTCTAGTGTCTGCTATGAACTTTTTATTGCTCTCAATATGAGTGCGGCAGAACAATCCCTGATATTTATATAAATAAAAAAAAAAAGAACACTTGAGATGCGCTCAGGGTTAAAAGGAAACTTGAACCGAATGGCGGGGCTCATTTGAAAGTAATCCTGTGACGATAATGAGATTTATCAAATTAAAGCCCACTTCATCGCACTTTCTCCAGGACTGAAACATACGCTTTGTGGCCTAATCTCTGCTCCTCCATAAGGGGACGAGAATTTAAATCCCTCTGTGTTTCTGTCGGAGCAGACGGTTTTGCTCCTCCGTCGTGACATATGGTTTTTGACAGGAAGGCCCGGCTCGGGCCATCGCTGCTCAAACGAGCCAATCATGTGAGTGGTTGGAGGATTTAAAAAAAAAAAAAAAAGAAGAAGAAGAAGAAGGGGTGGAAGACACGGAAGGGCCGAGCCACGTCCGAGACAAGCAGCAGCTGGCAAACTACACCAATCTGTAATCAATGAACCAACTGGTAGATGGGATTATATGCCTAATTGCACAGATAACCAGTCCATCCCCAAAATGACCAGACAGCATCAGCTTGTGTCCATGACCCAGTACCGGAGACGGGCATTATTCTCTGCCTCCGACGATGATTAATCATTCATAACTCGCCTCTACACCCAAGCTGAGTTTGCCAGTGTGGTGATTGGAGCGACACGTCCACCAACACAAAGGATGGAAACAATTACACCGGAGAAACTTTCAGCTCATTTAGTGCGAGTAAAAGTAGAGCAACAATGATCCAATTTTACACACCAAAGTCAAAGTCAAAGCCAGCAACATTATGTGAAGCTTGCCGCATAAATACCTCCAAATTCTGGACATCCTGCCTCCAAAATGATTAAAATGGTGGAAAAGTGTGTTAATATCTAAATCTAAATCTAAATCAATAATGATAAATGATAAAAATGTATACAGAGATTTATACAGAGTACAAAAACATGGATACCAAATGCAGCAGGGTCACTCTGCTGGATTAGAAATTTAGTAAAAAGTATTGAAATACAGGCATATAAGTAGTTTTTAGTAATAGTTATTATTAACACATATTGCAGTTCCCAATTTGCTTTTTGTGTTGAGCGAAAGGTCATTCATCAATAATCTGAGGGGATCTCCCAAATTCACCCCAAAAATTAAAAAAAAGTACCCACATGTTGTCTAAACTTTTGTTAGTGTTAAATTAGTGTGAATCAACAATATCAGTTGTTGGCATAAAACATTCTAGGCTGTGGAGTAAAATCCGGATTTTTTAAAAAATTAAAAAACAATATCGCGTGCATTTAGATGTGTCTATGTGTGTGTGTGTGTGTGTGTGTGTGTGTGTGTGTGTGTGTGTGTGTGTGTGTGTGTGTGCATGCTGGGGGAATTTCAGAATTCAGTGTGGGCAGATGGGACGGACAGACAGACAAATTATTCTGTCTGTCTCATTTTCTCGGCCCACTACACAGATCAATTATTTATCTCACATGTGGTCTCCAGTAGGTACGGAACATTAATGCACCCCACATACTGTGAGTCATTAAGGCCATGGCGCTGATAAACACCCAGCAGCCACTGCGAGAGGCAGAAAATATCAAACTTTACCTGAACAAAAAAAACCCTCCTCCAACCCTTTGGTGATGCAGTAATCTGTGGACCATCTTGGCCCATATTGTGTGAGCGCCCTAATCCCCTCATCTACTGTTAAAATCCCTCAGGTTACGGGCCACACTTACACTTCTGTTGCCTCAGGCTAATCTCAGATTATGGTTATTATCACAATGAGGCTACTTACTAAGTGAAAGGAGGAATTTTGGTGACTTTTGATAAGTAATGCCTTTAAAGAATGTTTTGTTCTTTCTGCAATTTTTCATTAATAAATTGATTGATTGTGGACAGATGTATACATTTATAGTATTTATATACTGATCATATAATCATGGTTTAGTTGTAGTAATTTTATGTTCTTGGAGACAGCATCTGAATCAAGGAATGTTTTGTCAGGTTTTGATTTAAATTAGATAAGATTATTCACACCAGATTAGATTAGATGTTCTAATTATAGAGCATGTAATACCTTGTGCTACATTTGTGTGTATTTTGTTCAGTCTAACATATAAGCAATCCAAAATGCTTCATAGCTATTTTTCATCCTAATTTTATATTTATGCATATAAAGTGTAACCGGCCTGCAGACTCAGCTTCTTCCAAAAGTTTGTTTTGCAGCATCAGCTGTGGTGAGTTGTGCCACCAGATGGTGGACTTTTGGTGTTTGTGACACATGGCTCGGAGTGAAGCCACGGCCAGATCACCCAGCCCAAGATAATTGGAATTTCATTAAGGTTTTTGTTTGTGTGTGTGTAGTGAGTGTGCAAATACATGGCTTTGTGTGTGTGTGTGTTGGGAGTGGGTGTGGGTGTTGAAGAGTCTGTATGGGTGTGTATCTCTATAAGCAATATTGAGGTTGGGGGGAGAGAGTGGGCAGGGACTCCACCTGCTGCCACCTGTTCATCTGCCCCGCCTTATAAAAGCTGCGTCCTCGCTGTCTCCTCCATCACAGGCACCTTGGACCGCCCAGGCCGTCCACCCTCTGGACTTACAAACATCTGACCCTGGGCACAAACAGACCGCAACCTAGAGGAGCTCTCTGAGGAACCCTGAGGAACTCTTTCTGATTCAAGGAGATTCCACAGTTTCATCCCTCCACCATGAAATCCCGTCGCAGCAGCTGCACTGATTCTGGATCCGAGTCCTCCGAGTTGGAATCAAAGAGCCCGGAGAAATACGAGACGGCCACGCGGAGGAGGATGGCCGCCAACGCCAGAGAGAGGAAGAGGATGCAGGGCCTGAACACGGCCTTCGACCGCCTACGCAAAGTGGTCCCGCAGTGGGGCCAGGACAAGATACTGTCCAAGTACGAGACCCTGCAGATGGCCCTCAGCTACATCATGGCCCTAAACCGGATCCTGACGGACGCCAGGAGGCACAACGCTCCTCACCGGCAGTGGCTGGACCTGCAGTTGGACAGCGTGGAGCCTGAGAGCTACGCCTGCCTCATGAGGTACGAGTCGCCCGCTGAGCAGGACTACATCCACTCCTCCTACTCCTACCAGTTCGACGGCCATCAGCTCCACGGGTGAAGCTCGGCGACCCGCTCTGTAACAGTCATGTTGTAAGTGACAATGTGAATATTGTTTCTCCAGTCTAGGAGACGGTAAATACATTTGTATTGGATTATTTTCTTCCTTGGTTGCTTTGTTTGACAATCGAAAGGCTTCTTTTTAAGTCTGGTATTTATTTTGCTTGGAAACCCAGCAATGTTGAGCATCTTTTTGTTTGAAAGTGTAGCAACGGAAGACGTGTAGTGTCGTTTCAATGGCCAGTAGATTGGTCGGAGGGTTCAGGCAATGGGGAATATTGTAGCAGCTATTTTGATATGGCCCTAAAATGTGCAATTATGAATGGGGAAAAATCACTGCGGTATTAGTCACACCGTTAAAGTCGATAATAACTATTTTGTCAAAACAGACTCGTAAAATGTTATTTTTCACATGCAGACCTCTATTTTGTTGAATGATAGGTTTTGATTGAAAATAAAAACTATTTTGTATGAAAAAAAGTGTTGCTTGTTTCTATTGAGTTTTGATTTAGCTTTTTTTTTCATTGCAAAATATGTATATTCACAATATATATGTCAACAAAAATATAAGATAAAGTGTCTTTTTCGCATCACTAAAACATTCATGGCTGAATTTGACATGTATAAAAGGGGAAACATGTCTTGTTCTCATCAATAAAAACAAGTGATGGAAAGTCAGCCTTCATGAATCCAAACACGGCATTTAAAGCAGGTTATTTAAGGTATTACGAGTCATTTACAGCACATCTTTTGTCTGTAGCAGGAGTTATGGCAGGTCACATGGCCATGAGTGTGCACACATAAATCTTCCTTTTGTCCGGACCTTCTGTGCACTGAGATAAGACACTGTTACATCACTGCTGACAAATATCAGAACATTTGGGGTAGAGTCATTTTTAAACCCTTGTTAAAAATAATAATAAATCTAGTTACCTTACTATTCTATGCATACACACAAGTCGACTGTGAGAGGAACTGTGATACCCCCCCCCC
>CAESWR010000169.1:48814-62273 GCA_903171835.1 Mullus surmuletus | reverse complement strand
GCCCCTTTATTGTTGCAGCAACACACTTTACAGATTGAAATGGCAATCTCCGACCTCCGATGGTTTGCAGATTTGAAAAGTTTGAATGGTGGCACAAGCCGCAGAAGATTAAGGAGGCCTGTGTGCCAGATCCTGCCGTGGCTTCAGCGGGGGAGAAGAAATTAAACTCTATTGTTTGCTAATGGCCGTGCGTAATCCCTTAGTTTGGAGCCGCTGGGGCGTGAACCGTCCAGAGCTGGACCCAAACTCTATCTGCATTAAGTGCACGACATAAAGGCACGCTGCTCCGTGATCTGATTCTGTTTGGTTTCCGTTGGATTATGCGCCAGTATTAACACCATGATCCATTTAACACCTATTCTTTCACCACATAATCAAGTAACTAAACACACAAATGGTTATCAGAGGTAAAATCCGATCAAAACAAACTTGAAATTCAGCTCAAACACTAATAAATCTGCCCACTTCACCACTGATATTAGTCATGCAAGGGCACTTTGGAGCAGAATAGACGGGCCAGCAAACACTGATGCAGATGGTCCTAATGACTCATACGACATCATGGATGTTTGCATACCTAATAAACCCCTGCTGACAGTTGGCATGTCAAAAATGAATAGGCGGCAGAGTCAAAAATGCACCGTCGTAATTAAGCGAAGGCCATCAGTGACACTGCAATTAAGCTCTTCATTAATTCAGCCACAAGGGGTGAACAGTTGGTGACAGTAAAATAAGAATCAGCGGACAAATGAATTGATTTTCTCCGCGGCAGAGCATTTCTGCATGTGTTGTTAATCGATGTTGACAACAATGAGCGCAGCATGAAAGTAACTGAGAAGGTCCAACAAATTAAATGTCTTTTGACCACTGAATGGCTGTTATAGGAGACTTTTTTTTTTTAATAAAATGGTATATTAAATATTAACTTTTTTTTCATCTGCAAGAAAGACGCAAATACTCTCTCAAACAAAGCCCAAACACACGACCTATTGTAAAGAATAAGTAGAAGCCTTCAATATTTTTTGGAGATGAGACGATTCTATGCAAAAAATAAATATACAGTTGATTCGATTTTTAAGGACACACCTATAACAACTCAGGCCTGAAAATTGTTTTCATACTTGGATCTCATCATTTCTATGAATGTGGGAACTAAAAAATCACAAGATAGATATGTTTCGTTTGTAGTTACCAGACTTTTCTCTGTAAATGTCTGCACCGTTGCTCCTCCGGTCGAGGCCCAGCAGCTCCTCCCTCAGCAAAGCTTATGTCATCCATTCTTTAGAATCATCTCGCCAGCAGGTGCTGGTGGGACGATTATAAAGAAGCTGCCCTCTGTGCTCAGCTTCACTTTCCTCCCAAGCGGACACACACACACACACACACACGGTTAACAGCATGAAGTCCCTGAGCAGCCGGGCCGACAGCCACCTGACAGGACAGGTGGAATGCGAGCTGCAGAGCGTGAGCAACCGTGCATGGGTGAACCAGGGCTACTGCGGCTCCCCTCCGCTGCCGCCCAGAGCCATCAGCACCATCTACGACCCGCAGCCCCTCTTCCAGGGCTCCATGGACAGCGTGTACAAACTGGACGCCCCGGGTCAAGTTCTGGTGGAGCCACCGTCTGCTGATCAAAGCCTGGTGAAGAAACGCAGAGGCTGCTGTTCCTTCATCAAAGGTAGGAACCCCATCACCTCTGGATACCTAATGTATATATATATCTACATATCGGTATTTCTATGTCTATCGATACTTTTAATCAGCACCTTTGACACCATGTTAAAAGAAATCCTTGAAAACCATAAACCATAATAGTAACTCAGCGCTCCCTGCAGGCTTGTGGGGAACCACGCTGACTAAAAACACCTCCAACAACAGAGAGCTGTTTGTTCGAACCACACTACGAGAGTTACTGGTCTATGTGGTGTTCCTGGTGGATATCTGTCTGTGTAAGTACCACCTACTCTTACCTCACAAAGTTGCTGAAATGATGGAAAAATCTTGATCGGCATCAGTGTCTATCAAGTCTATAAATCTGTAAATCTCAGTGTTGTTGTGAGTTGAGAATTTTGATTTATTTTATTATTGAGAAATTTTGATACACTTTTCATAGTTCAATGATTCTGACTACTCAGCCGTATTGCTGTTTATGAATTGTTTGTACCGTTCAACGTCATGGAAGATAAAGCCGATCCTCTGGTGTTTGACGCACACAAAAAGTCATATACATTGTATTCCTCAACTCAAAATGGCTCGACTGTATAGGGCACTTTGGAGTGTTGATTTACCTTCAAAAGCTTCCGCCTGCTTAAAGCCCGCACCACAAATGGCCTCCCCATCCCTCTGCCTGTAAACCATTGTCCCGCCGAGCATTAGAAGTGAAAGGGACACGAGTACTGCTCCCTTGCCTTTCAGCGATAAGAGCATTTGGCCTCGTCCATTGTTGCTTTGTCTGACTTAGATTTATATTGTTTGATGGGGCTATTTGCGTCAGGCCAGCGTGCTCGCTCTTCAAACAAATTACAGCCGCTAATCTGGATCCATTTGGCCGCCGTGACACAAACGCGGCAGAACAACGGGTCGTCAATGAGGCCTTTGCGTGTCTGCTCCAGGGGGCCGTCTTATCTTGGCGCCGCTGAATGGGGCAACGTTGAGCGCCGGGGGCCTGAGCAAAGCCAGATAGGGATCAAAGACAAGTGGGCGTTCACAATGTGATCATGTTGTCTTTCAGTGACGTACGGTATGACCAGCTCAAGCACCTACTACTACACTAAAGCCATGACGGACCTGTTCGTCAATACCGCCGGCCAAAGTGGGGTTAAGTTTCAGTCCATTAGCACCATGGCCGAGTTCTGGACCGTGAGTTCTCCTCCATGAACTTCACATTTCTCTGACGTTCCCCGAATAAAACTCCAATCCAATCCATCCAATTAAGATGATTACCCTATTTTTCATTGTTTTGTCAGTACGCCCAAGAACCCTTACTGGATGGTCTCTACTGGACTAAATGGTACAATAACCAGTCCATGGACAGTGGAGACCAGTCTTTCATCTACTATGAGAACATGCTGCTGGGGGTCCCGCGGATGAGGCAGATCAAGATCAAGGACAACTCTTGCAAGGTCCACAGCGACTTCCAGGACGAGATCATGGGATGCTTTGATGTCTACAACGAGAAGAAGGAGCAAGACCTCAACTTCGGTCTCGTCAATGGCACTGCGTAAGATGCTCGTGGAGGTTTTGGGGTCGTTCCATCTTTTCCATCACGCTGTCTTCTTAAGTTGTTTTTTATTTTCAGATGGACTTACCACACGGAGAAGGAGATGAAGGGGTCTTCTCACTGGGGCTTACTCACGACCTACAGCGGGGCGGGATACTACCAGGACCTGAGTCGCACCAAGGAGGAGAGCGCCAGCATTCTGAGGGAGCTGGTGGACAACCTTTGGCTGGACCGAGGAACCAGGGCCGTTTTTATGGACTTCTCCACTTACAACGCCAACATCAATATGTTCTGCGTCATCAGGTAAAAGACCTGGACCGACGCAGACGACTGGTGCCCTGTCTTTGTCCACATATTGTCCTTGTCTGCGCAGGTTGGTGGTTGAATTCCCAGCAACCGGCGGAGCGATCCCCTCCTACCAGATACGAACGGTCAAACTGATCCGTTACATCAGCTACTGGGATTACTTCATCCTGGGCTGTGAGCTGGTCTTCTGCGTCTTCATCCTCTACTACGTGGTGGAGGAGATTCTCGAGCTGCAAATACACAAGTGCTCCTACTTCAAGAGCATCTGGAACATACTGGACATCGTGGTGATTCTGGTGAGGACAACATTGAGCAATTGAGAGATGCTTGTCCATTCCTATTCATTTGAATAGAAAGGTAACTTTCTAGGTGCTTCTCTTCTCTAGCTCGCGTTGGTTGCCATCATATTCAACATCTTCCGGACCATCAAAGTGGACAAGCTGCTTGGCAAACTGCTGGAAAAACCTGACCTCTATGCCGATTTTGAGTTTCTGGCATTCTGGCAAACACAGTACAACAACATGAACGCTGTCAACTTGTTCTTCGCTTGGATCAAGGTAAAGTGTCGCTGTGTTCAGCTCTTCACTCTTGATCTTTGGTACCTTCTCACCAGAAACCCTGGCTCTGCCTCTTTGTCTCATCTCCAGGTTTTCAAGTACATCAGCTTTAATAAGACCATGACTCAGCTGTCCTCCACACTGGGCCGATGCGCTAAAGATATCTTAGGATTCGCCATCATGTTCTTCATTGTGTTCTTCGCCTACGCCCAGCTTGGGTATTTGCTCTTCGGGACCGAGGTTGAATCTTTCAGCACCTTTGTCAAGTGCATGTAAGAGCTGTCCGAATGCCGGCCAACATTATTAAGCAGGTCGACTGTGCATCTGCTAACCCGCGGTTTTCTTTCTTTCTTCTTGCAGCTTCACACAGTTCAGGATCATTCTCGGAGACTTCGACTATGACGCCATTGACCGCGCCAACCGAGTCCTCGGACCGATCTATTTTGTCACATACGTCTTCTTTGTTTTCTTCGTTCTACTGGTAAGTCATCCTGCTACACACAACATTTGAGTTAACAAATAAAACGGAGTGTGCTCATAGGTTCTCTTGTCTGCCCTTTAGAACATGTTCTTGGCCATCATCAATGACACATACTCCGAGGTGAAGGAGGAGCTCTCGTCCCAAAAGGATGAGCTGCAGATCACCGATATCATCAAACAGGTGACAAACATGCAAAAATTAAAGTCAGTCGAACAACTTCTATTATTTTCACGAATGCTTCATTTCACTTTGATTTCAGAGTTATATGAAAACTTTCATGAAACTGAAACTTAAAAATGAGAAAATATCGGATGTTCAGAAGGCTCTACGCTCTGGATCCAGCGAGATTGAATTCAAGGATTTCAGAGAAACCCTGAAGGAGTAAGTTACAAATATCTATTGAAGGTGTTGTAGCATGAGATATAAAACCGCTCTGATGATCTCGTAGGTTGGGACATGCTGATCATGAAATCTCTGCGGCGTTTTCACGGTTTGACCGGGACGGGAACCAGATTCTAGATGAAGATGAACAGCAGAGAATGAAAACCGAGCTGGAGGAAAAAAGGGTCTGTTGACTTGATGACATGATGGACGTGGCAACTTCATCTCAGTTTCGTTGCTTGATAGTCGCTAACACAAGTGTTTGAAGAGATTTTAAAGAGGGTTTTTTTGTCCTCAGGATGCTCTTTGTGCTGAACTCAACAATCTTGGGATGGACTATGGGAAAGACCTACTGGAGAAGTCTCCTGTGATGCCCAGTGACCAGAAGAACCTATCTGGTCCATCCTCTGTGGATCGTGAACAGTTTTTAAGGTCAAGTTTTTTTTCTACCCTTAATCAGAGTGAAGAACTGAAAAATCTCAATTCAAATTTCTCTCTCCACAACAGACTGGCCAAGCAGGTTCTCCACCTGGAAAACTGCGTGACTGGCCTCGCGTCCAGGATGGAATTGATTATGGATAAACTGGGTTTACAAGGCATGACTGAGGGGAACAAAACAGCTGCGATCAATCCTGATGTGAGTTCCAAATATTCAATAACTCACAAAAATGTCTTAATGAACAAATACAGATGAAAGTACCGAGATAGAATAGTGACGCGATACAACAACAGTGGTGGATCTAAGTTTCTCCATATACAGTACATATTACACCAAATATTTGTGTACATTTATTAATTATATATATAGATTAGTGAATAACAAAGAGGATTATTAGAGGAAATTATGGGAAAAAATACAAATATTAATCAATCAATTGAGACATTTGGTAGCAGATATTTGCTTTAATCTCTATAATGTATGTGGACCTCATAAATTGTATTAGGAGATTATTCATTAATTTAAATTCTTCTTTTATTTTAATTATTTGGGGAAAAAATATCTCATTTGAATAGAGTAAAACATTTTTTGAATACCCCTTTTTCAGACTGAGAAACCTGCCTCTGGTGGGAACGTCCGGGTTGGAACAGACAGAGGGACGAAGGCTCGGGTGTGATTAACGGAATCTCAAGGAAGTCAGCTGACACTCCGCCAACATCATCTCTTTGATTAACAGATTATATCAGGTTTACATTAGTCAGATCAACAAACGCAAAACAGTTCCAACATATGTACATAGTGTATAAACATGTTTTGGGGTTTGCTTGCTATAGTCAGCTGTACAAAATGAAACTACTAATAATTGAAGCTCAGGTAGAAGACTCTTACGTGCAATGTTGTAGACCTGAATGCAAATCTACACAGTAGTGTTGTGTAATATAATATTCTATAGAATTCAAAATGAAAAGTTGTGCAATATAACTCATTTAAAGGCAATATTGTGTGAGCCGCTGACCATCAGGCAAGGTTGGTGTTTGCTTCACGTTAGTTCATGAATGTTTATGAAGTTACATTTGATGACATATGCTTCCTCGTTTGCGTAGTTCGAACTATAGCTACAGAACAATTCCCGAATAGAAGTCGTTCATAATCAATAAATGGCTCAATATTATTTGCCGCCTATTTCCATCTTTTCATCTACCAACAGATGCTTCGATTGCTGGTGGAGAATCTGAAAAGACGAACATCTGTTTAGGACTTCTGATAAATAATACATAATAATAAACATACTTGGGGTTCAAATGTTCCTTTATTTGAAGTGACTGAGGTTTCATTTGAAATGGAAAAAAAACCCTATATCATCCTTTATTAAACATCACCTCTGTTGTTCAACTCATACGCATCATGACATAAAAGCAAACTGCCGTTACATTCAATGTTTGAAGCAACAAATATATTACATGTCATAAGCGTGCAGTTTGAGCTAAAAACATCTGCTTCCTGCTACTTCAAAAATAAACAAACAAAAAAACGGCAAAAAAATCTACAGTGGAAGAGATCTTTGATTTGCAATGGAGAGAAAAGTTTGAATTTATTGACAAATCAATTTAAGGCTTATTCATAAATTATATTGCTGAAATTTGATGGATGGCGTTTAACTTCATAACATCCTAACTACAGTATGTACATTATTTATTGAGTTGCATGTTTCGTGGTCAAGTTTTTTTTTATTTTTCTTATTAACACACCCTGTTTCGTTACACCCTCCCCCAACTCTGAACAAACCAAATCTATTACACTATTACGACGATCAGGTTTGTTGTCTAATCAAACTGAATTTTACAGGGGATGTTTACAAAATGGCACAAATTAAATGCAAATCAAAGGATGTCTGAGAAATTTCGTCACAATTCGTCTGACTTCTTTACACGGGAAAAAAAAAAGAAAAACCTTCCACTCAAGACGCAATGAACACAGAATAGGAAAACAGTCTTTACTTTTTTCTTTTTTGTCTTTCCAAAGGTGTGTTATTGGAAGGTGATGCGCAGGGGCTGGTTTTGTGGCTAAATCGAGTTTATGGTTTCTTCGCAAAAGCTCTCACCATTGTATGAAAAGACAAGACTATAAATTAACTGAGGTTAAGAAGAGGAAGGCAGAAGGAAGGAAATACTTATGGTTTAATATTCCTCTAGGAAACCAGCCCAGAATCAGCATATAGATTATCAGTTCTGTTTACAAAGTTTGGAGGTTATTGAACGTTTTTATTTTCTTGTATTTTCTTCAAAGAGTCAGCGTGTCATTTCCTGTGCCGTGTGACGGGATTCTAAATGTTTCCAGTCTAGGCAAAAAAAGAAAATAAAATCAAGGTCAGCTAAAAGAAAATCCATCAAAAGCCTGCTAAGATCACTCCAATAAAATTAAGTTTTGTTTTTTTTTTTGTTTTTTTGTTTTTTGATCCATGAAGGAGATATTTTCTTTGTACAAGAGATACTGCCACCTGTCTTAAGTTATTTTAAAGCCACAGTCGTCGATACAGGTGACGGGTGTTTCTTCACATACGCTGGAAAGGTAAAACTACAACTCCAGGGCCTCTATTCACAAAGCACTTTTTTAATTAACGTATCAAAATGGGACCGACCGCGAAGCTGTTGGTTAAAGTCCCGTGCGGTTCCTATGGCTCGGCGCAGTTTATAGTGACCTACGATGCCCCCTTTCGATCTGTACAACGCCGTCGTCTCAGTGTGTCGTTTAAAAAACAGACATACGTTACAAAAAAAATTAACTCAGAATCGATACATGAAGATTCAAGTGGTGTTTTTGCCATCTGTTGTATAAAATGATAGAAAATGCCCCAAGTATGACAAGCAAATAAACATTCGGACAAGTCTGTAACAAACGAGTTTTCATTGAAAATATTGAAGTATACTATAAACACATTGGCAAACTGAGAGCATATATTGCTGTAGTTTGATCATTCAATATTGACGTTGTAAGGTTTTGAGGTTTGCACGTAGACGTAGCATTCGGGTGGGCGGCCGACGGGAGACGGCTCCACTGAAATAACTCATGTTTTTGGTTCTATGTACATGATCTATCACACTAAGGAGGGTTTTACTCTTATTTTCAATAACAGGGAAGCTCTTTTTGGGGGGGGGCGGGGCGGACAACACTGATCTCTGAAGGTTTAACCCATTGCTCAACTATCTCCATTTGATGAGAGGAGCTGGTACTGCCCAAGTTTTTCACTGGATCAAACATTCAAAAAGCAATGTGTCCTTTTACATCTACTTTTGACAAATACTAGTTGTTTTGGCTTCGTTTCATAAGCCCAAGAGCACTTTCCTACAACAGAACTATGATTTCTCATTAAATATACTTTGAAAAAGTTCTGAGTGAAATGGACGCAGTCATTAAAAAAAAAACAAAAAAACAAAACAAAAACAAAATTACTGTTAGACTATCTGTTACTGGGTAACTATTAGCATCGTGGGCTTTGTGAATACGGTCCCTGTCCTTTGACCACAGCAGCCGTCCGGGTGAAAGGAGCGCTGTGATGCTGAAAGGGGCTTCACACAATCCTCTCGGTGCGAGGTGCGCGTTCAGCATGGGGCTCACTGCGTTTGGTAGCCGGCCATGCTGAAGTTGGCCAGGTTGGACATGACCGGACCACTGGGGGTGGCGGCCTGAGCCGAAGGAGACCCGAAGCCCCCGACCCAGGCAGGCGACTGGGACTGCCTGTGAATTCAGCACAGAGATCTGGTCAGTGCGGCCGTCCCGCTGTTTATGATTACAATTCACAGACCAGAAACACAAACAACACTCACTCCACTCCAAATCCCTGCTGGTTCCACGTCTGGCCGTACATGTTGTAGGAGGGAACCTGCCAGCCGTTGGCCACATACTGCTGCTGGCCGTACTGCGGCTGCTGCTGCTGCTGCTGTTGTTGCTGCTGCTGCTGCTGCTGCTGCTGCTGCTGCTGTGGCGGCTGAGGGTTCCCATAGACCTGATTCCACTGCCCCCACTGACCATAGTCAACCTGAGGGACCAGAAGATGCAATTGTTCCAAAGGATGAGCACTATTGGCTTGTTGTTCCTTTTTTGTTTTTGAATTGAATTTGACAGAAAGTCATGTTTCTTTCCTATTTTGGGTTTTTGTGCGGTTGTGTATGTTTTTTTTAGCCCCCGATTTGTGTGTACAGTGCGTGACCTCTGCACCTACCTGCTGAGGATTTTTGGCCATGTCAGGAGATTCTTTGCCCCAGAAGCACTTCACTACGTGTCCTTCGATGACCGTCCCATTTACTGACACAATAGCGTGGGCAGCACTGTCGTGGGAGGAAAACCTGCAGGGAACACAAACAACAGCTGAACAGGCAGATTTATCTGACACAACAGAGAAAGACATACGAACAGCCGTCCACATTTGCCAAATGTTGCAAACTGTTAATAGAAACAAATGAGAACAAAGATATTTCAAATGTTCAAACTGAAAATAAAGTGCCAACTGTTGAGTGCAAAGTCAAACATAAAATAGAACAAAGGATTTTGAAAACAGGGTCAAAATAAGACAAGCAATCACACATCCAAGCATTGAGCTGTGACTGTGTGTGTGTGTGTGTGTGTGTGTGTGTGTGTGTGTGTATTGTCGTTTTGTTGACATCTAGAGGCCAGATGCTGGAACAGATTGTGGCGGTACCTAATGAACGAGTATCCTTTCTCCGGGAAAACTCGGATCTCCATTATCTGACCGAAGGGTGAGAAGGTCTGTCTCATTACGTGCTCTGAAAGAATTAAAGGAGGGAAAATTTCTTTAGATCCGTGGCCATTTAGTTATAATCAACAATGACAATACTTTTACAGAGTTTCATTGGGGAGAACCTGCGCTGGAGCTAGAAAAACAAAAGTCACTTGCCAGACAGTCCGGACTGGATCCCGCCACAGTACACGGTACAGTTCTGTGGGCTGGACTGAGTCACTACATCATCGAAGCGCAGCTGCTTTGAGCCATCTGAAAGAAACGAAGGATCAGTCAAAACAACGGAAATATATCTCATCTAGACTTAAAACATCCATAATAAAACACCTAATATTGTGGGAATTTTTTGGACCAAAAATTGTGGAATAAATGAAAAACTGCAGCTGACCGCCTCGTGGTTTTAAGCACCTCTGCGTCGCTGTGTGTTATTCTGTGAAACGTATGCCCGCTCCCCAGCTTCAGATTTCCCTCACACACTTACTGTCCTGAGCATTCTTTGGAGCGGGCGGCTTCCGTGTTGCCCAGTTGGTCCTGATCTGGCGTCCTCCGAGCCACTGTCCTCCCATGTTATGGATGGCATTCTCTGCATCCTGCAAGAGCAAAAACACAAGCGTCAGAACCGCCTCATCTGATCGATCTCTTCATGTCACTATCGGGGCGCTTGTTGTAAACTAACTAAAATATGTGTAAATATTTAAGAGGATAGCGACTTAATTTTGAGCTATGGCCAAGTCTGTTTTATGACAGTAAATGTATTTAAAGAAGCAGAGTAAGCAGAAAATGGAAATAACCTTCAGTCTGTGTTCCTGCACTGGAGCCTTACCAGTTTGTTGTAGAAGGACACAAATCCATACCCCTTTGATTTGCCTGTCGTCATGTCTTTCACGACGCGGGCGTCCCTGGAGGGAAATACGACAACAGCTTCAGAACGCTTTCCACTTTCAGAACATTAAGCTAAAAAAAAAATAAAAATAAAAAAAAGGAGCCACGCAAAACACACTGAACTGTGATTCCTCTACGCTGTCCTAAATGACTGTTCATTAGCTATGATGACCCTGGACTGAGCACTGACTCATTATATTAACTTCAAAGCAACACTTAAAAACAAATACATGCAGCCTACGGTATTGCCTCTACATAAGTTCAGATGTATCAGTGGATCCTTGCCACAAGAGCACCACTTCTTCAAACCTCTAAACAGTAGGCTACTGCTTTAATTCACAAAGGAACAAATTATAGAGATTACCATGCATTCTTAAAATCTGCTGTTGGTGCTCTTCCTACAAATAAAAAAATATAGAGAAAATATCAAAGAGAAAAAAAGGAATTAAACGGCATACATGGCCTGTTAACAGATTTCTTTAAATTCCTGGTCAATTCTTTACCACCAATATGGAGTTTGGAGTTTGAGGAGCTGCAAATTTTGAGAAATTGACATTTTTCAGAAAGTTTTCGGAAGAGGATCATTGCACTACAAACAACACTATGCAAATCAAAGATGAGACACTTTTAACATGGATTTAGAGGAATACATTGAGTATTGGAATTGGTTAATCGAGGCTAAAATCACGTTAATACAAAGCATCTACAAAGAAGACATATGGAGAAAATGGAATAAATAGAGGAAAAAAAACTACATCTGAGTCTCCAGAGTGCACAGTTCCTTGCTGTTAGCCTTCAAGCTCCTGTCCAATCCTATGAGCATTTCTGTAAAATAACCAAAGTGCTATTACTTCACTGAGACCCACAACTAAAAGCTCTTCAGGTTCAAACAGGTTCATACATAAGCTTACATTTTGCTGGCATAGTTACTTACTTACCATATATTAATATGCAAAGAAAGGAAAAAAAAAAAAAAAAAAAAAGAGTAGGCACAAAGCTGACTCTTGCGTCATAAAAAAAAGTGCAAACCACAAGTGAACAGCAGTAAAGAGTCACGATCAATAAATCAAGCAAAGCCGAGGTGATCGTTTACAGATGTTTTACCAAAAAAAGGCTGCATGAAACTGCAGGAAGAAGGTTAATTTACCTTCATGTGATGCTTAAAACCAGGTTGCCCCAGAATTAACTATGTTTACATGCATGATTATGGAGCTCCGATCGATTCAAATTGACAAGAGACGCTGAACCGAATGAGAAGCGGCTCCCCCTCAACCATGTCTTTTAAGAGCCACATCTGGCACATGACCGATAGCGCATCTGTCTCCCACGCTCTTTGTATCCGTGCGTCTGCCTTTGTACCTGGAGCGAGATCGCTTCTCTCATCCTGCAAAATTCTAATTGGTTTCCCTGATATTTTCGCCTTACGAAAGAACCCATGAAGTGTGACACCGTCAAACAGCAGCGTTGTTAGATGCTCATTCAGGTCTTGACTTTGCAAATGCAACTTGAGTGATTTTCTCAAAAATTACAGTCACATCACCATTAGCAACTTTTTGTAGTATTATTGTTGAAGTCTGTGAGTCGATACCCATGCCGAATGCATGTAAACATGGTCAGAGACAGTTTGTATTAGAGCATTAGCTAGTCTAATTTTAGACGTAGAACAAGATGCTTATTGCTGTGGCATTTCAACGGTTGAAATGATGATAAAATAAACCAAAACACAGCATTTAAATGCCAAAAACTTACGAGATTTTCCCAAAAGGTGCAAATGCAGCCTTGACGTCCTCGGTGGTGATCTCAGGGCTCAAATCGCCCACAAAAACATGGAAGTGATCTAGAATTACAGACACAAACAAAAGGGGAGAAGCAATTAACCATTTGTGGGTCAACTTTGCGGCAGAGCAACAAAAAAAACCAGGCGTGAGCGCTTACTGGATGTGTCTTTCTTCTGGCTGCTTGGAGTGGTGGCCCAGTTTACTTTGACCTCCTGAAAGCAGAGCGTTTGTGGGTTAGGGTCGGGGTCACGCAGGCCCAGATGGATTTTCTGTTCCAAACGCTCACCTTTCCTAATATCTTCCGTCCGTTCATGGCTGCCAGGGCCGCGGCGGCGTCTCTGTGCTCGAAGAACTCCACAAAGCAGTAGGGGTCGTTGCTTGTGTGCTGAAAGAGATCAAAGTGGAGTGCAAACAATGACTGAAAAGGCTCTTTTACAATGTGTGGATGAACTGAAACTACACTAGGAGGAGGAGGAGGAGGCCACTCACCTCTGTGATCATTTTACAACTTTTGCAGGGTCCAATCTGGGTGAAGAGCTGCAGGATGAGGATCTCAGTGACATCCCTGGAGAGGTTCCCCACGTACCTGCAGGGAGGCGGAAGTGTTAGGAGAGCTGTTAGAGGCGACGATGGGGGGAGACTGACACACGTCTCAAAGA
>CAESWR010000168.1:304313-316995 GCA_903171835.1 Mullus surmuletus | reverse complement strand
TGTGAGAAACTCTTAAGGGTTCTTTGTTATGAGCTCGAGTCACTTCCATGGTGACCGGACCCTGACTGACAGCCCTTAAAGAGGTCTCTTCATCGCAGGGGCTGAGGAAGGCATGAAGGAATGCGTGTGTGAAATAGAGAGAGCCTACTATGTGTTAGTGGGCGCATTCTACATCTGAGCTTGTACACATGTACATGTGCAAGCGGTTTTTGCTCAGCAGTGTGAGCGCTCGCCCTTTCATGGGTTCATTTTTCTTGTCGAGGGGTTACTGTGATGTTTATCTCGGGGACATAGACAAATAAACCAGGGCAGAGTCAATCTAAGCCGGGCAATCAGTGCAGAGCCCTCTACGGTTCTGCAAGTCTGTTTGTTTATCCTCCATGTTTCCTTTGAACCCCCCACCCCCACCCCAAACACACATATATGAACTTATATAAGCCAAAGGAAATAGGGAAACAGAGAAGAGAGTAAAGTGTGACTAAGAAGAAGGGATATGCAGAGAAAGACTCAATCCTATGAAAAAAAAAAAGAAAAAAAGAAAAATAATAATAATTATATAATTGAATAAAAATGCTGGAAAGAATCAACGGGCAACAGTTTTTGCAAAGTTTGGTCCCCGTATAGGTTATGTTTGCTTGTAGTTAAAGTTATTCCAGTCTTGCTGAGCTCCCATTCAAAGAGAAAACCTGCAGGCACTATCTTTGAAATCAGACTAAGTGAAGCAGAAGGAAGCTTTTATGTGAGTATTTTGTGGCAATTATTTCAATCTTTAAAATGCTCAAAACAGCAAAAGCCTATGCTGCGCACTTTATGTACTTTATCTTGGCTGGACTTTTTTCTGGAATAGGGCTCATTATTCTCTGTCAGACTTTAGAGCCGAATATCTGAGCGGTGATTTTGATCAAAACGATAACATCAATTGCTCTGCGGAATGGAAAACAGAATTGTCTAAATGAAAGGCAATGCCATAACTACCTTAAGTGGAGTGAATGATAACAAGAGGCAGGACAGGACGTGGTCAGAGGGTGACCTTTTGACTGACAGGAGCCCCCGCAGCTTGACGGACAAACACGACGGACCTATGGAGCTCAAGAATGTCGGCTCGAGTCAAAGCCGCGGACCGATTTCATTTTCCACACATCTCTGTGGCTCTGTGACGTCTAAAAAGGCGGAAATATGCACCTGAATACCTTGTATCAACCCAAGTCAAACATCAACACGCTGGCAGTCCGAAACTCAAAGCCATACAATAACAGGGCCCGTACACATTCCATAGCACCCAGTGAGAGGGCTTGAACTATTGCGAAAACATTCACCGTATAGACAAAGCCCAGAGAGTGCACTGCAATTGATATTTTAAAGAACATTACTCTTGAAATGATCTGGAATCGAGTGGAGGGAAAGAAAAAGAAAAAAAGCAGGCCTTTGCAAAACAAGATTAGAAAAATACCGCACTGTCAAAGGAGCAGATTGATTTGTGGTAAATGGCTGACAATCAAAGTGGTCGAAAGCAACGACAGAACACCCTTTCGCACTGGCGGCGGCAAGAGCTCGCAGCACATCGGTGGGCACTCATTTCAGCGTTCCAGCGTCTCACTCCTCAGCGGGAACCCCCATAATTTGGGGGTAATGGCAGGGAATGAGGCAGATGTAAGAGCGAGCCAAAAAAATCTAGATCGGTGTTATTTGTATTTTTAATGTTGCCTTGTTATTGTCAAATCTTTCTGAGGTCTGCTGACTTTCTTTGAAAAGATCCAGCGCTCCGTGTTGGACAAAGATGGAGTGAGCGACCGGCGGGAGAGGAAAAACAAAAATCACGATGAGCGTCACGATTTCTTGAAAGTGACAGTCTGCTGCCCCATCTCGCTGAGCTATCAATCTCCCGGGCATTCTAATTGTCCATAATTGGTCGTAATTGGATTTAATTGGCTGTGATTGGCTGTAATTGGGGCGGTGGGCTAATCTGATTGGAGATCAGAGGGCCGGGGGTCCTGTGTGGTTTATGAGTGAGTATTCCCTCGCCCCTCTGCTGACCCGAGATGTACACATCAAAGGTATTCGTTTGTAACACAGCTGATTGCTACCGAACGTTGCCGTGTGATTTGGGCGGGGAGCCACGAAACGAGATTATACGTGTTTATGTTGTATAACTTCCCGGGAAATGCAGCGACTTTAAAGGAAATCCAACTGCTTCCTCGCCGAAATAAGTTCCTGTCAGGCGCGTGTATATATCATTCGTGTGAGCGCGTCCATGCGTCTGAACATACGCGGGTTCACACACACACACACACACTGACCCACACAGGGCGACCTCAAAGGGTAACTGAGAGGGTGTGAGATGGCAGCGGTGATCATAAGTAAACAGTAATGTAATACAGCACTAATTTGAATCACATTTTCTTGCCCAGACCCGCTGAATTCCTAATTGTGCATGAAGCTGTCCAGAAGTCATGCTAAATTACAATATCCCGAACATAAAGAGAAAAGTGACTCTGCAGCATTTTGATTCGGTTTGACAAGGGACCCTGAGAGCGGGGGGAGGGAGGGGGGGGGGCGGGGGGAGTTGTTTGTATTGGAGAGAAAAATCCCTCCTGCCCTCTTTTTCTCTCTCCCTGTTACTGTCTTTTGTTCCTGATCTCGGTCTACCCGGTGGCTTGACAGGCAGATGGAAGCGATTATACCGTAATAATAAACCATGGGAGGAAACCATGGGAGAGACGCAGAGATGACAGAGGAGGAGGAGGAGGAGGAGGAGGAGGAGGAAGGGGAGATCCGTGGAGAGGCTCACGGGCCAGCACACGTGTCGATCGAGCTCGCGGATCAGCGCCTGTGCTGATTTCCATCACCTTGACGGCACAGACCTACATCACACCGCTGGGAAGGAGTCAAGAACGGATTTTCCTCAGCAAAGATGTGCAATTGCTTTCCCAGAGATCTTTGATCACAGCTTGATTATATTTGATCCAGCGTGCAGATGTTTCACACTTTGAGGCCTGATTCTTGAAAGATGAACTCTTTTAAAAGACCAGTTCATGGCAGGTGTTTTTTTTTTTCTCTTTTCTCTTCTATTTTTTACGCTGCGGTCAGGCTCTGACAGTAGCTCTGTCACCCGCTCTGTCTCACCTCAGTCGCAGCGTGTTTAACATCTGCCCTGCAGGCCTGAGCCTCCCGGCACCCGCCAATGCTGCGCCTCCACGCTGTTGACCTGCAGTTGCACTCAAAACATCTGAGCGCCGTTCTGTCATGGCGTGGCATTGCCGTCAAACAAACAAAACAAAAAAAAACAGTCTTCACAAGCCGTCAGCCACCATTGGGCGAGAGAAAGAGCAAGAGCAGCAGACTGGTTAAATGTCAAACCGTGCCTGCAGGACGGATCTGGCAAAGACATGAAGCACCTGCATGAAAAAAGGGTGAATAATGCTGGCATCAAACAGTGAAAAAGTCTTTGTTCAAATTGGGGAGAGGTGATTGGAGCTCGGGGGGACAGAGGTTGAGTGGGTTAATGTGTAGAGTGTGCTTACGCATGAATGTCAGCAAATGTGTGTATTCGTCGAGCCAGCTGGTCTATGGATGAAGGGGAGCCGTCATCCAGCGGGAAAGGCCCCTCCTCTGAGGCGCCGCACCCTCTAACCTCTCACCCTTCACCCCACCAGCAGCATAATACGTCTGTTGAGGGATCAGAGTCGGCAAAGGTTGCTTTCTGCTCGCATCAGCATCTTCTCTGTCCTCCAAATTGCCTTTGAAAGCACTGGAAGGCGTGATGGGGGGTTTCGGTTGCAATTGGCAGACTCTTGTTGGATTAGCATGGCGGATACTCCGCAGTAGATTACTATCATCAAATGAACGATGACCACACTGACGTCTTCAAGGTCTGGTTCGAGTAAACGGAAGGCAAATTTGAGAGGGCGTGTGATCACCGGGTGTCGACGGAGAAACCGTGAACAGATGCGGATTCCCTGTAAATGACAAGGACCGAAGATAAGGTGTCCGTGGGAAAAGGTTTAACTGGTGGGAAAACTGCCCAAAGTACCTGCACTTTGTTTGTCACACAATGAATCTGGGGGGTAAAAAAAGAAGAAAGCGGCATGGGAGACGATAACAAAAGTTCAAGGGTCAGATTCCGAGGCGTCGCCCTGAAACGGACCCCGACCACGCTCAGCACATGGTGTTCCCGACGCATTGCTTTTGGGGCGAATTCGCGCAAAATGCGAAAACTCAGACTGGCACCGCACTCAGATTCAACAAGCTCGGGGAAACAATTCAACAACAACTAGCATCACCACATACTGGCGTACACTTGAAACTAATTACTCCTGACCACACGAAAGTGTTGAGACTTTTTCCATGTGGCTACGCTCAACGTTGAGTAAGAAACATGCTGACAGGAAGGAGTGATTTAAGTCTCTTCCCTAAGGCCGACATGGTGCGGTACTAGTTTGTCAATATGAGAACCACCAAAGATCAAATCCTTTATGCTTTCACACAGCGTGCATACCCCGCCCTTGATCTGTGTTCTGGCAATGTTAGAGTCGCACAGCATGCGGAGGGGGGGTGGGGGTGGGGGGGCTTATTAAGATGATGTGTTGAAATGACATTGTCGATACATTTTTTGATTGCTTTCACTTTGAAATTCATGAGAAAAACGTGAATGTATCTTTGTTTTATGTGCTAGTTGCAATGAGTACATCAGTCTGAATCCATGGGTTCATGATGCATGCAGTTTCCTGGGTACGTATCAATGGATTTCTGGAAGGGTAAATTCCTCCACGGCAATAGCGCGTATGTTGTGAGTATTTCCACATGAAATTCTATGAGGAGTCTATTGGAACGCACTAACGGGGCTGAATGAGCAACTCTTGTCCCACCGCGATCTGCTTTAGCATCGCTGGAGTCGCCATGGTAAAGCAAGCATGATTTCACCCAATATCCCTGTCATGTTTCGGCAGGGTGTTTATTAAAAAACCCTCGGTCATCCAGCGACCGCACCGCACGCCCTCGACCACGGCGCCCAGAAACACACAACCTTCGCCTCCAATCTCCGTCTTTTCCCCACTTTTCATTCTCCAGCTCTTATTTTCCCTCCTGCTGTCCCACTGGTGGTTTCCCCAAGTATGACATCATCACTCAGCGCCTGTGTGAGGGCTCGGTGACCCATGGAGCACTTCAGATGTAACCCGAGGTTGACTCTTTTTTTGAGGGAGAGAGAGAGAGGGAGAGAGAGAGAGAGAAAAAGAACATTCTTAGAAAATCTTATGCATGGGTGTTGAGTCATGGACTGTAACCGGTGTGTATTTCTGTCACATCCATCAACAAGATGTCAATCACTGAGCTCAACACAAACAAGACGACTCCCCCCATTCAGGACAGGATTCGACGTTCTCTGGATTTGGGAACGACCGAGGATGGGAATGGCGGTTTTCCTTTTCCTCAGATGAACAGATTACGGATTTGCACTGAGGCTGTGGCGAGGCTGCAGCTGCAGTGTATCAGTCAGGCACTTCCTGGAACAGGCTTTCCTTCCGGCCGCGACGGGGGCCTCAGCTCTGATTAAAGAGCAGCAGGACGAGGGACACCTGAAAGCAACAGCGGCTAATCAGACGGCAGACATGCACACACGGAGCGCACAAGCACAATCAAGCTCGTACGGAGGGAAAGTTAACGTGTCTGTACAGGCTGACAACACTGGGAAAGAAACATGTCATCAGCAGAGACATACATCACACGAGCATACAGCCTTTAATCAAGATGGTACTGCTCTTGCCAAATGTTTTTCAAATAATGGTGCATGTGTGTGTGTGTGCGGCTGTTCAGCTGAACTTGATTTCCCAATGCCTGCTGCTCCGGATACCACAAAAACACCCTGCTGCCTCCATTGTCTGCCTCCCGAGGAATTCCCAACCTCTCCCATCGCTTGATTAGCAGCTCTTCTGATGGCGTGAGCCCTGCTTCGACTCTGAGATTTAGCCGACAGAAACACGTGTTGTTGTAACGACACAAGATCCGAATTACAGACGTGAGTGAAAAAATACGCGCGGGGAGGGAGAAAAAATATCTAGAGTTTACAGAACATGTCATGGCAGAAGCAGATGCAGGGTGTGTTTGCATTTTGCGCAATGGCAGCGATGCATCTGACACATGCCCACATGTGGGCACAGACACTGCCTCACACTTGCTTTGTATTGATCACCTAGCAACCGTGCGTCTGTCTTCAATCTCCGCGGGATGCTGCTGGATTTAGGGTGATGGAAAAATCTCAGTTTTGGACGGCGTCTGCGCCGCGCTCGGCTTTTTCTCCATATTTCACCGCTCTGAGAGCTTTTCTTTGTCTTCTTTAATTTACACCTCTTACTTTCAACTCTCAATCGCTGCATCCCGCCAAACATCTGGTGCCCCTTCCCCACTGAGCTGAGTTTGCTACTAACAACCCACAGCTGCGCTCACACGCACATGCACACACACACACACACATGTACACATCCATTTACCCCGGCATTAGTAGAAATTGCCAGCAGCAAGTGATCTCCAAGTCTATGTCTCAAATCCTTTACTTGGGGAGACAGCCTGGCCTGGGGGCCGAGGTGGCAGCGGGTAATGTTGTCCCAGCGTTACTTAGGGCTCGTCAGGGGCTGATCACAGGAAGATGTTGTTTGTGTAATGGCAGGGGGTCACAGCGGGGTAAATCAGGGGCGACAGGAGTGCTGCAGGTCTGCCGAAAAGAGACCAGACGTTGTTTTCCAGGATGAAATGAGAACACAGAGCAGGTCTCTTTGGTCGTGAGCTGAGATCCGAACCCCGGTTCCTTCTCCTGTCAGGACCCGGGGCCTGGACACCGTCAGCGCCTGGACACATACACACACACACACACACACGGTGTACTTAGAGTCCTTGTTGAAACCCCTTCACACCTCCTGGAGCCGTTTCCCCAGATCCAAATCTAACATGTCATGAGGCCAGAGGATTAATTGTTAATCTTAACAGCCGTCATTATCTGGGATCATTCTAAATTCTTTCATTCTCGCCTCGCCAGCACATGTGGCCAGTCGGTTTGACTGCTGAGGAGATCCAGAACACTTTCTTCCTCCCGAAAATTCACCCTTTTTCTTGCGCTCTCATTTTTTCCCCCCTTTCTTTTTGTCTCTCTTTCGGACTCCGACTCCCTCCTCTCGCTTCCTGGAGCTAATTTTCAGAATGATTTCATGGCCGCAGAATGTTCTAATTGCGGAGAGCTGGTCTCCTACGCTGCGGGGCTACTTTTTTAGGCCTGGTATTTCAGTGTGCATGTGTGTGTGTGTGTGTGTCTGCAATAAGGAGGGAAACTAGGTTTTGGGGTGGGTCTGGGAGTTTTAAGGCTGGGGTACCTGTCACTTTGATGGACGTCTGAGGGACCCGACTGCCCTTGCGCCCCTGACCTCCTTCTCCAGGCCTCCACCGTGCCAACATCTCACTCTGTCAGACAGTTAAACCCAGGTGGGGGGACAAGATGTGTGTTTCTGTTTGTGCGAGAGGGTGTGTGCATGTGCCAGAGGGTGACATAGAACAGGGGCTCCTTTACTGAGAAACCCCAAAAGGATGAAATAGCACACTCAAACTCTGCTTAGCATGTCTGGGTGAGCACCATAAAATAGCACTGCCTTTCCTTTTGCATGTTTTGCTGAATTCCCACTTGCTACAATCATGTATAAAAAAATTCCCACTATCATATTCACTTTGTAATTATGTCATTTGAAAGCATGGCGGTGTGTTCGGTTCCTTTTTTCCCCCATTGCGCAGTTTGAAAATAATGAGTTTTGTCTCATGGCTTATGCAATAGTGTGTGTGTGTGTGTTCATGCGGGTTCGTTCACGTGTGTGTTCTCTGTGTTACACGCCATTATTTACACACGCTCTTTCTAATTTCACACTTCACACGCTTTCTGTCATCGGCTGGAAATACAAAAATGAAAAAACAGGCTGCAGCGGTTGATGAGAGTGAAATTGAAAAATGAAAAGAAGTCGGGTCGCGGGGAGAGAGAGGGGGGGGGGGGGGACTGTCGATGGTTTAGCCCTTGGACTCGTGATGGAAACCAATCACCGTGGAAACAGCACGAATCAGCAGACCACATCGCAACAGCGGCGCGCGTGCGTGCAACGCCGCCCCGTACGAACGGCTACCTCGGCGCTGCCTGAGATCCGTGCTGTTAAATGAACATGATGGGTTTCCCCAGTTGCCCAGAGGTTCCATTAAACACACAGCCGCTGGAAAACACACACAAACACACACCTCGACCGGCGCGCCGCATCGAGGCCTCGCGTGTATCTCCCTGTGCGCCGTTCTCTCTCAGCCTCAAATCTGCTTGAATTATTCTCTCATTCCGACTTTCCTTGCCGTCGTCCCCCCTCCCCCTCCTCCTCCTCACCCAACATATCGCTGTCAGATGGTTGTGGCGGGGACTAGTGGCCTAGCGGTGGGGGTCCTGTGGTGAGGGGAGAGTGGGGCGGGCTGGCTGTCCGTGTCTTTGCCTGACAGCGGCGGGGCTGCCTTTACACTGTCCAAACGGGGCGAGCCGTCACTCCTGATTAGCCCTCGCGCTGCACAGAGCCGGGGAGTCGGGGGGTCTCTGGAAGCCATTACTCAGCCTGTGAGTGAGTACCCTGTCCCCTCCTCTAACCCTTCCATCCCTCCTCCCGCTCCCACCAGCTCAACTTAATCACTCACAGCTGAGGCGAGCCGGAGGAGGAGGAGGAGGAGGAGGAAGATGGAGAAGAGGCAGAGTAAGGAGAGCAGGGGGATGGAGTTGAGGCTCAATCAGCAACAAGTGCGATTGATTGCGTCGAAACACACATGTGGGGGTTGGGTGGGGGGCACACACTTTCACTCATTTGCCCCCCCGACGGTGAGCTGCCATGTTCTGTGAAGGGAAAGTCTGCCTCACAGGAGCAGGAAATGAAGGAGTGGACTCGTATACAGGCTGCCTTGTGTCATTGCGCGTACCAGCACACACACACACACACACACACACACACACTCACAGCGGCCGATGTCCACCCTCAGCTGGAGCTCGTTATGGAGGAGACAGCCGGGGCCAGCTTGTCTTTGTCAGGACGCTGATGTCACATACGAGGTGATGGCCGGGGACATTTTCATAAGTGTGTGTTTGTGTGATTGGCAACAGAATAAGAAAGGAAAAAAAGACGGGTGAAGGACACTGAGCGATGGTGACACGTCGACCCCGGGCCCCCGTGTTTTTCCCACCGTCCCTCTCTTCCGTTAGCAGTCTTCACATGATGCCTGCCGGGTGGGCACGAGCCCAGCCAGCGCAAAACCCAAGCTTTCATCAAAGTAATCAGCCACACAGGCGCACACAGAGCGAGCAAAAAACACTATTTGTCGGGCGGGCAAAAGTTACAGCAAGAAAACGTAATTAGCTTCTGTCGGAGCGTCAGACGTCCCCTCTGTGATTAGCAGTGAAAGTGTTTCCAGAGCGGCCGGCGCGCTGAGGCGGATCGGGCCTCCAGCGCGCTTTGATTCAGGGACACCCCACAGGAACGAGGAGGGACGGGCGGCGCAGAAAGGAGCACTCATCCGATGATTGATCGCGCTTCCCTCCCCGCTCCGCCTCTCATCTTCTGTCTTCTGCTGTCCCTTCGCTTTCATCTTTAAAGTGCAGAGAAAGTGTGTGTGCGTACATGTGATAGAGGGAGACACCCACAGAGAGGCAGAGGGGTGAATGAAAACATTCCTCACCTGTCGGCAGAGGAGCATGGTTCAGCTGACAGCTTATAAAGTGTGACCGCAGATCAGTTTGTTGCTCTTCGGGGTAATGGTTCAGCAGTCAAAGAACTGCGAGCTATAAACCTCGGAAAGGGAGGCACCCGGGAACCAGGGAAGATTGAAGGAGAAGGAGGGAGAGCAGACGAGGGAAGAGGGAGGTTTCTCCGATAGAAAAGGAAGATAAAATAGGATTGTTTATCCTCTAGTTCCAATTATTGAAATACCAACGGCTAAAACATCGGCTTTTATGTGTTACACTTCATTACCGTCAGTGCTTGACCGAAGCCAGCTCTATTAAAAACCTCTGAAAACACACTTTATGGATTATTGTGGACATGACACGCAGGCAGCTTAGCCCTCCATGTACTGACTGAAAGCACACATTGCAGCTCATTAATCCGAATATTAAAATCCCCTACAAATGAAGTGCGTGTGTGTGCGTGTGTGTGAAATGGTCTGGATACAGACAAACAAGAATTTCTGTGTATGCATCATAAAATTACAGTGACCCCACAGGTGAAATCCACAGGTGGAGCTGTGATTTCATTGAGATTTAAAAAAGAAAGAAACAAAAAAAGCCTAGAAAGAAACTCATTCATTGTCAACTTATCCTGGTAAAGATGTCTGAAACTCACAATTTTTAATTGTTAATGCACCGAAAAGCTGTTTGCTAAGTGCCATTGGACAAGATTAGAACATGTTTAAAATCAGGGCTTAGTTCGAGGATACAAGTGCTGGTCGGACATAACAGCAAATGATTACCGGTTGCTGTTGAAAAATCTAATATAGAAGAACAGTCTCATGGTGAAAATTATTACATCATTATTACATCAAATAATGCAACCAGGAGCCGGCCGGGGTGGTAGTTATATTTTGAGGACCGTTCTGACGTCATGACCTGTGGGTTTTTAGCGACGCTGCCCGGAGTATAAGTGCCTCCACTGCAACATTTCACACGTTTTTTTGAAGAAGCCCTGAAAATCATCTTAAAGGTTATATATTGTTACAAATTGAAAATAATAAAACGGGCCCCTGGCGTCTCCCCCCGGGGGGCTTCCGGGTAGACAGGGTCCCTGGCTGCCATGTGACTCGCCGACCAATTAGCGCAGAATTTGAGGGTTGTAACGAGCCTGGGGGGAATAGAAGGAGTTTGATTGCAACACCTAAACCTTCCTGTTGCCCCCCCCAAAACCCCACTGCCTTCACCCCCTGCCCAGCCCACACCACAAATGTCCCACTGACAGCCAAGTCACAGCTGGGGACATAAAACACAGCGGCGCGCACAAACCTCCCCGTTCAATAGTTTTCGCTACAGTTTTTCCACAAATTTTCAAGCATTGTTTGCGTTTATTGCCGCGCTACGACTCAGGAAGTTAAATTTATCTTTCAGAACAAGAGACTTATTGATGGAGCTCGAGTCTGAAAGTGGGAGAGAAAGAAATATACAAAGAATAAGTGCCTGCTTTTTTCCGACATGCCTGTTCGTGCTCAGGGCTTCATTTGGAATGCATGGCGTAAAAACCATAATAAACTGTGGGATTGAATCATTCAACAGTACTGATTTGCTTGGCCAAACACAGGCTGGGAGTTTATTTGTCTCTGTTGTAGTGAATCAGAAGCAATGAGAGGACTGGGTTCAGTCATCCCTGTTCCAGCGCAATTCAAACCAACACTCGACTCCCACTTTTTAGGGATCTTTGTAAACAACATTGTAAAAAATTGAGTGGATTGGCACTTTGTCTGCTTTTGGCCGAGCCATCCGAACACGATATTTTTTCATGAGGTCTGGATTCAAATCTGAAAAACTCACTGATGAGACCACAGAAACACGATGGCAAAAAATAAACTTTTTTCCTCTTGAGTATTGGGACGTAAAGGCTTCGCAAAGTTTACCCGCTTATTGCTCGCGGCGACCAACGCCACGTGGATTCGCCTGCTGGACGCGGCCCAAACCGATGCAGAAACCAGGGAAAGATCACACACACACACACACCGGATCACGAGGGAGCGGCGTGCCCTCGAAACGACTCGACCTGGCCACCTCAGATGTCATCATGTTCCACCGTAATCCCGATGTGACACCGGCACCAAAGGATTCTGTTGATGCCAATATTATCCTCAGTGTCACTTTGGATCTGCCGTCAGCCACCTCCTAATGCACGGTGACAGCGGCCCCGCTGTGAGGACCTCGCTCCGTCTTCTGATCGGGCAGCCAGACGGACAGCTCGGCAGCAGGAGGGGACCCGATATCAGTGTCAGCAATCAGATCTCGCCCTTTGAGAGCTTGTTTATATGTGTGCGTCCCGCGTGTGTGTGTGCGTGGGTGTGTCGGAGGGGAGACTGCACAGTGCCAAGTGATTGTTGGGAGCATATGTGCTGACGGCGGCCAGAGTGTGTGTTGAAATGAAGATTAATGAATGAGGGCCTTGAATGTGTGCGAGTGTGCGGGAAGGGTCGGGGGGGGGACGTGTGTGTCAAAAAATCGGCGCACGAACCCTAGCCGGCGACGTCTACCTACAGTGTGTGCAGGCGCTGGTTTTTTTTCGAGTGTGTGTTCCGCGTTCTACTGCATCTCTAAAGTTTTCATCGCCTCCCGTCCTCGCAGCTGTGAGGCGCAGAGTGACATGAGAGAAACGCACAAAGCTGCGCTGCAACCGCACGACTCAACAAGTTCGCAGTTTATCCGGGTGCAGTGTGTGTGTGTGTGTGTGTTGCGTTCGGATACGCTCATTTGTTTGTGAAAAGACTGAAGACTTTGGACATCAAATTGACCAAAAGTTGGAAAGCTCTCCGCATTTCTCAGCAATGAGGAGAATTTCCCTGCTCGCGGATTTAAAGTGATTATCGCAGCTGACGTGCAGCTTTAGAGTAATACAAAGCAGGTTTTATTGAATATTTTTGAAACAAACAGTAAATCAGATTTATGGGGATT
>CAESWR010000168.1:267288-278733 GCA_903171835.1 Mullus surmuletus | reverse complement strand
GGGGGGTAGTTGCTGTAAAGAGGGCTGTAAAGAGACCCCATGGCCTCCAGAGGGCCCCCAAGAGCAATTAAAAAATAATAAAAGTAATTTATATTTTTTTTATATGTGTGAGTGATGATGATTCAAATATCATATATTTTCATGTACATAAACACAAGAGAGACCATGTGGACCTATAAACCACAAAGTCAGCGATCACATTTCTTTTAATGATGTTATAAATGAATTCGCCTCCAAAAAAGCCAGAAAACACACTTTCTGAGCGACATAAAAGCCAAATGTTTGTAGTGCTGTACTTTATTTATATTTTTTTCCAATTTTTTACCAAAGCTTTCTCACAGTTTTTCATAGGTCTAATTATCCAATGTCATATTTTATTTATAGAATTCAGTTGTATCTGTTCTTTAACATCATCATTTCATCATTTGTTTGATATTCGTTTTATTTAATGCTGTTTTTCTTTGCTTTTTCATTTAAAAATAAGGCAGGTTGTGGTCACAGTAAATGCATTTAGTATCTTTTAGTTGGCCCAGATGACCATTGGTATCACACTTGATATACCACTTTGAGGATTAAGTGTTAAGTATAATAGGAGTGTAAATAATCTTAAACCAGTATTACAGTCAGTAATAGCAGGCCCCAAATTCAAATTTTGTTGAGGCCCCCATGGAGGCTTGGACCGGCCCTGGCCCCATGTGAACCACATTTGCAAACGTTGCTGTCCCTTGCACGCACCCAAGCGTCCAGCAGAGGGAGCCATTTCCCCGCCGTGGCCACACGCAGCATCACCGGGACGCGGAACGTGCCAAACGCATGCAGACATCACTCTCGTCCAGCCAGTCGCGCCGGAGACTCAACAGTTACCCGACGCAGAGCCGCGGACACCGTGCCGCCGTGGGCTGCGCTCCGTGGGCATTCTGTCACCCCCCACCCCACGCCCCCCCCCAATCCGGGCAGCGACCTACCCCTTCCACGCAGGGTGGCGAGGAGCCCAGCGGTGTAATAACAAGTGTTTCCTTTGCGGCGCGGGGGTTGGCTCCAGTTTGCGGGTGTGCAACGCACCAGGCTGCGTCTCCAGTGGGAGGTAAGTGTGATGTTGCGCGTGGAAAAAAAAAAAAAAGCCCGTGGATGTGCATATGTGCGTGATGCTGCTTTTGACGTGGCCTCACATGATGGGGCACGAGAGAGAAAACATAAATGCATTTAATTAGGATGAGTGAGGGGGAGTCAGAGGAGGAGACAGCGAGGGTGCAGCATCTTTTCCCCGCAAAACACACGTGGTTCAACACGGGACTGTTTTTTCCCCCCCCCCATAACAGCCCGCAGCATCCACGCGAGGAAGAGGAGGCATCGGATGAAGGTTTGATGTGTGTGGACATGTGGCCGCCTTACTATTGTTTATGTGACACCGGGCTAAATCTGGCTCGGGATGGATGGGTTTGGACACATGCATGGGATTGCAGCGGTGCACGGCTGCATCTGCTGCAGTGTTGAGCTGCAACAAGTTTATTAACACACACACACACACAAACACACACACACTTACACACACAGAGTGGAAGAGAGTGATGAAATAGTGACACCCTTAAGAGGGAGTGTAAGGAAAAGTGACAGCTGCCAGTGACTGCATTAAGCTCAGGAGGCAGAAATAGAGTGTGTGTGTGTGTGCGTGACAGCTTGTGTGTGTGTGTCTATTTTCCTTCAAGGTGGAAGTGAAACACACAAGCAGGGATGGATCTGGTACAGGTCGCCGTGTCTCTCCACATCCTCCTCTGCCCGGCGTGGGCTCTGTCCCGCCACTCCTTCATGGACGGCCTCCTCTCGCCCCGCTCGGGTAAGTGTGTGACAATAAGCACATGTGGAGTTGCTGTTGTTTGGGGTTAACACACACACACTCACACACACTCACACACACACCAGCCCTCAGGTTCCTGGGCGAGCCGCTGAGGTTCGAGCCCTGCTGCCTCGTGTCGCCGCCCCCGCCGCCGCTCTTCCCCCCGCCGCCGCAGCTCTGGAAGCGGGGCGACCCCGACGTGGCCAGCCTGCTGGAGCCCACCCTGTCCGGGGGAGAGGAGCAGCCCGAGGAACAGCCCGCCGCGCCGGGGTGCCAGCCCGGGCCCCCGGGACCCCCGGGCCCCCGTGGACCTGAGGTGAAGCACATCAGTAGCCGTGCATCTTGGAAATGGAACTAAATTAAACCAGGAATAAAAGCAAATCATCTGATGTCCTTTTTCAGGGCAGCAGCGGTTTGCCCGGCATAAGAGGACCAAAGGGGGAGAAGGTGCGTCTTTTATCAGTTTATGTCTTGAAATACATCTCCCCGGTGTTTGCTTCTGTGTCCTTGTCTGTGCTCTGCTGAGCGCCACATCTCTCTGCCCTCATTTGTCCTCCTCCAGGGAGAAATTGGACGTCCGGGGTCAAAGGTGAGCCGCTCCTCCCCTCCCGAGTGCCTCCTTCTCTCTCCGGTCCGCCGTGCGCGTCCTTGGAATAATGGGATCTGGATCTCTCGCTCTGCACCGCCTCCGCCGTCCCGTCTATCCATCTTCAATCTCCGTGATGCGATTTGTCTATTGATGTGCTCAGAATATCCTCCGCAGCTGCTAAATGGGTCATACGACATTAGTCTGCGAGGCCGAATCCCCGAATGCCTCCCTCCTCTTCCTCTCCTCCTTGACTCGCATCCCTCCTCCGCTCCGTCCGTGCTTCCTTGGCGCGGCTCCATTACCCCCCTCGCACCGGACTCCAGTCCTGCTGATCCAGGCTCTCCAAGCACTCCACTTCTGCACTTTAATCTTCCTAAGTGCTTTTGCTCCTCGTGATAAATCACTCCGCAGCAGCAGCAGCAGCAGCAGCAGCAGCGGGTCCACGGTGTCTCTCAAGGCTGCTGTTTTAATGACAGCCGGCGTAATGAGAGCACACTGCTTGCATGGCGGCGGCCCCTCGTCCAGGTGTCAGCGCCAATGTGAAGCCTTTGTGGACTGTTTTGTTTGCAGTCACTGGTCATGGTGATTTAAGAGTCAGTGGAAGCATTGTGATGAAAACGGCAGTAACTATGAGTGCAAATGTGTCAAAATCGTTCAGTTCAATATATTGAAAGCAAAGCCTGGAATTTCCTTCGCTTTAGTTCTCATTCAAAACAGGAACAAAAAAAGAATTCCTTGCATGTGAGCTAATGTGACATTTAACTGCATTAATTAAGCATTTGTGAGGAGACAAGGACCCTTGTAAAGTAGATTTTATAATGAAGGGTGTGTGTTAAAGTCTGACTGCTTCTGTGGTTACTATGTCTAGGCATTCAAAGATGTACTTCACATCCTTGAAATAATCTTCCTTCGTAGACGGTGGACCTTCTGCACAAGGAGACCACCTCTGCACACTTTGGATTATTGTTAAAGCATTAAGATAATGATTATAAGTGCTTGCTCCCTCACCCACAGTATTTTACTCAATATGCGCACAATTAATGTTGAAATAGCAGTAAATCATTGATAAAATGACACAAGGGACGTTTTTATTTCAGGGAGGATGCCATCCCCCCTCATCCCCCCTCAACCCAAGTACCGATCTGCCTTACCATTATAGAGGAGCAATACCTCTTCTTATAGATATAAAATGATTGACAGGAGCAGCCACTTTTGTTGAACGTTGCGTGAAGAATGTGTGTTTAATTCCTAAAGTTTGTGTTACAGGGTCGCACCGGAGCTCCAGGCCTTCCAGGGAAACAAGGACTTCCTGGGTGGCCCGGTCCAGAGGGTCTTAAGGTAAAAGTCCTAGTTCCCCAAATAAGATTTGTCAATCAGTGGCCTCTCAGCGGTGTTGTCCGCTCCGAAAGACTTTTTTTACAGCTGTGTATTGAGCAGAAGTGGTTCTTTTTCAGGGTGACAAAGGAGATCCAGGTCTGATGGGATTACCAGGACTGAGGGGACCCCCGGGGACAAGGGTAGGTCACCCCTCGGACAGCATCTTAGACTCTTTTTTCCATTTAATTTAAGGTCATCTGCTGTCTCCTCTTTCCCCTCAGGGTTTGCCCGGTTACAAAGGAGAGAAGGTGAGTCCAACTGACATTCATCTGCTCTGTACAAGAAAAAGAAACCAAATGATTGCATACTTTTGGTTAGCATAATCACATCCCTTTTGAACATGTAACTCATGCTGGTTGTTTTGTTTTGTCGTGGAAAGGGGTCTCACGGTGACCTTGGAACACCAGGACCAAAAGGCGACAAAGTATGTGTCCCATCTTTTGTTTTCCTTCATGGTCTGATTAGGCTCAGCACTCTGGCTCGTTCCACTGTTGGTTACAATCCAAAGTGCCTCCTGGCTTGACTTTTCTATCTAGGTCTCGACATCTAAAGCTGTCTTTTACATTCTAATACGCCCTCTAGCTCAGTGCCAGATTAAATCATCATTAAAACTGTGCCTGCATGAGATCATTCGCACATTAGTGTTTCCTTTTGTCCCTGTTTAGGGTTCCATCGGGTTGCCGGGGATGCTCGGACAGAAGGTGAGAACAACTGTGAAAAGGAGAGTTTCCTTATAATAAGGAACTTTTGTGAATATTTGTCATCTCCACTTTACATTTTCAGGGTGAGCAGGGACCAAAGGGAGAGCCAGGCGCCTCCGGAAAAAGAGGACCAACCGGCCGGCCTGGGAAGAGAGGCAAGCAGGTGTGGAGCCACTCGTATACAAGTCCGTTGTGTGTGTGTGCACGTGTGTGTGTGCGTTTTTAGATTGACCAAGCTCAGTCCGCTCACGCTGGTTCGTCGGGTCACTTCAGCTTTACTCCCAGTTCTAACTTTAGACTTCCGTGGGGGCTTTAGGGACGCTGGCATCTTCTCGGTCTACACATTTATATTTGCACATGCCACACATTCACACACACACAGTCATGCCAACACTTAAACACGCACTGCATTGACCTACATTCCTTTCAGCTCGTTAGGTCACTTCTCTGACCTAACACCCAATTTTCAAACTAAAATGAACTGATTTATATTGTTAGGACATGCTTGTGTGTTCAAAATGATCTAGTCAAGTGCCGACAACAGGAGGAATAGCTGGCACACACGCATGCAAAGTTAGGTGACAGCGTGTGTTTTTTGCAGGGCATGAAGGGACAAACCGGCGCAGCGGGAGTCATGGGACCCACGGGACCCCCAGGTCCGAACGGCCACCCCGGTCCACCTGGTCCACCCGCCTCCGGTAACTCACACACACAGTGAATTCAAGTCTGTATTAGGGCTGTCACGGTATACCGCTATTGACGATAATCGTGGTATTGAAAAATGTAAATTCAATATCGTGTTAAAAACGCACATATGATAATATCATGTAAATGATCCAGTGCTACTTGAAAAATAGTGTGCGTTTTACATCTGCTCAGTTAATTCAAATAAAACAAGTGAGAGACTATTAAAGCAACATTATGCAAGTCTTAAAGTGACAGCTTCAGAATTGTTGTGTGTAAAACCCACCTCGGGAAACACATATTGAATTAAAATCATTACATGAGGAAATTGTGTTTCCTGCAAATATCACTATATCCAGTATATCCATATCCACTATATCTGCTATATCCAGTAAAGTATCCAGTAATTACACTGTTATCGTCAAAACTGATGTAGGGCTCCTTTAATTGGGATGATAAAGCTCAATTTCATTGATTGTACCATTGTAAAGTGAAAATCGTGGCAGCCCTAGTCAGTATTATAGGAGTATGTGTGTTACCCTGACATTCGTGTGTGTACTTTACAGGTCTCTACCTAGTTGGGGAAAAGGGAGAGAAGGGTCTCCCCGGCCCACCAGGTAGCTGTGACTGTGACACCTTTGTCGGAGCTAACAACGCCCCTTTCGGCAGCTACACACAGTGGGGCGGCTCCGATAAAGTCCCCGCAGTAAGGCCCCCCCCCCTCGCACAGCACATGGCAGTATTTAAAATGAAGAGAGAATTAGTCGTCGCTCATCACACACACTCTCGTCCATGTGTGTGTGTGCAGATATTTGTGGTGAACAGCGAGGAGGAGATGAGTCGCCTACAGCTGGACAACGCAATAGCATTCAGGAAGGATCAGAGGGCGCTGTACTTCAAAGATAAAGATGGATGGAAGCCCATACAGGTACAACCTTTAGCGGTGACACATGCAATATCTAGGATTTAATCAAAAAAGAAAAGAAAAGATGATCACATCTAGATTAAAATTGGACAAAATTAAAATCAAGCTAATTTGCCATAGACAGGCCAAAGACTTAAGGCACAATTTTAAGGGTCTCTAAATGTCTGCGTGACTTCTCAGGATTAGGAATGTCACTGCCTGCTATTTCACAGCCTTTCCAGCCGTTCCAGTCCACTGAGAAGGTCCCGGACAGAGTTGGCGTGTGTGGCGACGGGAAGGTGCAGCCCCAGCATGGAGAGGAGTGTGACGACGGCAACCAGATCGTCACCGATTCTTGTCTTAGTGAGTTGCAACTGCATACACGGCCAGAAATCTTAAAGAAAAGTGGGTGGAACCAGCAGTCAGCTGTTTTGATAAATGTAACTTGAGGATTTGATTATATGAAATTGCAAACCAAGCAAACTAACAGATGCAAATGCAAACACACCTGCCACTGGCGGAGGTAATAAACCAATAAATTATCTTCAGGAAATGATGTTTCACTGATACCCTCTTTTGGTTTAAATGCTGACAACCTTCTTCAGTTTGAGGCGATTTATCTTCGTCTAAAAGTGCAGATGTGTGTATCCTCAAACAAAGTAGGTTGAGGCTTTGCTGCACAGCCTCCGCAGCAGCTGCTCACTCCAGAGGTCCCGCAGAGCATAAATGCGGGATCCTGCAGGGTCTGAGCCCACGTGGCCAATGATAAAAGAAGTAAGCGCTGGGAAACCTGTCCTTGATCTTTCATTAATCTTTCCCTGCCATGCTTTCACTTCTCTATACTTTACTGTTCAATTAAATTAGCAGGAAAATGCTGTACTGGCACACGGAGTGCCAAATCAATTAGTAACAACGCCCCCCCGCCCCCACCCCCCCCTCGCTCTCTCGGATCTCTGCCACCGCCGTTTTCCTCGCGCTGGCCCAGGCGAGAGGCTGAATGTTATCGAGCCGCTCACCTGTCTGTCCATCCTGATACTGTGAACGCGGTTACTCAGGAACGCCTTGATGGGAGGTTTAACAGTACAGCATTTGCTCGGATTTTGGGATGAACATAAATGTGGGTCGTCCAAGGTCAATAAATGAGGTGTGATGGAGGTTAAAGGTAGATTCCTATTATAATTAATTATTATTTCATTCAAAGTTTTCAGTAAAAGTAAAGAGTCCTTTATCGTCATTAAAGCACAGCAACAACAAGGTTGGAGGTGCAACAAGGTGCAATAATGGTAATAATAACCATAAGAAGATGAAGAAACAAGGACAGCAAAACAATTGACAATAGGACAACACAACAATTGACAATAATTGTATGGGAATCAATGAAAAGATATTGAATATTAAAATATGCGTGGTCCAGTAAAAGAGATTTTTGTAAGGTGAATGTACACCTCAACTTAAAGGACCGGTGGAGGATTTCTCCTCCTTTTCCTAATGTTGTCTTCGTCTCTTTAGACTGCAAGTGGGCCTACTGTGGAGACGGATACCGACACGAGGGCATGGAGGAGTGTGATGGAAAAGACTTTGGTTATCAGACCTGCAAATCCTATCTCCCCGGGTAAGTTCACAGATAAACATCCACCGAGAGTCGACGCCTTTTCTGGTTCTTCCACACTAACAGGGCAGCATTCCCACTGATGGTGACTGTGCAAGCACACTGACCTCACTTGTCAGAGCACTGTTTTCTGCTGAAATCACACAGTCTGCAGGTTTTATGTCTTTTGGGGAAATATTTCACTTTTTCGCTGATAGATGAGAATACAAATATATCTTATACAGTTTCAGTACATTACTTACATGCCTTCCAGGTGAATGCATAGTGTAAAGTTACTTTTAAGCACTTTTTCTTTTACAAATATCCCTCTACCTCTTCTGCAGATCCTTTGGGCACCTCAGATGCACCAGCTCCTGCCTCATCGACTCCACCGGCTGCAAGTACTTCACCTGAACTGAAAGGCCCTTTTGCAACTTTGCAGCTCGTCTTTATGATTAAAAGGGGTTCAGATTTCACCTGAAGTCTTACCCCATACTTAAAAAAAAAACCTACTTAATAATGGACTGTGATGTCCTGTCTGCTCTGAGCCAGGAGAGGTCATACGATTTGAGTGGGCTATCGCCACCCTGGAGGTTTTTAAAAACATTGACTTGGCCTCAGGGAGCAGCTCCATGCTACCGTCACACCATCGGCTACAGCACTGTTATGGACACTGGTGATGGTGGGGAAGGATTCAGCGATTGTATCATAGAAAATAACCAGAATGTTAATGACTTGACTGTTAATGCAGAAATAAGCTGTGCTCGGAACTTCTTTTTGTAATCGGAGAACGTCAAATATGCCTTTTTCAAAGAGGCAGGTATATGATTGATACTATATGTACTAGTATGCAAATAGCGGGGGGGTGTAAATGTTTTTATTTCTGTGCAATACGAACAAAACATATATTTAGTAAGTGCAATGATGTGTTATTGCATGTATATGTATTTGGTGCTTTGTTGCAAATGTACTAGACAAAAAGCTGAACTTTGGAGATCAATGTTGAAACACACAAAGGGAGGAAAATAATGTCATACAGCAACAACGGGGGGGAAAGAATATATGTGAATAATGCAGTTGCATGAGTACATTAATGACAGTTAACAATCCAGATAAAATCTGCCTGCATGATTTATAAAAACCTGCAGATTAATAAAGATAATACCTCTGTTTTGGTGTTGAGTGTGGGGGCGGGGTTTGCGGGGCGGCAGCAGCCAATCAGAGCGGGGCTCTCTTCAGAGGCCCGCCTGAGGAAACGTCACTGCCACGTCGCGCAGCAGCCGCGCAGCTGTTCCTGCATCTGCTTGCAGACTGAACTTTTTCTTCTGCGGCTGTTACCTGCTGCACCGGTCGTCATGCTGCTGTCGGTGCTGAGCTGGCTCTGCTCCTTCCTGCTGGCGGCCGTCAGCGGAGGGAAGCTGCCCGAGGCCGAGGTGACCATCGAGGTTCTGCACAGGCCCTTCATCTGCCACCGAAAGACCAAGTACGGAGACATGCTGCTGGTGCATCACGACGGGTACTTTGAGAACGGCACCGTGTTTTTCTCCAGGTACGACCCCAGACCCCAACCCAGGGGCCCTTGTTTCTTTGTACTGTCACTTTTCTTGAGCTTTCCACTGCTGCCAATCACCGCAGGGCACCGTCGCCTTGGTTACGCGTCTGTCACCGGAAATGAGACACGTGGGACATGAAAATATTCTGTAAAAATGAGATTTTATGTACTCACAGAGCCATGTGCTTCAAAAAAAAAGAAAAATAAGTTGAAATTACCATATTCCAAAATTAACAATAATGGGTCTATCAAATAATAATAATAATGGGTCTATCAAATGGGTGCCTTATCTTTTAACTGGCCAAAAATAAGTTGGGAACTGAACCCATTAGTCACCCATTAGAAATGTAATATATGTATAAGTATATAATAGACAGTTATTGACCTCACAGACATCCTGTTATTTCACCTTTGAACTATGAAGGCAATATTTAAATGCACCACTGCTCCTTATTTGCATTGCAAATCCTGTGTTTACCTTATTTCTGTACCACCGACGCTCTCCTCCCCGTCCGCCCTGCAGTCGAGCAGACAAGATGCAGGGCGACAGTCTGGCGATGTGGTTCACGCTGGGCATCAGGGAAGTGCTCAAAGGCTGGGACAAAGGCCTGCAGGACATGTGCGCTGGGGAGAAGCGTAAACTCGTCGTGCCTCCGGCCCTGGGCTATGGGAAGGAGGGTAAAGGTACCAGAGCTTGTGCAGGCTCCTTGCATGCCGTCCATGGCACGTTCTCCGTACAATATCCATCTGCACTATCAAACTGAATTGTTTTGCATGGCGCTTTAGGACTTCCATACTGAAGGTTTCACTCGGTATGTTATTCCAGTTTACACAGCATGGAGCATGCGAGCAATGCTGTGTTTTGCCCTGGTAAGCATCCACTCAACAATAACATGTAAACCTCCAATGCATGTAACTAACTCTCTCCATGTCAACAAAAACATTACTGACTTGCATCGTGAGTAAGTGAAGTGCATCGCCTTCATTTCTCTAACAAAGCTGTTTCTCCCAGAAGCTCGAATCACATCTTGCTCCGCGTTTTGTCCACTTTCAGGTAAAATCCCCCCTGAAGCCACCCTGACCTTCATGGTCGAGCTGCTTCAGATCAGAAATGGGCCGAGATCGCACGAGTCTTTCCAGGAGATGGACATCAACGATGACTGGAGGCTCTCCAAGGACGAGGTGTGGACAGTCATCCATTTAGAACTGTGATTCATCAATACACTCACATTGATTGGCTGTTCCTCCCGACACAGTGGTAGTAGCTCAACTGGCAAATAATTCATAACAGGAACCTGTTCCCCTCTGGCACTAACGCACAACCGCATCTCAAGTGTGTATTGATTATCGATACCGATGCAATGTTTTTGCAAAATGGACATGCTGTATTGGTTTATTTTCCTACCGAGTGGGGAAATGAAATCGAACAGCAAGTTGTTGTTTGACATGCACTATAACAATGGTGGGTGTGAGCTGTAGTGCCTAATCTAAAACGGCAGGGAAGAGGCAGTTGCTATGAGTGCTGTATGCAAATCGCTCAGCGTTGTTTTGTCAAGAAAAATAGATCAGTTCCACGAAGCTCTAAGAGGTAAAAAAGAGGGAACTACAGAAATTGCAAATGCTGCAGAATAGAAAAAAAAAAATCACAAAAGAATCACAAAAGAATTCTAAAAGTCTTCAGAGTGGGGTCATGAGTGGACTTATCAAATATGGTGTGGTTACATCAGAGCAATGGTGATTTAAACGTGATTTTGACGGTTTTTTTTAAGAGGGGGTTGTATGAGCTACATATTGCCACAAAGTACATTAGACACAACTACATACACAGAAATTGTTTTAAGTGCATCAACTTTTCGGAAAAACAAAGTTTATCTGGAACTAACCGACTCATGTCAAGTATTCCTCCGCGCAGCCCAGCAGCACAGCGCAGAGGTTAGTTAATGCACTTAAAAGTGGGCCACCATCGGCAGTCGCATCGCACATGGTTATATGTAGCTCATACAAACCCACTTCCAAAAAACTGAACTAACTTTAAGGTGTTTCTTAAGGGTTGTTCACACCGGACTCGGCCTGAGCAGCCACTTTACATGCAAAGTTTATGTACAGGCGCAAAGTAGTGCGACCTGCGGTCCCACAACGCAATGGATGGACTGCCTGACGCAGCCGTGCTGTGTGTTGGATGGGGAGGGACAGCAGGGGGAGCCAGTCAGCAGAGG
>CAESWR010000168.1:233266-246663 GCA_903171835.1 Mullus surmuletus | reverse complement strand
GTCTTCCCCTCGTCAGCCGGTGGCCTGCATACCTGGGGGACTCCCTCACCTCACCTCCCGCATCTCATCCCGGTCGAAACTCATGCTGGCATTTCCTCGCGACAAGCTTCATCGCTTCATGTTTTTACACGCTCAGTCTGATTTGTAGATCATTTTTTTTATTGTTTACTTTATAGTGTGTCATCACACCGTGAGGGAAAACCATTGGATTGAAGGCATGATATTTTTGGGGCTTTTTTTCCTATGGGAGAGCTTTGAATTAACCGTCCCCTTGGAATATGAAAGAATGAATGACTTCCTCCTTCCCTGCTCACGTGCATCCCGAATGGACGCAGCTTTTTCTGGTCAAAGCAGCAACCACAGTTACCAGATTACATCTACCATTTCAGCTCTGCCTCCGTCCCATATCTCCCAATCTGCTTCCTCTACGCAGACCGCACGCAGTCTCGCTTGAAGTTGATCATCAACTCCACACCAGACCAGATAAAGAAAACATCCACACACAGAAGCGCTCTGTATCTCTCCACCCCGAGAGCCCTCATTTCATGTCCTCCGGTTCTGAGAGAAGGATTTCCTCCGTGTGAGATCTGAGCGACTGCCCATTGAAACAGAGAGTCATGTGGGGAATGTGTGCAGAAAACTAAGTCAGGTATTACATGGATTGCATAAGGTGATTCTACGTTTCCATCTTTGAAATACTTGACTCTTTGCCATCTTGAGGGAGCATGAGCCACAGCTGAGGATGCAAACGTAGCCAGAGAAATGTCAGAAATAGCAGAACTGGATTAAAACTCTTATAGTTTTCTTTTTTTAAACCTATTTATATAATAACTGTATACATTATTAACAGCCTCAGAGCTTTGCAGACCAGGACTAACAAGCACGGGAGCAGTTTCTTCCCAACTGCAGTCACTATTCTCTAAACAGTGAATTGCTGCAGTGTCATAACTGCACCATCCATTTGCACTTACTTATGTACATATTCCTGATGTTTGTATATAGTCCCCGATGTACATTATTTATATATGCTGTTATGTTAAGAGTTATTATTTTATCTAATTTTATTTAATTTTATCTAATTTTATTTAATTTTGTTTAATTTTATTCTTTACTTTAGTCTATTTTATTTGTCCACTCTATCCATTGTACTAGCACAATTGCTGGAGTCAAATTCCATGTATGTGTCACATACTTTTTCTGATTCTGATTCTGTGGTGAACACACATGATCATACAAAGCTGAGACACACTTTCAATGGGAGACACAATTAACATGCCGTGGTGATTAGTCAGCTGTGCGTGAATATTTACGTTGACTCAGATGGCACAAACTATGCGTGCCTGCTCGCGTGTGTGACGGCGGCGTCGAGTGTGTTTGCATCATGTGGCTCTCTGTGGTCATTGTGAAATGGTAAACCTGCGCATGTCCTCTTGTCATTGTGCAGAACTGAACAACAGGTTAAACCGAGGCGTGCTAACCATGGGAAAGAGAGCAGGAAAGGCAGCCAGTTGGACTGGTAGAGTCAGCTAACAAAAACATCTCGCAGCGGCTACTGTATCTAAGGATAGTAACCAGGCTCACTACGCAGACGTGGCTCGCCGGCCCTCCGCAGACGCAGACACAAACCTCCCGGGCCTTTTCACCGCAGGCTGCTCTCTCAGACGTGCCCTCGTGACTCACAGCCGAGATTTATCCAGCTCAAATAGCAGATTATGAGATAAAAGATTATACTTAATAAATAAACAATTGCCTCTTCCAGGAGAGTTGGGTGGAGCAGGCCGAGCTCTGTTCCTGTAGATGGAACAAGTTTCGATGTATCACATTGTTTGCTTGTGTTTGGATTGAGGACCGCATTGTTTAGCCGGTTTGCTTCAGCGCTTTTTTGGGAGTTATTAAACTATGGGTAATGTGAGGCCTTTCAGCTGAAACTCCGCCGGGCTTCACCTGTTATTAGCACACCGCACGCTGGAGATGAAACTCTCTGGAATGCAGAAAGGAATCTTACAGTTACTGACTATTTTCCTAAACATATTTCTGTAATTAACGTTACAGACAAGAAGAGCACATGAACTAAAAGATTTTAATTTGTGAGCATCGCAGACTCGAAGGGAAACGCTTAAACTCAGCCTTCAACATCCTGCTCTATAAAGCGAATTTCCTCACTTTGGATGGTCAGTACATGTAAACAGTGTTTCTGCAATTTTCGAGGCGTGTTTTGCAGGGGTAACTGCATGTTCTGCCATCCAAATGTACAATACACTCACGAGAAAACAATGGCAGCCAGCAGGAATGAAGCAAAACATTACTTTAGCCAACAACATCCTCTCAGAAAGGCACATAATAACATGTGTGTTGTTTTTTTGTAAGTTTAAAGGTCTAAAAGCCTTGTTTAAAGAGCCCGACTGCAAGCAACATGTCTCCAACAGTCCTGTAGCTGTCACGAGATCATTCAAAGTCACTATCGCTCATTTTTTTTAAAGAAAAACACTTATTTTTTCTTCCATATTTGAGGGTATAACATGCAATCGATGTGATTATCAATTGCCATCAATGTTGCCATGGCACAAAGCTGTTGCTTATAGATCCATATCAATAGATGATGGATTACTAACATGTAAACCTCTCACTAAGCTTTAGAGTCAATTACTTTATAATACTGTTTTGTCTTTATATGAAATTGTTTGAAAGAATCCTAAATTTGCAGCCCACATATCTGGTAATTCTTCACCTGTTTGGTACGTTAAACCTTGTTATCTTTAACCAGAGTAAGTATATCAAAGTTTTAATTACCAAGTTTGTGAATTTTCAAGTTGTTTTTCTTTTTTTTTTTAAGAAACTTTCGTCATTATAGTGTATTTTTTGCGAAGGCTATTTGCAAAGTGTCCAGCAGAGGCCGCTACTACAACAGACTAGACAGCGACGCGACTGATAACGCGGTAGAAGAAGAAGACGCTGCCTGCCGATAATTCGAGAGACGAAGAAGAAGGAAGCCTCTGCTGTCATGTAATGCTAAACACATAACCAAGGTTATCCCGAGGATACTGAGGCGAAAATGAAGAGTATTTGAGAGACAGAGACTGAGATATTCCCGGTAAGAATATAATCCCGCCGTGTACTCTCTGACAGCGTGTTTTTACTGGAGAAACAAAGCGGGAATTCCAGCTAGCAGGTTAGCTAGCAGGTTAGCTAGCAGGTTAGCTAGCGAGCTAACTGTCACCCGCATGAGTGACACAGGAGGTCACCTCAAACTCTGTTTTACTGAAAGGTTTGGTGTTATTGAGTATTATGGAGTACTATGGAGTAAATACACAGGATACATCAGCGGAAGAACAACAAGCTGAGCTCTCATATTCGGGTTTGAGTTGTGATGAGTATGTTTCTGACAGATGTTTACTCCTGATGTTCCCCAGGTCGCGATGAGCGTCCCCTGCATCCTCACTTCCGCCGGCCGAAGCTTCTGTCTTCCGGGTCCCGCCGCCGGACTGCTTCGCTGCAGCAGGCTGGGCTCCAACTCCATCACACGGTGAGTTTCTTTCCCCCACACCTTATTTTATAACTACAGAACTCAAAATGAACTCAAATATCACGATACACGTCTGGATTTGAACTTCATTTTGAACAAACTGGCCCTTTAAATCTGCCCAACTGAGGGGATAGTAAAGAGCAAAGTCCGCTGTCCGTTTTCATAACTTCTTGTCACATAGAACTGCTGTTGAGGTGTATAGAAAGGCACCACAAAGAACTACCCCTGTTCTCTTCTCTCTCTAAAAGGAACATGGCTTCCAAAAGACAAATGGACCATCTAGAGAGAACCGCGAGCAACTACAGGCAAAACGTAAGTTGATGTTTTGACCCTTCATACGCTCTCTTCAGCTGTATCATGTGTTACCAAACGTTCTCTGACCTTTCACCTCCTCCTGAATGCAACACAGGCTCTGTATCCCGCGCAAGTCTGTGGCATCATAAAAGAGTCGGAGACTGTAAAACGCTTGAGGATAGCCGTCCATCCTGACTTCAGCTTCAAAGCAGGACAGTGGTGAGTGGGCATATTGTCCAGTTTGTCAAACACCATTTTTTTCTGAATGCAAAACTGTCATATTCTTTTGTAAGACTGACTCAAAAACAGTGATTTAGAGCGGCTGACGGAGCAGTCAGCTGAAATGCACAAAATGCACTGACTGATAAACTCATGAGTTGTGATGTAATAGAGAAGCAAGTGACTGTATGGCTGATGATTGGTAAACACTGCGGTTTAGCTCCCCTAATATAGTGCATATACATACAGCACATAATAGTACAATTGTGAAAACTTTCAAACGTAGAATGTAAGTAAATCACCAGGAATGTTGTTGTCTGGACTCCTAACAACTGACTTACAGCAGACAGAACACATTACAAGGACATGTAGTTTGTCTGTCTGCTTCTTGATCAATACTTCATTGATCAATCTTGAATTTTTTTATTATTTTGGCAATCTTTGCAAAATGTGAATACTTTCTGTTATGGAGCTCAAACTAAAACTCCTTATGGCTTATTGATGTCTGAAATCCTGTCCTTCTTAGAAATCTTTGTTTACAAACAACAAACCAAACAACTAATCACTTTGAAAGAGAGATAAAATGGTCCTCAGATTAAAGGGCAATTAAACATGACTTGTTGCCCATCTGTACTCACTTAATTTCATTGCACATTAATACCTGTACTTCTCATATTTGCCACAAGGTGGTGGTATAGTTTTTGATATGTCTCGCCAATATGACTTGAATTTTTTCACACTTTTTAAAATCAAACGTCAAACAACCTCACTTCATCTGTATTTAAACAGCCATAGATTCTAAAGAAAAAATGGCACCAAAAGAAATAAAAAGCGGAAGTCATTAAAAACCAATGAATGACTTAGAACTTTTTTTTTTTCAAAGAGAAGCTATAGTGTTGTTTGCATATTAGTCTGCTTATATCTTCCTAGTTTTACATAGATAATAGCTGAGTCGGTGAGGTGTGTCTTCATACTGTAAAACTGCTTCTAGCTTGCTCGTAACATGAGCAAATTCTGTTGCAGCAGAGTCACATGACTCCGAACAACAGGAGCAAGTCATACGTTTGGTAAAATCAACCCGCTCTGCTTTTGTGAGCGTGACTCCATCATTCGGTGCAGCTTGTGTTAATCAGTGAATCCTGCACGTGGACGTGGTGTAGCCCATATTGTAGGTGGGCAGCGGCGAGATATGAAAGCGGCTGCCAGTTGCCCTGCAGCCAGCGACGATGAATATAAATAGATGGAAATCCTGGAGTTTCAGCATTTCCGAGACAAAGAGCTGTGAAGTTACTCATCTCCAGGTGGGAGAAGAGGAGGACAAGAAGGAGGTGGTGGGCGGAACATATGTGTGCGTCTTCACGGCAGATCCATATTTATGATGCCTCAGAGCCTTGTGCGCTTCTCTGGCGGAACAGAGGGTCATTGTTTTGGCGGAACATTGGCCTGACTGTTTAGCATTGCTGCTTTCCTCTGGGGGGGCGGGGGGGGCAGCCGCTCAGCTCCGCCCGTTTGACGGACAGAAGCCGCCGTTTTTTGTGTAAGAACGCCACATGGCACTTTGAATACAATCAGGCAGTTTTCCATCTTCCTTTTTTTTTTTTTTTGTGCGCTTTCGAGAACACGCTGCCAACCACGCTGAGGTCAAAAGTCACATCTCTGCACACTGTCACACTTTGACCTCACCAGTCAAAAGCCCCCTGGAGTCATTGTCATGTCACACTGAGGAACACAGGCTTTTTAGGGGGGATTTTTCTGTGTAAAGCTGAGCCTGTTTGTGCACTCACAGGGTGGATTTCTTCATCCCCGGCGTGGAGAAGGTGGGCGGGTTCTCCATGTGCTCCAGCCCGGCGCTGCTGCAGAGGGAGGGGATCGTGGAGCTGGCCGTGAAATACGCCAAACACCCCCCAGCACATTGGGTTCACACCGTGGTGAGTAGGACAAACTCTTAAAACGCGGTCTAAAGAAGTCTTTGTGTTGTTTTTTTTTCTACCCATATGCCTGCAGGATTAAACAAAACAAAATAAAAAAAGTGACAGCATTGGGACATTAGCGAAAGGCCTTTCTAGGACGAACGTACTGAAACAGAAAAGTCAGATGATGCTTTCCCAATCGGCACTATCATCTCTCTCATTGCGTCAGCTGATCAACCACTGGTGCTCGTCAGCTGGCAGCCTTTGTGTGTGTACGTGTGCATGTGCGCGCGCGTGTTCTCACTCTTTTAAGTAATTCACGTGTTAGTTTCTGCGAGAGCTACTTGGTGGGAAACAATTATCTGATAGCAATCGGGGAGTGGTGGGGGGGGCTACCTGCGCACCACTGATTTAAACGCACAGAGAAGGAAATCATGACTCGGCAGAAACAGAATGATGTTGGTTTCTGCTGCCTTTTGTCTGATGCTGCAGATGTTCTGCACACAAGCTCGGGTAAAAAGTGAAGAAGCTGTGATAAAAACGCACCCTCATGTTTCCATTACTGTGTAACCGCAATAGTGGAGTGCTTTTTGGTTGTGTTAGCAAGAAATTCTAAAATATTAGGGACTGTTAAAGAATAATTCAAGAGATGTGTGATAGTGGTGTTTTGCTGAGTTGCGCTATAAACATTCTTTTCCAAATTGAAGAGAAGATCAGTATTTTTTCATTTCTGCCTTTCAGAAAGGTTCATGCTGTTCTGATGACTCATTGCAGTTAGGGATGTGCCGATGTGATATTGATATTCGGTATCGGTCCGATATCAGAAAAAGAAAACGAGTATCTGATTATATCGGCCTGCATCTAAAATCTCCGATATAAGAATCCCGATACAAGCAGTCCATTCCAGACTCCACTCCAGCACTTCTAACGGATTGGTTAGTAATAAATGGGTCAGTTTTGCTCATACCTACTGTTCTCTGTTTGAGTCATATCACTTGATCAAACCTTTTCTAACATACGACTACATGATAAAAACTACAAATTAAGTAATAAATGTACGTAGAATTTGTGCTGATATCGGATTGATATTGGTGCCGTCCAATACTCAAGGCTGCAATAACAGTATTGTATCGTATGCACTTATTAAGCTCAAAACGCCGACAGGTAACCTATGTGTGGACGTTATTGTGCATCCTCCATAACTCCAGTACTTTTGAATTTGTGTTTTTGGTGGAGCCAAAAAAGTTCTCTCGTTGACGGTAATCATAAAGGCCCAAACACATGAGAACATGAAACGCCAGATTTGTCCTTTCAACTCCAGTTTTGGATTTCTATTTACGAAAAAAGCAACTGTCAATTTCGCCTGCCAAGGATGTGCCAAAAAGTGTCCTTTCTACAGATCCGCTTTACGCTCCTCCCTTTGAAAGTGAACAATGTCTCCTTCCGGCTGACACTCGCTCTCTGAAGTCGGTGTTTGTTTGCGCCGCCTGCGTTTGATGACGGGCCTTAATAAATTGCTTTGAGCGGCGGAGCGGCCGCGCCGTGTGTAAATAAGACAAAGCCGATCCGATGTTTGTGAGTGTTTTGAGACTTGCAGCTCTCAGCTCAGGGGATCGTTTGATGATCCTTTTTTGTTTGATTCTGTTTTCCTCTCCGAGCAGGAGTAGTGTCGGGGCTGTGATAGCAGATTAAGAGTGTTTGCATTATTATGCGCACAAGCTCTCGTACGTGTACAAAAGCAGATGAAGGCGTATTTGCTGCTCCTTTGACTTCAGACGACATTGTCTGCATGCATCCTGATCTCAACTGGCTTTTTTTACTTTACGGGGGTTTGTCTGAGACGCAGCTAAGGCGTGAATGTGTTGTTGTTTTTCTTTTTGTTTATTCCTCACATATCCGAGAAAAGCTTCTGTTGTGTATAACGCCCCAGTCTCAGTGTGTAGTGTGAATCCTCTCCCTGCCCGCAGTGCACGGTGGGCTCCCGCGTGGCCATGCGCGTCGGCGGGGACTTCTACTTTGACCCCTCGCCCTCTGATCCGTCCGTCAACTTGCTGCTGGTCGCCGGTGGCGTCGGCATCAACCCCCTGTACTCGATCCTGCTGCACTCCGCAGACCTGCTGCGACTCAACCGCTCCTCCGCCGGGCGCGACTGCAACATCGGCTCGGCGCACCTCTGTTACAGCGCCAAGAACACAGAGGAGCTGCTGTTCAAGGTGTGTGCCACACTTTTGTAGTGAGGAGGAAACCAATCACTTCTTGAGTGTGATAGAAGACACAAACATCATTGTATTTGTAGACGGTAAAAAGTAGCGGGTTATCCAGATCCTCAAAAAGGTGAGCATAAAGTTACGTGTAGCAGCCTATGTACGAGACGTTCTCCATGCGTCGTGGTTTGATCGGGATATCCCAATTGGTTACAATGACTATATATACAGGAATAACGTTTGCTCACGGATGTAAACAGTTTCTGTAACTGGAACATGTACCTGAACTCAAATATTGACTGCATTTAAAGTAGTCGGTGTAAAAAGAACCTAACAATCATATCACTTTTGCAGAAGTCCATCATGGATGCGTGCCGCGACTTTCCCGACAAGCTCTCTTGTGACTTCCATGTCACGCAGCAAAGCACAGATGTTGAGCCGCTCCTCCAGCCATTTATCAAACGTACGGAGTCACACGCACTCTTGCACACTTTTTTTCAAGCTCGATTGATTGAGTGACTGTCAGCCCTGTCTCTGCTGATTAATCTGTGTCGCCATGTAGAACAGACACCACCAAAGATGCAACGGTTTTGATTAATCGATTGATTTGCGTCTCCGCAGGCGCCAGGATCACGGAGGCGGAGCTCCGGGCTCATGTGGATCCGCAGCGGACTTTGTGCTACCTGTGCGGGCCGCCGCCCATGATCGAGGCCATTTCAGAAACCCTCATGGGCCTCGGCCTCGCAAAAGACAGAATCATCTTCGAGAAGTGGTGGTAGAGGCTTCTACAGTTCCATGCAAAGTTGACCGCCGCCCCCCGCTGTGGGAGTGGGACGTATGAGTGTGGTGAGAATGGAGTGAAATATTCCAAAGGTCTGGACATTAATGTGCTCAGATATATGAGATCCATTCGTCAATCCCGGCTGCTTTGGCCCGTGCACGGTGTGTGACGGACTTCCCGGACCCCCACTCCACACACTCCACCACTCACAGCTGATGACTCGCAAACCAAGAGAATAGACAAACAAGTTTTATTTCTAATAATTACAAAGACTTTGGAAAAAGACTTTGAGTAAGTTCAGTGCCTGAACACTTATTAATTCCATTATAAGGTGGTTTAACTGTGACATTTCTGGAAATCTACCATCAAATGCCAGCTTTAATTTAATGAAAGAGGCCAATTAGCATCTTCAGAGTCAAGGTCCCAAGGAGGACAAACGCACATTGTATCTCCCAGTATTCCACAAACTGTTCCTTTAAAGGAATAGATGCGTGTAGACGGCAGTTTCATGCCGTTAACTTAGTTTTCAATCATTTTCTTTTAACAAAATACCTCAGCTAATTGAGTAGAGTGGGATTTTTTTTTCTAATTTATTTGCAGATGGTTTCAGATTTATCTGGCTGGCTGCTGAGCGCCATCGGATTGACTGTTTTCCGCATTTTTCTTCACACCCACGTGTGTATTTTTGGAGTTATACTTCCCACGTACTTGGCCAGTGTCCTGTTCTCCACTCGCATATACAGCTTTTTTTCTCAATCACGCACACCCATAAACAGTTTTCTCAGAGTAAGTCTCCCATGGTGCACTCTAATGGAACCTCCAGGTGGTCGCTGATTGGCTTGCATCACTGAACATCCCTTGGAGATGGCTGCAGACTTCTCGCCATCGACTCTCAGCGGGGAATTCGCCGTCGACTCATTGGAGTCGTTTCTGCATTTGTCGGGGGAAACGACTCATGCCGTCAGAATGGCGTTTAAAGGAAATAAAAGAAATTGAGAATCTGCTTGAAACACTTTATTTACCTCTTCCGTTATGTAAAGACTCGCATGTCACACTACTTACACAAAACACGGGTGGTCCAGGAAATAAGCAAGAAATACCTGATTTCAACTTCACACAATTTCAGAAGAGGAAATTGACTTTCTGTGGCAATTTACCCAAAATACAAAGAAATATACATTCACTTGCCAATTTAAATCAACGCAGTATAATACAACAGCTGTACACTTCTGTTAGAGGGTTGTTGATTTCATCAATCACGATGCTGTTCCTATGATTTGCCTCTAAAATTATGTGCATTCCATTTATATGACGAAAATGCCACATTAGATTTATTGTGCCGCCAAAAAAGAATTTCCTTCTAGATGATCCACAGAACACACCAACCCGTTTAGAATGGCTGACTCCTCTGAACTATTTCATTTTATTTTTTTTACAGCATATGAATTACCCAAACTGGCAACTTTCTCACCTGGAATTGTTTGAATGTAATCACTGTTCTGATAATTATAAAATTCTGCCATTGTATTGAAGAGGGAGACATTGTGTAGATTACATTTTACATGGTTACATAGAACAACAACCGACCATTAACGGTACCATGTGTAGGATAAGCAGGGTCTCCTCATACCCAGTATGACTGGACTGGGGGGAAAAAAGCCACTGTGTGCAACTGGATTCAACCCAGTGAGCTGTTGGGGTACATTGACCTTACCCAAGTTGTATAGAAGTCTATGAGAATATCAGCCCACGATTCACTGGATTTATTACTCCAGTTACTCATGACCTTGTCATTTCAATTGGAAGTTCTACATCTTTTTTATTGCAGTTGAGGTTCATTTTATTCGTCATAGACTTGTAATTAAATATTTGATAGGTTTCCGTAATGGCTCGTCTGCATCTAAATCAGATCAACCTTTTAGCCATTAATAGGTCTGACTCCACCACAGAATAATGTCACCTCTGGTTGCCAAAATGCCAAACACGAATACGTAAGCCAATGTGGGATATCACGCTGTTTGTCCAATTATCTTACCCAGTTCATGGTCTTGTCCTATTTCCAGCAAAATGCACCTTTAACTGTTTAATTCATACAACAGTGTAGCGTACATACATTGTCTTTCCCGTTCTTGTTTCATTCAGTTATATAATTGACATATAAAAATACAACAAGCCTGGCAAAATCAGTTTTCCCGTTTTTTTTTTCTGTTTGTTTGATTTTTTTTTAACAAGAAAGTAGTAAAATACAGCAGTGATCAGGAATGTAATACTTAAGGCTTGGACTATTGAATTGCTTCAGCTCTGACAGTGTTGTTTCATAGAAGCACATCACACAGACACTGACCCAAAGCAGAGATTTGCACAACACTGGTTCCCATTAACGGGAGCTACGACCTCACAGTCAACTCCCCTAAACAGAGACGCGTCGGCAGCGGTACGTGAGACGGTCCGCACCGTCCATAGAGAGAGTAAACATCCAGATCGACGAAACATCCCTTTTCTGAAGGTGTACTTGAATGACGTGACAAGGTTTCAGCTCCTGCGCCGGCGTCGAGCGCCGGCGTGTCAACAGACGCCGGAAAACAGCTGCTGTTTGATGCGCTCTTCCGTCTTGGCTTCCTCTTTGACCCGCCCGACGTCTCTCTGACACACATCTGTCCACCTGACCGACTTCTCCAGCTTGGGCATCAGAACGCTGTCAATATCGGTTTCCTCCTCGCGGTCGTGTAGGGAAACTCTGCTGCCTGGCAGGAACAAGAGGGCCCTCTGATGTTGCGGAACCCCCTCGGTCTCCGCGGCGCCGTTCAGAGGCCTCGCTCCGTCGCTCCTTCCGCCGTCCCAGCTCTTCCGCCCCTCTGCCTCTTCCTCTTTGGTGCTCCTTCTCAAGCTGTCCATCTCCATCACGGGGGACCTGTTCTCCCTCTCCTCAGACGGCTCCTCTGTTGAGGCTTTTTTTGCCTTGCCGCGACCCCTGAGGTTCGGCATCTGAAAAATCAAATGGAAGCGTTTGACAGTTGCGCGCTTTGTGCTGCCTGCCTTTCCTCTCCCTCTCAGCAGACACCTGACAAACCACAACAAAGCCTCTCGCCTTGACGCCTCTCTCCTGTACAGTTTGAAGCACATTTGCCTATTATTAGACGTCTCCTGAGTGAGTTTATAGTTGCTGTACATCCCATATTTAGTAACATGACTTTTTAATGGCACGAAGTCACGCATCCTAAAGCCACCGCAAAGACAAGTGACAGATTTGTAGCAAGAAGATGGGACAGGGGGACAAACCTTGAAGTCTTTTCTCTTGCGCTGCAAAACGGGCCTCTGAAGGAACAGGATCTGCTTAGTCGACAAACTCCCGTCACTGCGGAGAGAAAGACAAGAGCAGCCCTTTTTCACTACTGTAAGTCGGAATTTGACGAGCTGGCGTTTCGCTGCCGCCGTATTGAAATTGAGTTCCTGCTCGCTGCGGTTTTGGAAAGTGACAGGTTACAAGACAACAGCGCGGCGGCGACCGTGGTTTTTTTTTTGTGTTTTTTTTGCTCGCAGCGACGGCAGATTTCAAAAGCGGCCTTGTGCGTCGACGAGCATCTGATCATGGTTTGTCAGATCTCGGACCGTCTTGTCTTGTGAATCTTAAGTTGCGCTGTCGGTTCTAATCCTGGAAGGAATGAGACGGCCAATGGGGCGGCAGCGAAGGAGGCAGGCGGTAGTTATTGCCAGTTGCTACAGTGGAACCTTGAGGTGTTTTTTTTGGTTTTTTACCTGTTGGTACGGACGGGCAATTAATCAAATTCTAATTTCAGCTTCCAACAATTATGAAGCCAAGATAATCGAGATAAAATGATTGTTGTGCCAGGTCCTGGAGAAAGTTTTAGATGTTCTGGATGAAGTTTAGGGGTTCTGGGGAAGGTTTAAGAGGTTCTGGAGGAAGTTTATGGGTTCTGAAGAAGGTTTTAGAAGTTCTGGAGGAAGTTTTAGAGATTCTGGAGAAGGTTTTACAGTTTCTGGAGGAAGTTTAGGGGTTCTGGAGAACATTTTAGAGGTTCTGGGGGAAGTTGAGAGGTTCTGAAAGAAGTTTTAGAGGTTTTGCAGAATGTTTTAGGGGTTCTGGAGGGTGTTTTAAAGGTTCTGCAGAAGGGTTTAAAGGTTCTGGAAGAAGCTTAGGGGCTCTAGAGAAGGTTTTAGGGGCTCTGGAGAAGGTTTTAGGGGTTCTGGAGGAGGTTTTAGAGGTTCTGGAGAAGGTTTTAGGGGTTCTGGAGGAAGTTTAGGGGTTCTATAGAAGGTTTTAGCAGTTCTGGAGGGTGTATTACAGGTTCTGGAGAAGGGTTTAAAGGTTCTGGAGGAAGCTTAGGTGCTCTCGAGAAGGTTTTAAAGGTTCTGGAGGAGGTTTTAGAGGTTCTGGAGAAGGTTGTAGGGGTTCTGGGGAAGTCTTAGAGGCTCTGGAGAAGGTTCTAGAGGTTCTGGAAGAAGTT